>JAODAL010000267.1:0-351360 GCA_025379985.1 Phyllomedusa bahiana | reverse complement strand
ACCCCCGGGCTTGACTTGGGGGGGCCCTTAAAGAAGGCACTTGCACATTCCCCAGCGGTCCACTTACATCTTGAGTAGAAAAGTATCCACGGCACAACACTTTTCTGAGTGAAAGGGCTTGTTCACACGGAGTTTTCACTCCGTGTTACAAGTGCTTTGTAGATCCATCTTGGCATAGAATCATAAATCAGGCGCATTCTATGCTTTTTTCCCTTTTCGGATCAATATACCACTTTGAAAGGGTAACCTATTCCATGTAATGAGCCTAGAAATACCAATTGGGGCTAAAAACATGTAGTTTTTGCTGGGGTTCAGTGCTCTGCCTTATCTAATGCGCCCGAGAGTGGTTGGGGGAGATCTAAGATTGTATCAATGGGGCTGCCCGTATGGGGTTTAAAAGTCCCCAATATCGGCGCAGCCCCCCCCCCCCCCCCCCCCCCTTTTTTTTTTTTCATACATGTCGCCCAAGATGTCAACAACAAATGCCATTTCAGTATTATACCTTTTTCAAAACGACATCTAAAAAGAGAACAAAAATTTGAGCAAAAATTCACACGGGTAATTGGCGTTTTTTTTACTATCCTCACCGGGAAAAAATATTAACCTATTTGCTGCCCTGGACCGGGGTTTTTTGGGTGAGTCCCTTCACCATCCTAGACCATCAAGAATCCTTACATTTACTCCCTCCATGTCCTAGACCACCAGGAATGGAATCCAGCCAGTTCTCGGAGGTTGTTGTAAATGGGTTACTGAAGTTCGTTGGAGAAGGAGAGAAGTAGGATTCCAACCTAATTCCTCTGAATTTAGTAGTAATCCTGTGCTTAGGAAGTGCAAACAATAATAATAAAAATAGAAAGTGCATGGGAGTCCTCAGATCCATGCTCAGCCCTTCAGTGCTTTCTCTTTTTATTGCTATCTTTCCACTGCACAATACACATTGTATATTATAATCGATTTCAAGGGCAAGGAGTGAAATATAAATAAAAATCAGGGGTTTTGGAAATTTAAAATAATTAAATCTCAAGGGTATATGGTATATGATAATTTCTAAATTATAGTATATAGTATAGTAAATCATAGTATAATAATTAGCCTTATGGAATCAGTCGGTAATATAAGTTATTTCAATGGACACAGTGTCTGGTACAATTAATTTTATAGGGGCACAGTGCAAACTATTATTTAATTCAAGGGAGACAGCTATCTTTATATCCAGGGGGTTTAACGGGGGCACTTGTTTTTTAAGTTTTCAGTGGGAAGGGGCTTCTATACATTAAAAATCATGTATCTACCAACACACAAAAATTTTAGTAGATGAAAACATAAACTACTCTCAAAAGCATGTCAAAAGGAAATCAGAGGGTATTCCCCAGATTACAGGAAGCGGTTTTCACTTTCAGAGTGAGGTCACAATCTTTTTTCATATTTTGTCCTTTTGGAGATACCCTTTTTATAGGGGGGCTGAGGACATAAAAGGGTTTTTTAGGTTCAGTGATCCTCACTACATACACGCACTGCACTAGGACATATGTGGGAAAAGTTTACGTTTCTGCATTACCAAACTTTTTTCCTTCCATAACACCAGCTTTTAATCAAATTCCGTATTTTAAAAACACCCCGCGTGAAGATAGCACACTACCCCCCGGACTATCTGAAACTTTCCCGCTCCACCTTTTTTCTGTACTTTCCCCCAAAATCAGAAACAGGGGAAAATTACGACTGTCAAACCCTGACCATCATGGGGTGCAAGTCTGATTTGTTTTTACTTTAGTCTTTTTTCCCTGGCCAAGTGCTTATTTACACTGTTAACATGTTCCCACCTGTATTGATGTCGCCTTGTCAATTGTCAGGTGGGCTTATTACAGTTTTGATCAAAAATGTACACTAAGAACCTCAAAGTTTCATGTATTCAAAGTAGCAGAAATGCTTTCCCAATAGTTCCTATGTGCCTTTTGATTGCTTTTTAGTGCTAGTAGTGTGCTGCTGATATTGGATAGTGTTTATGTTTTAGTCTTCTGTTACTTCATGAGGTTTCCCTGGAAGTGAGAGTTCCTCTGCTGTAACAGTAAGGAGCCAAAGAGGTCTGAACTTCAAACTTTGCAAAGGTGAAACATAGCTAAAAGAAGTCATGGCAATCTGGACCAGATGGAGAAGAAAAGTAAGAACTTCAGAGAAGATGTCACTCATAAGTTACTGTATGTATTGTAAATTCTACCTCTGGCTGCGTCACATCAGCTTTGTCTTCATTTGTAAGGGCTCTATCATTTTAGTTTGTAAAACAACAACTCTCAGCATCTCTTACCATTATTAGGTTAAAATCAGAGCTGTGGTTTCACATGTAAAAAAGGTTGCAGCATCCATTACCCTTAATTGTCATTTGGTATCTTTGGTAGGCAAAATTTCATAAATAAGATGGAATAATTTTTCACAGAATATTAAAACACAAGCATCACGCCAAGTAAGGAACCTTTTTTAAAAAATTGTTTATGCCCCCCACCTCTTGTACTAACCCACATATTGCCCTATAAGAGAACTCTTACTGCCTCAGAGCAGCTTCTTGGTGGGATAGGGCCAGTGTCAGACTGGGGGGTCTGGGGCCCACAGGGGAATTGATCTCGAGGGGCCCATCCTACTGTACATGAAAATATTACCGGCCTCTCGGACTTTAATGCGCCCATTTTACCACATAATACAGTGTGCAAAACAGAACTGTATTGTGTAATACAATAGCAAGTGAGTCACATATCTCTTTGTCTCACACATATGCAAGTCTAGCATATCATAGACACAGGGCTAAGTAGCTAAATCCATATCCTCCTCCACCACATACAATATCCTCCTCCATGTTTCCCTTGGTCACACACCTCGCCACCTTCTAAAATACACACCAGAAAGAAAGTAAAAATTTAACTCCCATCACAGGGTCAGGTGTTCCCTCACTCTTACAATAATAAACACTGTCCTGCCACATACTAATGCCAATATAACCTACAATACTACCCTGACCACAAAGGAGGTCCAACACCAGCTCAGGTATAACCTACAACACCGCCATATAGAGACCACATAGAGTCAGACACCAGCTCGGGTATAACCTACAACACCGCCATATAGAGACCACATAGAGGTCAGACCACCAGCTCGGGTATAACCTACAACACCACCTTTATAGAGACCACATAGAGGTCAGACACCAGCTCAGGTATAACCTACAACACTACCAAAATAGAGACCACATAGAGGTCAGACACCAGCTCAGGTATAACCAACAACACTGCCATATAGAGGCCCAAACATAGTGGTCAGACACCAGCTCAGGTATAACCTACAACACCGCCATATAGAGACCAAAATAGTGGTCCGACACCACTCAGGTATAACCTACAACACCACCAATTGAGACCACATAGAGATCAGACACCACTCAGGTATAACCTACAACATTGCCAATAAAAACCACATAGAGGTCAGACACCAGCTCAGGTATAACCTACAACACTGCCATATAGAGACCACATGAGGTCAGACACCAGCTCAGGTATAACCTACAACACCGCCATATAGAGACCACATAGTGGTTCCGACACCAGCTCAGTATAACCTACAACACCACCATCTAGAGACCACATAGAGGTCAGACACCATCTCAGGTTTAACCTACCACACTGCCCTATTGAGACCACATTGAGGTCAGACACCAGCTCAGGTATAACCTACAACACTGCCATATAGAGACCACATAGTTGTCAGACACAGCTCAGGTCACATCACATTACAGTGAATACAACACTGATACAGTATAGAAGTAAAATAACCCCTGAAATCAGGGACTCACCGGTGATGTCATATCTGATGAGTCGTTCTCTTTTCTTCTGCATCCGTTCTAGACCGCCATGATGACTTATCCCGGACACAACTCATCCCTGCAGAAATTACATACAAATATCTTAGAATCCTCACTTTTCCAGCATCTCTTTACCTATTCCCACCTCTGTACAAACTACTCAGGGGTGGAAGAGTGGGTACAAGCCATAACTTAGGTGACTAGGTATGTAGGCAAATGGGCAAGGCCCCAAATAACTAGATAGACCGTATTTAGGTAGGTAGATCCCTCTGGATTTAAATTGGTAGGTTTGTGTGTACTTAGCCACTCGTGGGTAGGTAAATAGCCCCAGGTAGATAAGCAAGCCCAATTAGGCAAGTTGGGTTGGGACCCAGTTTGGTAGGCTGGAGTAGGTGTTGGTGAGTCCCCGTTAGTTAGGCTGTAGGTAGGTGGGGTGCCCCAGTTAGGTAAGCTGTATGTAGTTAGGGCTCCCTTTAAATAGGGTGCAAGCAGTTAGGGAACCCCCCTTTAGGTATATACAGGCAGTTAGGGCCTCCCTTAGTAGTATACAGGCAGTTTTAATGGGCCCCCCTTTAGGAGTATAGGCAGTTTTGGGTAAAAAAGCAAAATAGGGGCCTTCTTAGGTAGTAAGCAGTTAGGGCCTCCTTTAGGTAGTAATCAGTTAGGGCCTTCTTTAGTAGTAAGCAGTTAGGGCCTCCTTAGGTATAAGCATTAGGGCCTCCTTTAGGTAGTAAAGCAACAGTTAGGGGCCTCCTTTAGGTGATAAACAGACAGTTAGGGCCTCCTTTAGCTAGTTTGCAGATAGGGTCCCCTTTAGATAGTTTGTAGGTAGTTTGGGCCCTCTTTAGCTAGTTTGTAGGTAGTTAGGGCCCCCTTTATTTAGTTTGTAGGTAGTCAGAGCCCCTTTTATTTAGTTTGTAGGTAGTTAGGGACCCCTTTATTTAGTGTCTAGTCAGGCCCCCTTTTAGTGTCTAGTCAGGGCCCCCTTTTAGTGTCTAGTCAGGGCCCCCTTTTAGTATATAGTCAGGGCCCCCTTTTCGTGTATATACAGGGCCCCCTTTAGCTTATAGTCCGGGCCCCCTTTAGTATGTAGTCAGGGCCCCCTTTAGTATATAGTCAGGGCCCCCTTTAGTATATAGTCAGGGCCCCCTTTATCTAGTAGTCAGGGCCCCCAGTAGCGGGTACTCAGAGACCCCGTTAGCGTGTGGTAAGGGGCAACTTTTGGTATATAGTCAGAGCCCCCTTTAGTATATAGTCAGGGCCCCCTTTAGCTTGTAGTCAGGACCCCCTTTAGTATATAGTCAGGGCCCCCTTTAGTATATAGTCAGGGCCCCCTTTAGCTTGTAGTCAGGGCCCCCTTTAGCTTGTACTCAGAGCCCCCTTTAGCTTGTAGTCAGGGCCAACTTTTAGTATATAGTCAGAGCCCCCTTTAGCATATAGTCAGGACCCCCTTTAGCTTGTAGTCAGGGTCTCCTTTAGTATAAAGTCAGGACCCCCTTTAGTATATAGTCAGGGACCCCTTTAGTATATAGTCAGGGCCCCCCTTTTGCATATAGTCAGGGCCCCCTTTGGTAATATAGTCAGGGCCCCCTTTAGTATAAGTCCCGGGCCCCCTTTGGTATATAGTTTAGGCCCCCTTTTGTTTGTAGTCAGAGCCCCTTTAGCTTGTAATCAGGGCCCCCTTTAGTATATAAGTTAGGCCCCCTTAGCTTGTAGTCAGGCCCCCCCTTTAGTATATAGTCAGGGCCCCCTTTAGTTGTTAGTCCGGGCCCCCATTAGCTTGTACTCAGAGCCCCCCTTATCTTGTAGTCAGTGCCAACTTTTAGTATATAGTCAGCGCCCCCTTTAGTATATAGTCAGGGCCCCCTTTAGCTTGTAGTCAGGACCCCTTTAGTATATAGTCAGGGCCCCCCTTTAGCTTGTAGTCAGGGCCCCCTTTAGCTTGTACTGAGCCCCCTTTAGCTGTAGTCAGGTTCAACTTTTAGTATATAGTCAGAGCCCCCTTTAGTATATAGTCAGGGCCCCCTTTAGCTTGTAGTCAGAGTCTCCTTTAGTATATAGTCAGGACCCCCTTTAGTATATAGTTAGGGCCCCCTTTAGTATATAGTTAGGGCCCCCTTTAGCTTGTAGTCAGGGCCCCCTTTAGTATATAGTCAGGGCCTCCTTTAGCATATAGACAGGGCCCCCTTTGTATATAGTCAGGGCCCCCTTTGGTATATAGTTAGGGCCCCCTTTAGTATATAGTCAGGGCCTCCTTTAGCATATAGACAGGGCCCCCTTTGTATATAGTCAGGGCCCCCTTTGGTATATAGTCAGGGCCCCCTTTAGTATATAGTCAGGGCCCCCTTTAGCTTGTAGTCAGGGACCCCTTTAGTATATAGTTAGGGCCCCCATTAGCATGTAGTCAGTGCGCCCTTTAGGTTGAAGTCAGGGCCCCCGTTAGTATATAGTCTGGGCCCCCTTTAGCATGTAGTCAGGGCCCCCTTTTGTATGTAGTCTGGGCCCCCTTTAGCTTGTAGTCAGGGCCCACTTTAGCATGTAGTCAGGGCCCCCTTTAGCATGTAGTCAGGGCCCCCTTTAGCTTGTAGTCAGGGCCCCCTTTAGCTTGTAGTCAGGGCCCACTTTATTATGTAGTCAGGGCCCCCTTTAGTATATAGTTAGGGCCCCTTTAGTATATAGTTAGGGCCCCCTTTAGCTTGTAGTCAGGGCCCCTTAAGATACTTAGGGAAAAAAAAAAACTACAACTCACCTGACTCCCGCTCCTGGCCGCTCCCAGACACTCCCCGCCGATCCGTGCTGCCGCCGGCCTCTACTACGGTCCTGCATAGGCAGCGCGGTGAAGTGACGTCACCGCGCCGCCTACGTCATTAGTAGGGGCCGGCGCCCGGCAGGCTGAAGGCCTAGCGTCTTCAGCCTGCCAGGGAGATCAGCGGAGCGCAGCGCTCGTGGCGCTGTGCTCCGCTGATACCGCGCAGCCCCGGGAGTCGGGGACCTTCGTCCCCGACTCCCGGGCAGGTGTCTCAGCCTCCGGGGCCCACAGCGGCTCGGGGGGGGGGGCCCACCGGGGGATTCACCGGTCCCCCGGCGGCCCAGTCCGAGCCTGGATAGGGCTGAAACTGTGGTTTTGCACCAGGGCCCATGAGCTCTGTATTCTGCAACAATATAGCATACAAATGTGTTGGTTTTACATTATTTGTATTTAGCTTGATGGTGGACCCCAAGAATTATTTCCTCTGGTGGGCCCAAGGTTCTCCAGTTTGATTCTGTATGTAAGGCCTGCTCAGGCAGCAATCATCCAAATAAATAGGTTACATTCTAGTTCAGTAATCTTGTATGTGTCCTACAGACAGTTCAGTACAGTCACATGACATAAATTTAGACAGATTAGGTTATCATATATTCTGTAGTTGGTTGAGGGACAAACAAACCACGAAGTCTTTAAAGAATACAAGTCTAAGCTTTATTACTGTCATAAAGTTTTGTCTACCAAGACAACACAAAATAGAATGCATTTTCAGTAGTTAGATATCAGGAATAGACTGGACTCAAGTCATCTTGATGGTTCTGCATTACATTCCACAAATTTCATGCTGCAATAAAAAAAGGAAAAAAAAACTGTTAAGAAAAAGTACATAATAGACAAACTTAACAATATGGTTTTCTCTTAAGCTATCAACACAAAATTGTATATGCTGTATGTACTTTGGTTTTACTAACTAGATGAAAACTATTTTTAGCATTTGTTTGAGTAGAAAGTGATTGTCAGATTCACTTTTTTTTCTAAATTAATTAAACTCACTATGGGCTAAACTTTTTTGTTACATTTACATTTTACATTCTGTTGGGAACATTATCCCTTACTACTATATACACTGTAGAAGAGTCGGCCTCCTGACTAGCGCGCATGTCCATTTTTTTAAAGACTTATGCACTGCATCCAGCAAGAAGGGTGCCGCTTTTCTGGAAAGGGCTTGACTGTAAGTGCAACACCTTGCACCAAAACTAAGTTCGCTAATAAATGCAGTAAAGCCAGACAAAAGTATCTAAAAATACACGATCAGGTGTGCACGCTATACTCCCAACGTGGTAGTTGACAGGAGCTTGAAAACAGATGGCTTTCACATATACAGTATATGCAAGACTGGTGAGTGACCTGGATTATTTTATGTATCTAAAAATACACCAGCTTTATCAAAGTTTACACTGTTGAAAGGGGTTTTGCCACAATGTAATGTTGACGTGGGATCCTCTAAAACGGGTATTTAATCACTTTTCTAAACATATGTGATTACAAAAAGTGAAGCCTGTGAGAGCTACAGCTTTCTTTACAAGCCCTTAATTACTTAAAAGTTTGCATTAGACAGGATCAGGAGAGCTGACAGGATTTGATCTGGCCGCGCTTGCATGTTTGCACTTCTTATCTGATGACAGGGAACATGAAGGTAGCAAGATAAAGGGTAACGCACACCTATATGGTGGGTGCTCAGTGGTAAGGTCAAAAATTGACTAGTTTGCAAATAGTAGTAGCAAACCACGGCACAACAATTCTGGTATTATATAAATAATGGAGTATTTTATTTTTCACAAAATAGTCAGATGCTGCTTACAAGGAACATTCTGTATAACGGTTACAGTGATACAATAGATGCCATAACATTAGACGTTTCGGCCGTAGCCTTTGTCACAAAAGACATCTTAATAAATATGAGGCATAAGGTAGATCAGATAATGATGAATGTATCAGGATGAGAGCAAGATTAGCGCTGGTAAGGGGTGGCACAAAGGTATGAGGTAAGGCTGCTATTACAAGTATAGGCTGTGAGCAGCAGGAGGAAGCATGCAGAGGCATCTATGGATTACCAGCATGCTTCCTCCTGCTGCTCACAGCCTATACTTGTAATAGCACCTTGCCTCATACCTTTGTGCCGCCCAGGGGAGTTGCTAGGCAGGGCCGTCTCTTCCATTGGGCCAGGTAGGCCACTGCCCGGGGCCCCACGATCTCAGGGGGCCCTCCCGGGCAGCCGCCGACCCTGCCCAGTGGAGCGACAGCCTGTGGCGCACAGTACCGGCGCCGGCCTGTGGCGCAGGTCTCCCTTCATCCCACGGCTGCATGGCCGGGTCTCAGACCCAGCCATGCAGCCATCACGGCCGCCGCCTGCACGGCGCGGTGCGGGCAGCAGCCGAGGCTGAACATCTGGGATCTATTGATCCCGTCTGTTCAGCTCCCAGGAGGCCGCGGGGCAGGCGCGCGATTTGATGACGTCATCGCGCGCCTGCTCCGCGGCCATGCACTCTGCTGTGAACGGCCACAGGCTCCGGACGTGGAGAAGAGGAGGGAAATCAGGTAAGTAACATTTTTATTTTATTTTTTAAAACTACTGCCCTGCCTGCCACCCATATACCCTGCCCTGCCTGGCTATATACCCTGCCCTGCCTGCCCATATACCCTGCCCTGCCTGCCCATATACCCTGCCCTGCCTGGCTATATACCCTGCCCTGCCTGCCCATATACCCTGCCCTGCCTGCCCATATACACTGCCCTGCCTGCCCATATACCCTGCCCTGCCTGGCTATATACCCTGCCCTGCCTGCCCATATACACTGCCCTGCCTGCCCATATACACTGCCCTGCCTGCCCATATACCCTGCCCTGCCTGCCCATATACCCTGCCCTGCCTGGCTATATACCCTGCCCTGCCTGCCCATATACCCTGCCCTGCCTGCCCATATACACTGCCCTGCCTGCCCATATACCCTGCCCTGCCTGGCTATATACCCTGCCCTGCCTGGCTATATACCCTGCCCTGCCTGCCCATATACCCTGCCTGGCCATATACCCTGCCCTGCCTGCCCATATGCACTGCCCTGCCTGCCCTTATACCCTGCCCTGCCTGGCTATATACACTGCCCCTGCCTGGCTATATACACTGCCCCTGCCTGGCTACATACACTGCCCTGCCTGCCCATATACCCTGCCTGGCTATATACACTGCCCCTGCCTGGCTATATACACTGCCCTGCCTGCCCATATACTGCCCCTGCCTGCCCATATACTGCCCCTGCCTGGCTATACACTGCCCTGCCTGCCCATATACTGCCCCTGCCTGCCCATATACTGCCCTGCCTGGCTATATATCGGTCCTGCCTGGCTATATACCGGCCCTGCCTGCCCTAATTACTGGCCCTGCCTGCCCTAATTACTAAGATGTTTTTGCGTTACATTCTGCAGGGACGAGTGGCGGCCGGGAGAAGTGGTTATGGTGGAAAGGAAAAGGGAAAAAGAACGATTCAGAGAACGACTGAAAAGACAGAACGCCTCCGGTGAGTCCCTGGTGTCAGGGGTTATTTAGCTTCTATATTCGATTAGTGCTGTGGTCTCTGTCATGTAATAGTGACCTGAGCTGGTAATGTTTATATTTGTTTCTTTGAGTATTTTATTATTTTATTTTTTTTTGGGTGGGGGGGGGGGGGTGTAGGGTGGGAGGGGAGGGGGGGTTTGTTAGGGTGGAGATGGAGGGGGGGTTTGTTAGGGTGGGAGGGGAGGGGGGGTTTGTTAGGGTGGGTGGGGAGGGGAGGGGGGGTTTGTTAGAGTGGGAGGGGAGGGGGGGTTTGTTAGGGTGGGAGGGGAGGGGAGGGGGGGGCCCCAGTACACCTCTCTGCCCAGGGGCCCATAGTGCTGTTAAGACGGCCCTGTTGCTAGGATCCCAAAACATCCGGGGCTCGGGCCCTTAAGTTTTTCTGAGTAGGGCGGGGTTCACACGGAATTTTTTGCGTCTCATTGTGAACTGCGGATGTATTTTTACAGAGAAAAACCTTTGTATGTAGGCTCAGGAGAAATATAAGTGATTACACTGCAGTTACATTTAGTGACTTACAGGAGACGCCTCTGAAGAGTTGTTCTCTTTCTTTTCTTCTCCATCTGTCCCAGACGCCATGACGTATTCTACCGTCCAGAACTCTTCACTGAAAAATTTACAAAACAAACATTTTAGACTCCTCATTTTATCAGCATTTCTCTACAATTTCCTATCTCTATACAAAATCCCCATCTATAGTGCCCCAAATGGTAATATTTACCCCCTTGTAGGTAAATATTTGCCCCCTATAGCCAGGTAGTAGCCCAGTGTAGCCAGGTTGTAGCCCCCTTTAGCCAAGTAGTTGCCCCCTCTAGCCAGGTTATTAGCCCCTCTAGTCAGGTTACTGCCCCCTTTAGGCAGTAATATGCCCACTGTAGCCCGTAATATGCTCCTTGTAGTCAGGTTATTAGCCCCTTTAGCCAGGGTACTGCCCCCTTAGCCAGTAATATGCCCCCATAGCCACATAATATGCCCCCTGTAGCCAGTGATATGCCCCCCGTAGCCAGTGATATGCCCCCCTGTAGCCAGCGATATGCCCCTCTGTAGCCAGTGATATGCCCCCCTGTAGCCAGTGATATGCCCCCGGTAGCCAGTGAGATGCCCGCCTGTAGCCAGTGATATACCCCCTGTAGCCAGTGATATTCCCCCCTGTAGCCTGTGAGATGCCCGCCTGTAGCCAGTGATATGCCCCCTGTAGCCAGTGATATGCCCCCCATAGCCAGTGATATTGCCCCCCTGTAGCCAGTGATATGCCCCCTGTAGCCGGTGATATGCCCCTGTAGCCAGTGATATACCCCCCTGTAGCCAGTGATATGCCCCTCTGTAGCCAGTGATATCCCCCTGTAGCCAGTGATATCCCCACTGTAGCCAGTGATATGCCCTCTGTAGCAAGTGATATGCCCCCCTGTAGCCAGTGATATGCCCCCTGTAGCCAGTGATATGCCCTCTGTAGCCAGTGATATGCCCCTCTGTAGCCAGTGATATGCCCCTCTGTAGCCAGTGATATGCCCCCCTGTAGCCAGTGATATCCCCCTGTAGCCAGTGATATGCCCCCCTGTAGCCAGTGATATGCCCCCTGTAGCCAGTAATATGCCCCTCTGTAGCCAGTGATATGCCCCCTGTAGCCAGTGATATGCCCCCTGTAGCCAGTGATATGCCCCTCTGTAGCAAGTGATATGCCCCTCGGTAGCCAGTGATATGCCCTTCTGTAGCCAGTAGATGCCTCTGTAGCCAGTGATATACCCCCCTTACCTAATAAAAATAAAATAAAAAAACCTTCTTACCTCTGCCTGGTCCGCTCATCCAGGTCCTGCAGCTTGAGAACAGTGTAAGCAGAGCGATGTCATCTCGCTACTTACGCCGTCTCACGAGGCCTGGGACCTCCTCGGGGTGATGAAAGCGGCGCGTCTCGCCCCCTGCGACGCCGACGTGTATGTACAGCTCGTACCAAGCACCGTACAAACAGGGGAGAAGACAGGACGGGAACGATCCATCTTGCCTCCTCCCCGACTCTGACTGCGCGGCCGATATGAAACAGCCGTGCAGTCAGAGAGATCGGAGGGCACTGCCCGCCAGGGCCGTCTTAACAGCATCATGGGCCCCTGGGCAGAGCTTTTCACTGGGCCCCCTCACCAACATTTATCAATATTATCTAAGGGCAGGCCCGGACTGAGAATCTGTCCGACCGGGCAAAATCCAGAGGGGCCGGCCCGGCCGGATAACAATGGGCCGCCTGCTCTGTGGCCAAAATACATTTTGGGAGTGATACAGCGGCGCTGCTCCTATCTTGTACGTGGCAGCGCCGCTGTGGATGGGCAGCGGCCGCTGTGATCGGCTGCTCCGGGAAGCAGCAGGACAGCACAGTTTTAAGCAGCGGCCCCTGCCTGCCTTATCCCCCCACACCCAAGAGCACCCTCCACCGCAGTAGCGGGTCTTTACAGAGCGGAAGCAGAGCCTCTGTAGAGCGTCCCGGGAGGAGGGGAGGGGAGCGCGGGGGAAAAACCCCCAAGAAAACGGCTCCGACCCCGGGGGCAGGGTTATCATTTAACCCCCCTCCCCAGAAAAGCGACCCTAAATTTACACAAAAGGAAAAACAGCAACAGCCCTGAAAAGAGACACACTTGTATGCCCCCAGAAACTTTACGGGCCCATTTTAAAAAATGTGCCCTGTAATGTTTTTTACCTTAGGGTACTTTAAACATGCGGGGATTTGTTTTTTCCCAAAAAAGCTGCTGGGGACTAAAAATTCCCCACATACTCCCACTAGGGGCCCTTTTAAAACTTGAAGCATATTAGTGTAGTATTTGGTACCTGTAGCCCCTTAGCGTTTCTGTGGAATTTTAAAAGGGCCCCAGCTTGTTCCCCACACCAGCCAGTCTCATTTTACCAAAAGGTTTATACACATTACAAGCAAAACACATATGCATTTATCAAATCTTTTATTCTCTCATACCCTTTTCCTGTCTGTGTCTATCTATCTATCTCATATCTATCTTTTTAAATCTATCAAATCTATCAATCTATCTTCTATCTATCTCTTTTTCTATCATTCATAGTTGCCCCTTTTTTTGAAAATAAAAAAGGGCGGAAGAACCCTAGTGGGCGGTGCGCGTAGGGGCCCCGGGCAGCAAAAATTTTTGCATGGAAAACCCCCATTTTGTGGTATGCCACGCCCCTTCAAAAAGCCACACCCACTCCACCCCAAATGCATAACGGCTTTGGAAGAAAACCAGGTAGATGCCCCTTTTTAACCGGGGAGTAGCCCCCCCTAAAAAACAGGTAGTGCCCGTACGGCCGGGAAATGCCCCCCCGTTCCAAAATAGAGGCCCCCCCTGTAAACCAGGTTTGATGCCCCCTTTTTTACCCGGTAGGGGGCCCCCCATTGTTAGCCCGGTGGTCCCCCCATTGGGTTTGCCAGGGGGGTTTCCCCCCCTTGGCAGCCAGGAAAGGGCCCCCATTTTTCAGCCCGGTAGGTGCCCCCCTCTGTTTGCCAAATAGTGCCCCCCTTGTTTTTCCAGGTAGTGCCCCCCTTGTTTGCCCGGGAGTGCCCCCCTTGTTTGCCAGGTTTGTACCCCCCTCTTTTGCCAGGGGTTTTCCCCCCTCTTTGCCCGGGATGCCCCCATCTGTTACCCGGGAGTGCCCCCTCTGTTTGCAGGTTTTGCCCCCCTCTGTTATCCAGGTTTTTCCCCTTTTGTTGCCAAAGGGAGATGCCCCCCCCGTTGCCAGGGAGTGGCCCCCTCTGTTAGCCGGTAGTGGGCCCCCCTCTGTTTTTCCCGGGAGTGCCCCCTTTGTTGCCCGGTAGTGGCCCCCCCTTGTTTGCCAGGTAGTGCCCCCTCTTTTTAGCCCGGGAGTGCCCCCCTCCCGTTTGCCATTTTGTGCCCCCATCTGTTTGCCAGGGAGTGCCCCCATCGTTAGCCCGGTTGTACCCCCATCTTTTTTGCCAGGTAGATTCCCCCCCTGGTTTCCAGGTAGTGGGCCCCCCCTTTTTAGCCAGGTAGTGCCCCATCGTTAAACCAGGGAGTGCCCCCTTTGTTTTTCAGGTAGTGCCCCCCATTGTTAGCAGGGGAAATGGGCCCCTTTTTTGCCAGGGATTTCCCCCTTTGTTGCCAGGTTTGTGCCCCCCCGTTGCCAGGGAGGCCCCCCCTTTTTGCCAAGGGGTTTCCCCCCTTTTTTTAGGTTTGGGTTTCCCCCCCTGTTGCCCGGTAGATGTCCCCCCCTGTTTTTTTCCAGGGAGGCCCCCTCCCGTTGCGAGGGAGATGTCCCCTCTGTTGCCGGTATGCCCCCTTTTGTTGCCAGGTAATGTCCCCTCGTTGGGCCCGGTTTTTGCCCCCTCTGTTGCCTGGTGATGCCCCCCTGTTTCCCGGTAGTTGCCCCTCTTTTTTGCCAGGTAGGCCCCCCAAAGCTAATAAAAAACAAATAATAAAATTTTCCCCCTTTCCTTAACCCGGCCCCCCCTGCAAAACGGCCCCTCCCGGGCCGGGTTCCCCCACGGCGCAGGGGGGGAAATGGAGCAGCCGGTTCACTCCCCCTGCGCCCGGGGTCACTTCCCCCCTGCGGGCCCCCTTTTCCGTGTGGGAGGCGCACGCAAACCCGGGCCTACATACAGGGGGAGGAGGGAGGAGGGAGGGGATCCTTTCCCGCCTCCTCCCCGCAAAGTGAACCGGGGCGGGTGAGCGGCCGGCGGGCGGGTTTCACCCGCCTTTGGACGGGGCCCCCGGCGCAAAAGGGGTACCCCAACCACGCTAAATCTTGGCCGCGGTAATTTAAAGGACCCCCCGCCCTGCAGGCGGGGGGAGGAAAAGCCAACTCCCCCCCGGGGGGGAAAAAAAAAAGGGGGGAGGGGACCCCCAAAAAGCGGGAACCCCCCCCCCCAAAAACGGGGGAGTTTTGGGTGTATGATCTTTTCTACTCCCATTATCAATTTTATCTATCTTCTCCCACCTATCTATCTATCCTATCTCCAAACTATCTATCTATTATCTATCTATCTCATATCTTTTTATCATCTCCCATCTATCTATCTACTATCTAATCTTTTTCCTATCTATCTTTCTACCTCTATTATCTACCTAAAATCTATTATCTATTATCTCATATCTATCCCTTTTCTATCTATTCGGGAAACTATCAAACTTCGCTGGTAAACCCGGGGAGACTACAAGTGAAATAAAAAAGATTTTAAAATAAAAAAAAAAAGAGGGTTTAAAAAAACTCCTTTTGAGATTTTACAACCCATGGGTATGTCCCACAAATGATCAGACAAAAAAGGCCCCCAAAAACGGGCCGTTCCCCTCTCTGATGCAGGGGCCGCGGTTTGTTCCCCTTTTTTGTAAAAGCCCCGGGCCCCTTTCTTTTCCCGACGCCCCCCCCATTAAAAATTGGGATTGTTGGGGAAAAAGTTTAAAAAAGACGAGAAAAACCCCCGGCGTATTATACAACATGTTTTAAAAATACGCCGCTGCCGAAAAAAGGGCAGAAAAAAAGACGAGTGTGTGCAGCACTCGGGCTTTCCTTTTGCCGGTAGGGGCCTTTTTACAAACGGGTCGTTTCCTCCCCTTTTTAAAAAACAAAAGCGCCGGGAGATACGATCGTAAACATGGCGTGTGGAATAGCCCCAAAAGAATAAGGGAAAGGTTAAAAAATTAAAAACACTGCCTCCGTAAAAAAACCAGTCTATTAAAATTTAACATGGGGCACAGTTTGGCGGTAGTTTGGGGGGCTTTGGTAATGGTTTAAATTTCCCGGGAACATACTTTGGGGTTTTTTTAATCGCCCTTTTTGCTGGTGGAAAATGTGGCGGTATTATTTGGGGCTTTTAATTTTTTTTTTATTTGGCAATTTTCTGTATTTTTTGTTTTTTTGGGCCCTTTAACATGCGGGAAAAGTTTGTGGCAGTATTTTTTGGTCCAAAAACGGTTTTAGTGGCGTTAGTTTACTTTTTAGTGGTTTAAAAAAAAGGTTTATATGTGGCGTATTTGGGCCCTTTGGGAAAGTGAAAATTTTTCAGTTTTCGTTGCGGTATTTAGTCCCAAAATATGGTAGAGAGATGTAGGATATTCTTGTATTCGTCAATACTATGTGTTGTGGGACGTATTTTGTGCTTTGTATACCTGCAGAATTCAGAAACGGACACCCATATCGTTGGAGCACTTTTATTGTTAGTTGCACAAAGGGGTCATATAACGCATTTTGGGAGAAGGAATTGTGTCAATTTGTGACGCCAGTCCTCTGGTATTGCGGAAAGATTGTGTGTCGTCATATCTAAGATAGCAGCCCGCATAAACAGATGGTACATGTTCCCCCCCCCCCCCGGTGCCCACTAGTGTGCCAGACTCTTACTCGCACTCGGAAGCTACAATAGAGATTGTTTCGTGTCGGTGAATGCTTCAGGGACAAGTCATGGTGGGGAGAAGTTCATCGATGATTGGTCGTGCCATTATGGAGAAGAAAACTCGAATGACTAAAGTGACTCATCAGAGAAGTGCGTCATTGTAGTCACTGCAATCGTCCAGGGGTTATATTTTGCGTGTATGATGTTGATGTCAGTGCATGTGTTTTCTGGCATTGTGAGGGGTGACCGGTGGCGGCATGGTGATTCTGGCCAATATTGTGGTTCGTTGACACGGGCAGCTAGGGGTGGTCTTTTGGCTTCCAATGGGTTAATGGTAGCGTTGAATCTTGTCCCAATGATACTGTTATTGAGAGTGCATCACCATGTCCCAGGACCCTGGGGGATTCTAGGGGGTATATCTTTTGCATCCCTCACGGATTTACTTTCTTAGCCTACTGTTTTATAATGTTGTTTATTTTAGGGTTATTGTTAGGAAAAGATGCACAGGAACCAAGGGATATGTTCGGTGGACGAGATGTTTGTGTGTGGGCGGGTGGGTGTGTTGTGCCAAGGGCTGCTTTTTTGTCCCAGTACCGGCCGGCCTGTTGATGCAAGCTTCAATTTTTTTATTGTTACGTGGCATCGGTTCGAGTTGGTTTGTTTGTGGAATGTGGTAGTGGTTTGGTGATTTGTGAGGCATAAGTGTTGAAATATTTACATTAGCTTGGACATCGTAATGTTGATTTCCCCATTCAAATGGATGTATGTTATTCGGGTATGTCCCTCCTGCCCGTTTTGCCAACTTGTCCTCATTCTCTGAGTTATGCTCATCTATCGTCTAACTTGCAGGCCGGCATGTTAAGCGCGTGCATTTGACTGGCCGACATAAGTATCAGCCCGACTGGGAGTCATGGACGTGCAAGAAGGATGGCAATAATTGTACTATTCTGCTTTTTTCATCTCGTATGTACATATTTGGTAACAGGGAAATACGAATAGAGGTTAGGCAGTTTTAATTGGCATGTTTGGCCGCACCCACAATTTTATTTCGAATAGACGGTCATGCCGATGGTCTGTGAGCATATGAAATTTTTGTCGTATGGCATACTATGTCTTCAAGGTGTAGTGTGTGATCTACATTTCCCTGATGTATCCATTTTGTTAGGTTTTTTGTGAATACGGGATCTAAATATTGCTTCGTCTTGTTTTGTTTTATGAAAAGTTGTGTATTGTATTTTCGAGAAGAATTCTGGAGAGATATGTTTATTTAGATGCACTCAAAACAGACTTTGGGAACATGAATAAGCAATAATAATATAGAGGGATAGGAAGCAAAATGGTAGTTAAACATCTGAAAGATTGTCTGTTTCCTCCTGTAATCTTTATCTGTTGTCTTTAAGCTTTGGAGAAGATTTCATTTCAATGTGGGAGGAAATATGTGGCTGTCACTTGTGTTCTTCTAAGGAAGCAAGGAAATCCCATCACTTTGTTTGCATTCCTAGGAGAACCCTCTCCAGCTGTCAGCAGTCATTCCACACCAGGCATTTGGCCACCCAATCACTACTAACAATCCACTCATAACTAAGCATATTGAGATATATGCTCCTTTATTGGCACATAAGAAAAATTATAGACATTCCCCTTGAACATTCAGTGAGAGAAGATTATAAGGATATGCTATTTTCTCTTCATATGCCTAAGTGTATAAGTGACCTACGCTTGGTTTTGGATGTAACAGGATCTCTAAATTACTTTCTTGCCTTGCCCTTACATCTGTTCCTGCCGGGAGGGAAAATATAGAAGGGTTATTTTCATCCAGCTGGTGAGGGACTTGTGTGGATCCTTTGGTGCTCTCAGGTTACCATTTAATATGCTCAGTATCTGCAAGTCCACTCCTGCAATGAAGTGTTTCCGACAAAAGAAAAATGACGTATTTAGCATCTTGTGTATGAAGTAAATCTTGTCACTCAAGGTATTCTCATAGGCAATGTAAAAGTGAATCCCGTTATCAGCTAGAAAATTATCATACAGTTCAACATGAGGCCTACCTGGACAGATGTGGATTCCCTGCATTGCAATGGATTTTATTTCAAGGGGTGTTCCCACAATAGACTTTGATGATATATTCATTTATAAAGGTTAAGAACGATTAGCCCCGGTATACACTCAAGCCCGCACCTATTCACGGGCATTGAGGCCCAAAAAATGTTGTCTCTGAATGAATAGCTGGTCACGCTTGTTCATAACTCTCCATTCTGTTTTATGGGTGTTCCGAGAACAGCCAAACATGGCGCTCACCTGTACTCAGAACTCCCATAGAACAGAATGGACAGTCATGCCCAAGCCTGACCAGCTTAAGAGCTGAAACTTTTGGGAGTCTGTTGCCAAGTTAGACTCTAGGACCTGCATCTATCAGACTTTAGTGTTATATTCTACCAATATTGATTTGGGGTTTACCACTGATTGCCACAATGCACTAGAAAAAAAGCCTAGGTTGCAGCTCTAAAAATTAGTTGGTGAAAGTTTTGTTGGTTGGCCAACTCTATTCATTGATTAGGCCATGTCCATCACATATATTCTCAAGAAGGTATGTTGAGCAGATGATAAAAAAAGAGGAGTTTTCTATTTCTATTTTTTTCTATTACTGATTAGTTTTAAATGACACAATCGATGAATGGATAGGAGATATACAGTAGGGACTGTCCTGTGGCACAATTGTACAGCGGGCTAGTCGCGTAGGTTCACAGTCCAATTGTCCGATAGGGACTCAGACATGGTTTCTTTGGGTTCAACACAGATGATCTCCCGGTTTTTTTGGGCACATCAGGATAATAACACATCTTGCAACGATTTGCCAAAATATAAACTAGTAGCAGCATACAATATCTAGAACATTATTCCTTGCCTCCTTCTGAGCGTGGGCTAAGAGTGCAGTTGTACCTCAGTACAAACTTTTGTCAGCACGCATCTTCGAAGGCAGTTGATAAGCAATGTTTAGGGGTTTGTAGGTGAGCTCTGTGTATGCCAGCATGCTTTTCAGGCCAAAAACTCCTTGACCTCGTTGTCAAGTTGCCCCCTGGTCAGCTGACTAGCTGATCTTAGAAAGGCCACCAAGACAAATCCCTGGCGGTGGAATCAAGGGAGAGGAAGACACCCTACGCATAACTTTGTCTACTCAACGACTAAATTGCCGTCCCAGGGTTGTTGGATTCGTTGGAGATTAGCAACCAGTCTACTGGTATGAAATCGTATTGTACACACATAAACATTTAGGCTGTATTGCGTCACGTCAAAGGCAAGGCTATTCCTCTGAGTATAGAACAGAAGGTTAATTTGATCTGTTTTTTACATGTGTGTCTGGTGTAAGACCGATGTATCGAGTAGCATGGGATGTTACACAACATGGTAGGTACCGGCAACATTGCTGCATCAGTTGTACACATTCCTTGAATATACTATCTTTTGGATTTATATTATCTATATTATCTGTTGGACTATGATTGATCTCAGTTATTGTATGTACGTTTAATAAGTACGTCACATTTGTGTGGGCAAAATTAAATCTTAAAGAACATTACACAATCTTTTGATGGTCATTTGAGACTGTAATAAACTCAGTTGGACATCTGTTCTGTAGGAAAGTAATAGTCTCCTAAGTGCAGATTTGTCCAGGATTGCAATGGGTAAAGACTAAATAAAATTCTACATCGGTGTTATTATCAGGGCAATAGAGCATGTGATGTCTGTCATGAAGGCCCGTTGCCTATGTCTATAAATCTATTTGTTATTTAGACTTATCATTATGCGAGATTTTTCATTTGGCGCGACGGTCATATCCAAATCTGTGGGATATATCAGATTAGGTATATTCATCTGCATGGCTCGGCCTTGGTGTCATGTCGCCAGGTGGATATGCATAGATGTCGCATCCATTGGTCATGCTTTTTTTTTCTAGAAATTGGTCACTTTGGAGTTGTCTCGCATTAAACCACTGTACTAGTCATCATATGTAAAGACAAACTGAATGTCCAATAGTGTTGTGAAATACGAGGAACAATTAGGGCCACATTGTATGAACTTCTGGGCTTAGGCTCTAAAGAAATCCCTCTTTTGCCCATATTAACATATGGGCAAAAAAAGTGTGTTTAGGCTATGTTCTACAACGGTTATTTGCGGGGCGTAATTCGGCCCCGCATTTACGCCGTGGTGGACGGGGGCGGGGCGGGAGCGGGGGGGCCGGCTACCGCGCCGGCCCTTAGTCATTCATTACCAGCGGGCGTATACGCCGATGGTAATTCACATGTCATTATTTTCCCCCGCGAGCATATTCGCGAGTCAGGGAGAGTAGACGTTATATTCCAGAGTTCTATATGAGATTGTGGATTACCGTTATGCTGGGTAACGTATTCAGCCTTAATTTGGCGCACTACGGAGCGTAATTACGGACTGTATATATTACATCCAATGTTAAGCCAGTGTGAACATAGCCTATAGACTAAATACAGGTTCATACATGTGGCCCTTATTGTTAAGATTAGGTAAAATGTTTACTCGAATTCTATGTTTAAATAGTTAAACCCAGGGTTAGTCAAGGGCGGCTCTAGATACCATTATAAATCATAGTGGGGGTATATGATAATAATATATCCCTCTGAGGACTTGGACTGTGTATAATATGGCCCCGGTAGTTCTCGAGTATTTGTGAAGTGTGTAATAAAGAAACTGTAAATGTCAGTCACATTAGGGTAAGTATAACCGTCCGCAGCATAGCGGAAGTGTGAAGCCTTTCTGAATGTTCTAGCTCATTTGGAGGAAGTATTCTTATAGACTTGTGAATTGGCACGGTGAAAACGATATGGGTACTATTAGTAGCATATTGGGTGATGGACACTTCCAGTCATCTGTGTGCAAATGGATTTGGATGCAAGTGTATGAAAAAGGAATAGTAAGTATACAAATCATTAGTATTAATGCTAAATGGAACTCTCTTTTGAGGTGTGGTTTATTATGGCTAATTGTGTCAATCACAGTATAGGAATTCTTGGAGATTTCAGACTTTTGCCCCTGTGGAGGTCCCTTGTTAATTAATACAGTATTATTTGGTTCGATTTAGAATGGTTTTGATGTGAAAGAATTCTCACTCAAGCCGATTACCTGTCGCTCAATATTTGTACATTACAATTTCTGCTCTACCATTTTGCCGGGGCGGGAATTTGGTGTTGGCAACGGTATCGGCATGCAGGCCATAGCAAGTTATGTAGACTGGCACGATCTAGACATGCCTGTATTGATGCAGTGAGCCTACCCTGTCATTTTTTAGATTGTATCGTGCTCTCCATGGCCTGTACTAGCACATATGAGGTGCATACATCATTGAGTGGAATCTGAGTCCGAATACATGAGTGTGAGTGAGATCACGTGGTGAATGTATGTTACGGGTCTTGCTACGACAAAAATTGGGGTAAGCTAATGATAATTATGCACAAATTTTTTTATGTTAAGTTTATTGATAAATATCTTGCTCAGAGTTCCAATTAAGTAGTCTTAGGACTTCGTTTTTGTTGTATTCTGTAATGTCACCCCCTCCGCCCCCCATATAAGTGGAATTTATCTATTCAGCTCTAAGTAAAGGGCAAATCTAGGAATTATGAACCTTTTTGTTTTTTACTTATTTATATGTCAAGAATTGAGCCATGTATTTACTTCGCACTCGAATGCCTGTTTGTCGTTTTTTAATATTCCTGATTGATAGATTTCTCTATTTCGGCCGTATGATATAGGAAAAATTGTGGGGACAATAGACATTCTTGACTTGGCACTTGGCTCTATTACACTGCACAGTGTACTTAATGAAGATAGCTTTCACAGCTAAGATTCAATGGAACTGAGGATTCTCAAGAGACAAGATTTCTGTACCCAATAGACTGAGTGTTGGTGAGTTTACTCTGTGTGGATAGGGGAAAGTGGAGAGGGGCGTAGATGTGACATCGTATGATTTTGCTCGACACATAGACGTCGGTGGATTCGGCCTGGGTTGTAGTTGATTGTTGGGTACAATCAATGAGGATGGTCTCCTTTTCTGTCTTGACCACTGTGTTTATCTCCAGAGGTTCCTTGTATGTCGCAGGAGGTGAAATCTCTATTTGTAGTCATGATCTTCCCTTCGATTTCATAAAACTAAGACTGAGTCCCAACAACCCTCCTCTCTACACACCTCAAGTCCAATCACCCCTACACCGTCCAACACCCACATATATGAATCAATACCACCCCAATTACACCCACGACAACACCACACCATCACCCACCCCTCAAACCCCCCGACATCTACCTGCAGTCCTGCCTGTCAGCTCGATTATTATGGCCTTACGTTGGCCAAAAGTGAAGACTGCAGGACTTATGATTTATTTTAAATTATTAGTCTGAATAGTGTTCTTGGATATTTTTGAATAAAACATAACCAAAAAATTCCTAAAAAACAATGTGTTTACCCCTTATCCGACATTTGCGTATCATTACGGCAAATGTTTTTTAGGGGAAGGGGTTCGCAAATTTGACGTATGAGTACGTCACGGCAATCTTGCGCGTCACAGCGGAGCACGCAAGATCGCGGCTATGAATCCAGCGGTATCCTTACGCTGGCATCATGCGCATCCCCACGGCCGGAGTGCGCTCCGGCAGCGGGGATTAACCCCCCGATGTCGCGACATCGGTGGTCGCGACATCGCGGGGGGCTGGGGGGGGGGGGCGTGGGGGGGGGGGGGGGGGGGAGGGGGGTGGACGGGGGGGGGGGGGGGGGCCGTGGGGTGAGCGGGGGGGGGGGGGGGGTGGGGGGGGGGGGGAGGGGGGGGAGGGGGGGGGGGGGGGGGGTGGGGGGGTGGGGGCGCGGGAGGGGGGGAGGGGGGGGGGGGGGGGGGGTGCGGGGCGGATGCGGGGGGTGGGGGATGGTGCGGACCCCGGGAGTTGGGGGGGGGTATTCTAAGCGTTACAAAAGCTGTTCCATAGCCCGCCAAGGGAGGGGGGGATGGGGGGGGAGAGGGGGGGGTGTCTCGCATTGATGCCATACCCATTAAATCACCACTAACCCCCCACCCCCCCCCCCCCCATACCCCCCCCCCCTTACCCCACCACCCCCCCACAAACACCCCACACCCCCCCCGGCCCGCCCCCCCCCCCCCCCCCCCACCCCCCCCACCCTCAAAACACATACTCCTCAAAACACCACCCCCCCGTCCAATTACCCCCTTCCACTTTAAACTCAAGTCAACAGAATCAGAGGGGGGGGGAGGAGCGTGGGCGGGGGTGGGGGGGTGGGGGGGGGGGGCGGGGGGGGGGGGGGGGTAGGGGGGGGGTGGAGGAAGGGGGGCGAGGACGGGGGGTGGTTGCGAGGGGGGGGGGGTGTTGGGGTGCGCGGGGTAGGGCGGGGGGGGGGGCGGAGGGGGGGGCCGCGTCTGCGAACGGTTATAGAACTGGAATCGTAATGGAACACGGGAATTGCAACCCAGTGGATTGTTAGGTGGGGGGCGGTGGGGGCCGGGGAGGGGGAGTGGGAGGGGGGGGGGGGGGGGCGAGGTGTGTGGAGGCCCCCCGGGAGGGGGAGGGGGCTAGTGGGGATGGGGGTGGGACGTGGGGGTGGGATGGGGCCGGGGGCGGTAAATAAGGGTAAATGTTTTAGGACGGGGGCGAGAAGGGGGGGGGGGGAGAGAGATGGGTGGGGGGGTGGGGGGGGTGGGTAGGGGGGGGAGAGCTGGACCGGGGGGAAGGATGGGGGCGGGGGGGGGGGAGCCGAATTGGCGGAGGTAAGGGGGGGTGGGTGGTGGCGGTGGGGGGGGGCTGGTGGGTTAGGGGGGGGGGGGGGGTGACTGAGGTAGATCGTGGGTACCGGGTTGGTTGGGAGGGGGGTGCGTTGTTTGGGGGAGGGTATCGGGGTGGGTGGGAAGTGGGCGTGGGCGGGTTTGTGGTTGTTAATAGTGTGCTTTGTGTGGGTGGGAGGGGGGGGGGGGGGGGGTGGGGGGGGGGGGGGGGTCGGGGTTGGTTGGTGGGGGGGGCCGGGCGGGAGGGGGGGCGGTGTTTGGGGCGGGAAGGGTGGGTGCGGGGGGGGGGAGTACGGTGGGTGGGGGGGGCGGGCGTGGGGAGAAGGCGGGGGATTGGAGTGGGGCGGGCGGGGTGGTGGGAGGTTGGGGGGGGGCCCTGGGGCACCCCCCCCCCCGGCGCGGGGGGCGGCCGAGCGGGAGGCCAGCGGGGTTCGTCGGGAGCCCCCACGCGAGGCATCTGACCAAGGGGGGGTGGGGGGGGGTTGAGGGGGGGGGGGGGTTTATTTTTTTCCTCCTCTACTCTTCTTCACTGGGGTGAGGTTAGCGGGGAGTATGAAAGGGGGTGGGGAGGGGGGGTGGGGTAGGGGAGGGGGGGTGGGGGGGGTGGATGGAGGGAGGGGGGGGAGGGGGGGCGGGGGGGCGGGGTCGGGAGGCGGGGGGCGGGTAAGGGGGGGGTGTCGTTACTAGTGGGGGGGGTGGGGTTGGGTTTGGGGTTTGCGGCAAGGGGGGGTGGGGAAGGGGGGGGGGGGGGGTGGGTAGCTGGGGGGGTGGGGGAGGGGTGGGTGGGTGGGACGGGGGGGGGGAGGGGAGGGCGTGTGGGGGTGGGAGGGATGGGTAGTGGCGGGGGAGCGGGGTCGGAGCCGGCGGGACATAAGGAGGAACGATCGCCGGCGGCGGCGATGGGTAGTGTGGGGGGTGGGGCCGACTAGGGGGAGCGTGCGGGTCTAGGATGAATGGCTGGATTGGAGTGGGAAGCGGTTCTTGTTTTTTTTTTGTGTTTGTTGTGTGGTGGGGGGGAGGGGGGGGTACCGGTGGGTTGGGAGCAGGAGGTGCATCCTGCCGCCCGTGATCTCGGCGCCATGTAACTGGTACTGAGCGCGTTACCACGGTCTCCTACAGAAGCCCGGAAGCAGGAATGACTAGGCGTGCCGGTTGTACTGGTTCCGTAGTAATCGATTCCCACAATGGCATTTGTGGGCAGCGTGAAGACAGTTGCCATGGAGACCAGGATACTGCTTAAGCTGTATGCTGATTTCTGATTGCATGAATTATCGGTTGTATCTGTTCATGAATTCCCCCCTGGGTCATGGGAAAGTGTAAAAAAGTATGAAAAAGTAAAAAATAAAACGTGTGTTGAAAAAAGTTATAAGTGCACAACTAAACGGATACATAAATCTGAAATAAAAACATCAGGTACTTCGACCCGTTGTTCACCCTTTTGACATAAAGCTCAATCGCCATGTACATAAAGATCAAAATTTAAGTGAAAGTACCCCACTTTTTGGGTGTATCGCAGCGTGCGTGTAGCCGACACCACACCGTTGTATTATCTGTCATGTTATAAATTAAACCCGTTCGGTGAACGCGTAAAAAAACCCCCAAAAAAACACAGTCACAGTATTAGCGGATTTTTGTTCATCCCAGCAGACCCATAAAATGGGAGTAATAAGGGTAATCAAATACGGTCATCTCAGATCATCAATAGTGATGACAAATTAAAAACGTCAGTTTCATCCCGCAAAAAACAAAACTAAAAATAGTGTCCCTTTTACACATGCCTCTGGTATACACGGAAATAAAATTATAACGATAGTTCTGGCCTAATAGATAGGCATAGCGATGCATTTTAAAATATAGTTGTTACTATCATTTAATAAAATAACAATTTTTTTTCAATAAAGATATTGTGCTTTCAATTAAAAATAAACATACATAATGGTGGGTATCCTTCGTTAGCGTCTCAGACCCAACAGAGTAAAATCTATCTTGTATCGGGTGGATAGAGAAAGGTATGATCGCGTTGTTTCTCTGATTTCTTTTTTTTCTATGCTAGGATTGCTGTTATTTTCTTCACCTACATTCCAAATAAACAGATTTAAAAGAGGATCATAAAGTCTTGTCCCCCCTACTAAATATTTCCTATTAATAAGAAGCCGTCAACTCTTACCCGCAAAAAATAGTGCCCTATACAGCGCCATAAACAGAATAAAAAATAAGGTTATGGCTCTCAGAGAATGACATAGGGTGATGCACAAAAATTAAAGTGTTTTTCATGTTTCAATAGTAAATGGTGTGTTTATGGTGGTGTATAAGCATGTTTTAACTTGTATATAACGCATTTAGTCTTATGTGTATCGCTGGTATCGTATCATTCCGGCGAGTAAATACTAGCAGGTCAGTTATTGCGACTACTGGGTCAGCGGGTAAATTAGTTTATATTATAGTCTCATATAACAGGATTGCGGGGGGGGGGAATTTTAGGAGGAAATTTTTTTACGGTAGTTTATGGGTGATTAGAATCAGTGGCCCCACGTGTTTGGGTGTGTATTGTTGTTTTGATGATTAGATGGAGCGTGTTTTTGTATCTTGACCAACTATGAGGCTCCTTTTGCTTTTTTTTGGGTGTTATTGAAGGTGCGGGCTGATGTCGTATTAGGTAAAAACCGGCAACTTTTTATAAAACTGCTTCTATTGTGTAAAAAGTACTAAGTTAAAACATATAAAAACTGTGATATTATATAATAATTTATATCAATGTAATTGTACGAAACCCATAGTTAAAGTCATTTCCGTCATTTATCCCGTATGGCGATACTGTAAAAAATGAAGCAGCAATAACAATGGCGCGAAATGCGTTTCCCCTCCCTTCCATTTCCATGGCCCAATGCTAAAAAAAAAACTACGGAACACAGAGAACTGTGCGCCCAAAATGCACAATACACCTTAGATGAGATCCCTGAGGGGCGTTGAATCCATTAATGGAGCAAACTTCTCCCGGAGGAGTTTTCACCTGCTTTTAGTACCGTTGGGCGTGCTTATATGGAGATGCGACATGGCCCCCTCCAATATCTGTGCGCCATTAGCCTAAATAGCTCTCCCATCCCTTGTTCCCCTGCCAGCGCCCAACAGCAGGTTTCTACCATACATGGTGGGTATTGCATGAACGTGATGTTTGTATTTGGCGGTTTCTAAAGGTGTTGGGGGAGGGTGATGGACAAATGTTGCCTGGGTATTTTTTGTGTGTTCTGTGGATTGAGGTTTTTGGGCTGTGGAGGGGTTTATTTGTGTGTTTTGGGTTAGTTCGATGTGCCGAATCGCTAATAAAAAAACTTGTGATACGAACTGTGGGGTAGATATTATCACAACTTACTGCCCCTGCTGGATACTATTACCGTTAATGGGGTGTAGTTTGCCAATATGGGGTCTTTTTAGGAGGTATTTTATCTTAACGTTTTTGTGGAACCCTTAAGGGTGTCACGCAAAAATCTACTGAAATGGCCATAAATAAAATTGTAATGAAAATGAGGCACCCAGGAGTACTGTAGGGTGCAGCCTTCCTATTCTGGGGCTTGTGGTTTGAGCCCGATAAGTGAATGCCACGAGAGGCCAAATTTGGGAGTTTCTCGGAATAAACAGGCATGTATCATAGTGGAATCAATTTCAATTTGCAGTTTCCCTGATCACATTTACCGTATTTCTTGGTCATATTTTAATGCTTAAAGAAATGTTATTTGATGCTATTTAATGATGGGTTTTTGGTGGGTTTGAACGTGATCCATAGGAATTAGGTGAGGGATGCGGAGGGGTTTCTATATTTGGGGGGTTTGTTTCAGGGAGTTAGAGCTGGGTTTGTTTTCTGTTTGGGGTGGGTGTGTCTGAGTTGAGGGGCTTTTATGGGGGTAGTCGTTACTTACGCACCGGAATATGCATAATGTGCTCGTTAGTAATGGTAGGGGCGCAGTTTATGATGGATGTGGGCAAATTTGTTTACTTGAAATATTTTGGGCATAAATTAATAGCTAAAATTTATAAGCCCCCTATGGTCGTAAAAAAAAAAAAAAAAAGATCATTTTAATAAAAAATATGATGCCAAACGACAGCAGACATATGGTAGATCGCTAGTTTATTAAACTATATTTGAGTGGTAATAAATATAATCGAGCTAACGTACTGTGGCGTAGGCAGTCCATTTTATTGAAGTTTTGTATATTGGGTTTATTTTGTCAACACTCAACTCTGTTTCACCATAAGTTGATATTTTTTCTCAAATAAAAAACAATCTTTTTTTGGACCAAATTCTTAAGTAGCTTGAGTATAGCATACCATTGTGTCACGAGAAAACAATCCTCTGATTCCCATGGATAGGCTGTAAAGTCTGTAAAAAAGTTGTATTCTCACATAATGTGAAACTTCCGTATTCAGGAATGTTCAATAATAGGCTCTGTCAGAGATGGCCAATACTGGCGCGGCGGCTAAAGGGTTTACATAAAATTGTGAGGTTAAACTAGAGAGTCATTTTGTTGTGGTTGACACATTCACCTTTTGTTATATAGTCTTTTATTAATTACATAATATTAATCAATTCTATCCCTATTATGTTATGCTACTAACAATTATTACAAATGACACATAGCAACGGAGGGGTCATTGAACATCATATTGAGGGCCAGGAGAAGTTTTGAATAGAGATCATTATTTAGTGAAGTGCAAATGTGAACCATTCAGATTTTAGCGAAGAAAAAGGAAAGTAAATGTATATAACGTCTGTTCTAGATAACTGTATACAACAGGAATATCGCGGGGGATGAGTGGACGAGTACTCTCGTGCTAGATCTGCTGTCGTTGGCTGTGAAGCATGAATGGCATCTTAACTAGAATGCGTTGGGGTTCTGCGAAGGACTCGTTGCAACACTGTAAAATGGAAGTATGTTGATCCCGCATATACTTAAGAGTCATGGCCTTGGGTTGTGTATGGGCGGCCCGATCTTGGTGACGGACCTTCTACTATTTTATTAGAACTTGGTATTTCATAATAAGTCGTTGTGTAGGGAGTAGTATGTCCAAACGTGCCACAGGTACAGATACTATGAAAAAGAGCCGCGACATATAGGCATATAAATGTGCTAAAGGCCTAACCACCTCCAATGAGTTTACCCTCTTGATACAGGATTCATCAAGTGGACAGCAGTTACTGTTTCTTAAGGGGTTGTCTCACATTAAAAGGATCTGATAATTTTTATGTTAAAGATCTTGCAAAAAAACAAGTAACTTTGCAGGTTATGTATCCATTCAAACAGTGTCCTACACCTATTCTGAGATTTCCCTCTAGTAAGGGATGCTTCAGCTCCTGTGGTCTCTTTCTCGCTACGAAATGTGTGATATCTTATGATAGAGCAGGCCAGTGCTGGTCGCTATAGATTACAGTACCTGGATTCTACTGCGCCTAGTAGATGCTGTAAAACAATGCCTGGAATTCAAAGTGAAACCATGAATCACAGGAATGTAGGTATCTTGAATCCAATGTATGTGAGTCTGACCCTTTTTAAAGGTGCCATAGAAGCTTGATGGATAAGCTTAAATAATAATCGGTGGCTCAAATTGTGTATTATTAAGGTTGCTATTTTTTGACTTTGTCTTTGGTCTGGAATACTGTAAACCTAGTTTTGGTAACTGATGAATTGATTTTTTTAATATGGACCCAATGGTCCGCATAGGGGTATGATGTTTTGTTTGATAGGTTATTTATGAACCTCATATAGTGGATAACGGCTAGAGTCATGGACATACAATGGCGCGTCACAAGTCTTATTATTTTGTTAATTTGAAGCTATGCAAGGCACCTAAATGTTTGTGTTGCTCCTACAAATATGAATAGCCTCGTATATATGTGGAAATGACTAAATAGATCACACATAATTATTCACGTGTGTATTATTCGCTCATCCTAGATGATGTGGTCTAAGCTTCTAATGACTTTTTGCTGCCCAATTATACAATTTGATCGATGGAGCGACATACAACGAGGGTCATAGTAGAGCTTACTTAGTACACTTTCTATGTATCGACTTTTGTGTCAGTAGTTTCCTATGATCTGCATCATTTTGTGATGCTTTGATCTTGCAAAAATTTTATTTTGTGTTGCATTAGTTTTTTTGCGCGATTATGCTGAACTTTGGCATGCATAAAATAAACTTGATATTTTTGGTACAATTGAATTAAATGGGGATGATGACTTTAGACCCATCAGAGTTGACACAGATACATTTTCTAGTCGCACACGTTTTTGATGACAATTTACTTCGATACGAGAAGAAAATACTGCGCAGCATCATCTATCCTGGCATTTACAGCGATGCGCATGACGCATCAAATACAAATCGAGGATGTATTGCAAACTCCAACATACGAACGTCGCCGACAGGAAAATGAATACCTTTCAATGACTAAGACATATAATGATAAATGTGTTCGATAAAGCGACAAAACACAGGTGGCACACAAAAGAAAGAAATCAAATAAGAGTAAAAATGTGCATAAAACACATAAAAAACAAACGTACTAAAAGTCAGCGCTGAATCTGCCTCAAGAATTCATGTTAATTATTTTTTTTAGCGCTGAGGAAAATTTGCATCATATGCACTAAGATGTCAGAATCAGCATCCTCATCAGCCAAGTGAACCCATTCTTCTTGATGCAGTTACATTAAAATGTGTGTTTTCCTATGACTCGTGTAATGGCCTTGTACCCCAGCGCCATAGGGTTTGCGGCTGGTTTTTCAGACAGTTTTTTGGTTTTGAAACAAGCGATGTTGTAAATGACTAGCCGCAAACTTTGCAATCGGCGCTTGGCCAAAGTCCCGTGCTGCTATTCCCCACTGCACAGGCTTTCCGCCCGGCAGTTTTTCAGATCGCCAGCGGTCCAAAAAACATAGAACATGTTCATTCCTCCGTCCGGTTTTCGCACGGAATATGAACATGTCGATGGGAAGGTATTTGTCCTGTGCCGTGTGAACGGCCCCTAAGGTGACAATATCTTCCTATGTTTGGTGACCTTGATTTATATTCACATGTAGATCATTTTCATTTTACATTAACTGACCCCCAAAGTTGTTTTACAGATGTAGAGTCAATGAATAGTTTTTTTTATACTTTGCCATAATTTTTTACATTTTCACTTGGAGGAATACTGAAGCTAAATTCTGGATTTATGACATCACTATTTGTGGAAACACTTCTGGAATTCTTTCACTCTTTGTGTTTAATGTGGCACATGTAGAACTCACAGTGCGTGAGATGATGACTGTGAATGAATTCAGTCGTTCGCACCATCCTCGCCTCGCCTTGTGCACTTCTCAGTTTTTGCTGTAGCTGTGATAACCCAACAGGTTGCTGCTGGAAAAGTCATACCCTATTTAGATCTCTGCCATGAAAAAAAGCCCACAATTTAAGACGAGAGAAGTCTCCTGATACAACTGATTTCCATGAACCCAGCGATTAACTCTTTTGGTGTCTAAAAAAAAGTTAAAAGGGTTTTCTTACCACAATGATTAGCTTTTAACATGTAGGGAAAGGTAAATGAAGACTATTATCAGATACATTGCATTGTTGATTTTGCTTTGGTCAGGAGATAAAGAAGATTTTATCTCCTCTTAGAGTATACAGGTGTCTAGGGTTACGAGCACCTCTCCCCACCTCTACCTGCTCTCTCTTATTTCTCATTGCTCTAAGCTGCCATCACTCCAACCATGGTGAGTCACCCCTGCAGAGTCTTATCTCTAGCTATGGACTTTTTTTTACTTAAGCAAATATAAAGCTTTCATTCTTTAGAGCGCTCTAGCTTTGTGTACGACACTTTATAAATCTCCGGCACTCATGTCACTTTAACAGAAATAGCTATGAACATAAAAGATCAATCACTGCTATAAACCCACCCAAAGCCTGAACAGGAAGTCTGAAGATCGCAGTGGCTATGGCAAACTATATGGTGAGAGAACCCCTTTAAGCTATGAATTAAGATCTGGTTTGAACTTAATGTTGTAGACATTGTATAACATGAAGTCGCTTTTTTCCTTTTATGCAAGGTTCTTAATAGTGCATTTGCCATCTAAATAAAGTCAAAGATATCGTCTGGCATTGACTTTTTACAGTCATATAAGTAGTGGCCCCCCCCCCCTCCCAAAGCCATTATATTAAAGGGTTTGTCTCACTACAAGGTTTCTTTTTTATGTTTAAGATCTTGCAAAAACAAGTAACTTTACAATATATTTCAATTAACAATGTACTACCTATTCCGAGATATCCTTTCTTGTATGGGCTGCATCAGCTCATCAGGTCGCTATAGCTACTGACCTGTTTGATCTATCGTTATAGGCTGCCAGGACTGGTTGCTATAGCTACAGACCTGGCTTCTACTGCAGCCTAGTAGAAGCCAGTAAACACGCCCCTGAATTCAAAGTGAAACCAAGAAAACAGGACTGAGGTGAGATGAATCAATGTAGTGAGACAACCCCTTTAAGCCTTGAAAAGCCCCAGTCCAACGCTTCCATTTTCCTTTACCTGACAGTCCATTAGCAGAAGTGTCGGTCATGCATTTCAATATCCACCACCAACTTTGCTAGTAAATTGACAATAATGGACAAGAACATGCCAATGTCACCCGCTGGGTGAGTCTTGTTAATAAATAAAGCACAGACAGTAAGCTTATCAAGAGGATGCAGCTTTATTACTTTTGGTAGTCACAATAAGGTAGTTCATGATATATCATCGGTATGGCAAGTGAGGACAATGGGGTCATGGAGTTATCACCACAGGTCAAAGATCATTGTTTTAAACAGAGGAAATCTGCTTTGGTGATGAAAGTGAGTTATACACTCTTAAATATATTTTGATAGGCTACAATGTTAACCTTCACGATTCATTAAAGGTCACCACACACGGCTATTTTAGTGACTGGGATATGTTCTGGTTGGAACTGGTGTATAGATATTTTGGCAAGAGTCCTATATATGAACAAAAGAGCTAACGAGCTTGTGGACATGGCTAATCTTCACTGTATAAGACACATGGGAATGACATGGTGGGAGAAAGAAGGGGCAGAACCTTAAAGGAGAAGGACGAACCTTGTGAAAGTCATGATGAACAGAGGCCATTACTCAAGCTGGTTTGACCTAAAGGATGTGGAAAACAGATCCCATCCCCCAACACACATGCAATACACTCTTGTAGGGGTCCAATTTCCAAGTGAAATAATTTCAGCTATATTTTCTGTGTTTTCCTGTAATTTTACAACTTTCGTAAAGAATGCAATGAATTGCCATTTTTTTTAATAAGAAGTTATGGTGAGTTCTCCTGTTATAGTCCTCCTGTTATTACACACTGTATATTTCTAAACCCTAGGTTTGCCAGGAAAACCTCCAGATGTTTGTGTCATCCATATGTATAGAGCTTCATTTAAAGGAGTGTTCCCACATAGAAATGAATAGGGGAGAGCTGGTCAAGCGCAAGTATCTCCCCATCTCACTGAGGCCGGCTCGTAGCTAGCTGACCTCTTAGCAAGGAGTGGCTTTGTGAGAACACCCCTTTAACCAACAGGAGACAAAGGAGTGTCCTTTTGGTCTCTTTCAGGGTGGTATGCATCCACATAGCTTGTGTTCAACTGTACAATTAGACACACCACACTGCATGATACCACAAAACATACGACACAGTATACATTTTTGTTTTACAATTGGAGTCTTAGCCTATATGATTGCATACTAGAACCCCCAACTCTCATCACGGGGTATATATTGGTACGATTTCTTGACATATACCTAACAAAGGTATTAAAGGCTCAGATATAGTCTGCACAGAGCCTATGTGTGACACCAAAGACAGCAAAAATCAAAAATATATCTATTTATTATTTATTGCACAGTTGCCCATATACTGTGGACATCTCCAGTATTTTTTATTAAAATTTTTATTAAAATTTTCTTTTAAACAATAAAAATCTCATATTAAAATAGACAAATGGTAAAATAGTACAAACATTAATGAACAGCGACCAGCAAGTACCTGTTCAATACTAATAAGCAATTATCAGCAAAGCACAAGATAAAAGGACTTTGTAAATGAGTGCAACACCAGTCCTCCAGGAATGTGGCCATCTACGGTGAGCTAAACTGGGGGACGGTAGATGTACCCCAAGAGCCAGTAAGCAAAACCACCATGGGGCTCCAAGGAAGGGAAAGGTGATTCATCTCCAGTATTTTTAACCATTATATTTGGTGTTATTAAAGCGCCCCTGATTACAATGGCTCCCAATGAAGATTCTGAGTTTTTCCATCCAGGACAAAGGGTCAAAAGTTTGTTCTCTTATACATCATTTTTTTTTACCGTTGCCTCAGTTTCCCGCACCACTGTTTGCTAACAATGTGGGTGAGTACTTTACATGTTCTCACCAACCAGCAGGAAATTGGATGGGACCAACTAGGAAAGGGCCCCCTTTGTCCCGGGCCCCATAGCTGCCACATGGTCAGCCTGTATAGTGTATATGCCTTTGGTTAAGAACCATTTCAAAACACTATTAATAGTTTGCATTGGTTAGGACTCCAGGTCTACCATATGTATATGCGATTTTGTGCTTCAGTGCTGTTTTTGATTGGAAAACATGGAAATTTTAGTCTGTTCTCTAGTCATTTCAAAAAAAAGAAAAATGCAGTTTTGTCAGCAGGGATTGTGTGCACCTTGGAACTGAATATATTTCAAAGCACGGAATATCGTAACACGCTACATTATATTCTGGAGCAGAACACATTATTTGAGAAATATGTGGGATATCCAATTTATTTCATCTCTGCTCATCCTTTCTTCCTAACGGAGGTAGCATCATCTCATCCTTTTCCTCCTTGTTCATCTGTTCCCTCCCTCCCTGTTCTACCTTCACAGGGGAAGGTGACAAAACTGGGTCGCTGGAGCTGTCTGAATAATTAATAGGATCCTGTCCAGACATCTGGGGGTCTCGGTTAGTGGAAGGAGGCCATGATAGGCAGACACTCTTCCTTTGTACTGTAACTGGAAGTAGGATGTGTATCTCGATTAGAACACAAAGTAGCCAAACGCTGGGTTTATCTCATCCAGCCAGTTTTGTATATCTTATCTTGTATAATTTCACATGTCCTGTAAAACATGCAGCATGTTGCCATCTCTTTGGCACAGTCAAGCTGTATTGGCTTTAGAAGAAATGTGGTTCTCTACAGCTTTTTTCTGGAATCTATGGTTGTAATCAAAACACATATGCCCCAGCGTGTCAAGTCTCCCTCATTTGGAACAAGCTTCACTCAGGGGAAAGCTGCCTTAATCATCCAAGTCAGATTCGATTTATGAAAAGGTGCTATTCTGGGCAAGAACCTCGAAAATGGTTTGATTTTTCTCTCTAGATGCTGATAACTGTGATAGTCATTGTCTCTAGGGGAGCGGGTGGTGGTGAACTTCAGGTACATGATTCTGTGTGTTTTCTTTTTAATATATAATCACATTTATCTTTCTTTGCTGTCTTTTTTGGCTGTCTTCATTTCTAACAGGAGCTGGATGTTTCTGCTGGTGACTAATGTCCATTTAGTCACCCAGAGATGCATTATAGAGATTGGTGCACCTCAAGATGAATAAGTAGAGTGGGGTGGAAGTAACTCTTGGGAATATAGAAATACTGAAATAATCAATAAAATTAAAAACCTCACATTTTAACCTTTTTGTAACCTCAATGTCAGGTGGATACAATACAGGCAAATCACTTGTCACAGTCAGCTAACAATATCCCTTATCTTAAAACAATACTGCAATATATTATTTTATCTTCACTATAGAAGATGGGTGCATTCATCTGCTTCAACCCTTGGTTGAACTTGATGGACGTGTCTTTTTGTAACCGTACTAACTATGTAATTAAATTTGCACTAAAATTCCATTCCAATGGTCCTTCATCTTATGAACAGATTCCATATGGGTCCATAGAAGAAAGCTGACGGTGCCATCAGCATCCCGAATGGGGCGGATCTGCTGGTGTAGGTGGCTTGAGCTTCATAGTGTAGTGTAAAATCATAAAGGGAATGCAGGCTACTCTAGCGCTTAAAGGGGTTTTGCCAAGAAGTGAGTTCCTCACCTCAGGCTGATACTCCCCTCTTGAGCTTTGAAAAAAGGGGCGTTGTGTTTCTGTGTTTAAAAAAAACAAGTACCTCCTCTGTGATGTTGTTGCTCCACCTCCCATGCACGCTCTCAAGGCTGATATTCAGTCTCTGTAGTTGAGCAAACATGTTTGGCTAAACCACAGAGGATAACTGTATTGTGCACAAGCTATACGGGTTTTGTCCCTCTTATCTGCTCAGGAGTAAAGATAAGCTCTGAGCAGGCAGCATTCACTGACTACAGACGGGGGAAGGGGGGAGATGAGCAGGGAGCGTCTGTATGTTTACTCAGATAATTACATTACAACCAGCGGATTCTCTATACAGGAGACACAGCCTCTGACACAGAAACAAAGTTAGTGCAGATGCCCAGTAACACTGCTTTTTTTCTTCCCCTCCCTTCAAAGCTCATTCCTATGTCCTGCCATCAGATAAGAAGTGCAAACAACGCAAGCGCGGCCAGGAGCTTGCCAGATCAGCTCCTGGTCGTAGCTAATGTAAGCAGTCAGGAAACTAAGGGCATCTAAGTCAGGCTGCAGCTCTAAGTGGCTGCACTTTTTTTAATCACATATATTTAGAAAAGTGATTAAATATCCATTTTGCAGGATCCCAAATCAACATTAGATTGTGGCAAAACCCCTTTAAGCCTGTTTGTTCTCAAGATGAGTAGAGGTCCCACAAGTTATACCCTAGTGATCATAAAGTTGTTGGTCAGAGCCAACTATAAATCACCATACAAGTGTCTCTCCTCTTTGGAAGCTTGGTTGGATGAGCCTAATTATTGATACATCTATTACCACCTCAACAAAGTATCTGTCTATGATATCACCTAAATGTATCATAGGTACACAAAAATTCTATTAATGGATCAATGGTACTTTATCTAATGAACAGATTCTATGTGGGTCCATGGAAGAAAGCTTGTGATGCAGTCAGTTTCCCAAATGAGACCAGTCTGCAGCTCCCTGGGTGGCTTGAGCTCCATAGTGCAGGGTGAAATCACAAAGGACATTATTTGTCCAAAACACGTCAGCGAGGTGACATTGTGTTACACTATCTGAGCATTATTTCAATTGGTATATGTCCCTAGAATTGGATTTTAGTAGTGTAATAAAAAAGAAGATTTTTATGTTGCCCATTTGGATTGGAAGCTGGTATCCTTCTGTGTATTTTCCTGTGATTGAGAGTCCAAGTTTCACTTCCAACCATGTCTCTTTCAGCTGGCTTAATCAGGCTTTGCGGTGAGCTGATTGTTTTGCATGCGAAATCACAAAGGGGACTAGTCCACTATAGCGCTTTAGCCCATTTATTCTCAGGCTCGGTGGAGGTCCCAAAGGTCAGACTCTAATGGTTTTCAGTTCTTTTTGAATGCAACAAAACTTAATATATAATGAAAACACTGTTATCCTCGAGTTCTCCCTTGTTGCTGACGGCTAAAAATGTGTGTCTTTCTGGATATAATATAATGTTGTACCGTGTTAGCCATAGAAAGTAGAAGAGTGAAGAAAGCAGGCGATACCTTTTACAGGCTAACTGAATATATTTGATGGTGAGCTTTCAAGAGTACTAGCTCCCTTCTTCAGATATGATGTTATACAAGAACTGAAAATTTACAGACTTTTTATACACAAAAGACATGGATCTTCAAAGGATCTTAGAATTCTTAAAAATAACAAAATGCAATATAAGCAGACAAGTCATTTACAACAGGTCAAGAAATCAACAATCTGAAAACTTGTGAGGCGTGACGGAGGGGTCAGTAATTCTTATCTCGTAGCCATCAGGTGTATTTGTGGCTCTCACAGTTCACACATAGTTTGACATGAAGCTGGCATGGATATTTGACCCATTTTGCAGTTTGAAATTTTTGCATTATTTTAAATTCCTATTCCTTTCTCTTCCTCTGCGTCTTAAAATGTCCCATTAAAACCATAGTCTTCAAGTCTTCAATACCATGGTCATCTCCGGAGAAATGTGCGGCCACTGGGAGATCTGTTCTGTTGTTGTTAATGGTGAATCTGTGTGAATTCATGCGTTGGCTGAGTCTCTGCCCTGTTTCCCCCACATAAAGTTCTGTGGTCGAACATTGCGTATACATGATCAGATACACCACATTGGAAGACCTGCAGGAAAAATGGGTTAAATATCCATGCCAGCTTTATGCCAAACTATGTGTGAATTGTGAGAGCCACAAATTACACCTGATGGCTACGAGATAAGATGCAGAATAACTGACCCCTCCGTCACGCCTCACAAGTTTCCAGATCGTTGATTTCTTGACCTGTTGTAAATGACTTGTCTGCTTATATTGCATTTTGTTATTTTTAAGAATTCTAAGATCCTTTGAAGGTCCATGTCTGTTGTGTATAAAAAGTCTGTGTATTTTCAGTTTGTTGTATAACATCATGTCTGAAGAAGGGAGCTAGTACTCTCGAAAGCTCACTATTAAATATACTCAGTTAGCCTCTAAAAGGTATCATCTGATTTCTTTTCTGGATATAGTCATAATGATCTTGATTGGCATCTTAATGACGCAGCGCGCCATGGCACTTATACAAATATCCCCAGCCTACACAGCTCTCCATGTTCTTCATATGCACTATTCTTTCTGGCTGTAACTCATTTTCATTTTCCGAACCAGTTCCCTTTCTTTGATTTTAAGAGACATTCTAAGCATCACACCTGCAGGAAAGAAAAGCTTAGACTTTAGAAGCAGCTTGTAAAAGTGTGCTGCATGCGATAAAGTCTATGGTGCTCAATCTGAGAAACCACAAAAGTTTGAGGCAGTTTTTTTTGTGAATTTCTGCAGAACAGGACATGAGAGTAAGCGTCATCCTTTGTCTTCATTACAGCTCTATACTTGATGAGTAAGAGGCTAAAAGGGGTTGTATCATTTCATTAAATGGTCTTCAGAATAAGGGGACAGTGAAAACAAGTAACTTTGCAATTAGATGTCATTAGCAAAGCCGTCTTGTATAAGTTTTCCTTATCTTCTGTTTACACTGATATCCAGTGCTGGTCGATTCCCTCCTCCTTGCATTTCACTAGCTGGGAGCTCATTTACATTCTGTCAGGCCCCCGGTCGGCTGTATTCACGGAGCTTGCATTCCTGCCTTTCACTCAAAGTAAGGGACCGGCACATTTTCACTCTGCACAGCCAGAAGAAACAGAATAACACTGCAGGGCTTCTATAATCAGGAAACAGCACAATTGTGTGTCGATCCCTGCCTCTCCTGCATAGAAGGGAGATCTGTGTCGTTGATAAAATGCTGGATTCAACTGTAACAAATCTCCAGCTGTGAGAGGAGAAGAGGTCAGTGCTCAGTCTAGATTGAATGCAGCCTGTGGTATGTATACAGCTCTTACAAAATAAGACTGATAGGGAGAGACATAATGACATGTGGACTCAGAGAGGGGGGAGGAGTCTCGGAAGCCAGCATGAACAGTGAAGGGGGGATGATGTCACCCAGCTGGGAGGAGAAGAAACGTCCCTTCATTTCTAGAGTTGAGAAGCTGAGAGCAGTATGAATCAGCCAAACTAAAGAAGCTATACATCCCCTTTAAAGCATTGTCCACATGACAGCTCTATACAAGATCCAGAGACATACAGAGACATAACATGGGGTCCAGAGATGTCTATGGCCCTTAACTGTAGCCATAGACGGTAGCATACGGTAGCATACAAATTCATATGAAACATTGTTCCACATTCCATCAGATACTGTATTATAGAGATATATATAGAGTCTGGTTCTTGAAGAGTATATCCAGTGATGTGCAGAAGCAATATGCAGTGGCACATGGAGTATCTATGGCTCCATGGTATAGGGTATATGGACACTACAAACTTTATTGGTATCAAAAATTAGCTCTCCTGGCTGGCGTTTTTCCAACATAGGTGAGAGGCTTGCATAAAGTCTCATCCTCTATAAAAAGAAATACAATGGGGTGTCACATCACATATTTGCCTCCGCTTAACACAAAACCTGAGAATCAGAGGTTGTTATAGATCTATCCACCTAAGACTAATATTGGATCTGCTTAATGGATACATTATGAGCTTTTATGCTTTTATTTAATGGATCCAGCACACATAGGCTATAATGTAATCCATCTAGTAGATACATCATGAAAAGAGCTTGAACTTGCAGGCAATAAATATAATGAATAAATATAAAGGCAATACATATAATGAATAAATATAAAAGCAATACATATAATGAATAAATATAATATATAATAAATATAATGAAAGGACTGGGTGGACTACAATACCCAGAAAGTTTAGCAAGATTAGGGCTCTTTAATTTAGAAAAAAGAAGACTTCGGGGGGGGGACATAATAAATATGTATAAATATATCAGGGGTCAATATAGAGATCTCTCCCAACATCTATTTATACCCAGAACTGTATCTAGAACAAGGGGGCATCCTCTATGCCTAGAGGAGGAAAGTTGCTACATAAACATAGAAAGGGATTCTTTACTGTGAGAGCAGTGAGACCTGCCAGGTGTCGTGGTGAATTTTCTAGGAGAGTTCAAAAGGGGCCTGGATGCATTTCTGGAGTGTAATAATATAACTAGTGAATAGGATTTTGGAGGAGGGTCACTGATCCAGGGATTTATTTAGATTGGAGTCAAGAAGATCTAACCTCTCAAACTCTCCTCTCCCTATCTCTGACCACAAATTGCTCACCTTCTCCTCCATCTCCACTCCACCTGCCCCTCCTGCACCTAATCTAGTACACCCGCGCAGGAACCTACAAAACCTCAACCCTCGCACTCTCTCTGACTCTCTTGCTCCCCTCTCTACCATATCCTCATTTGCCGATCCAGACACAGACACCACATTCTACAACCACACAATCACCTCCACTCTAGATGTGGTCGCCCCTCCCACACACAACAGAACCCGCAAAATCAACAGACAACCCTGGCACACAGACTCCACCAAACAGCTGAGGCGAGCTTCCAGAATTGCTGAACGCCGCTGGAAGAAAACCCGCTCCACTGAGGACCTCACCTTATACAAACAATCACTGCAGACATTTAAATCTGCTCCCACCTCTGCCAAACAGGATGTCTTCACCACTGTCATATCCTGCCTGTCTCACAACCCCAGACAACTATTCAAAACCTTCAATGCTCTCTTCCATCCACCAGCACCCCCTCCCCCACCTCTCCTCTCAGTAGATGATTTTGCAACTCACTTCCAAAATAAAATAAATCTTTTAAGACAAAGCTTCATCCTGCAGTCCCCTCAGCCTACCTCTATTCCTGCAGTGTTCCCACAGCCCACCTCTACACCTGCTCATCACTATTACCCCATAACTTGCTTCTCTCCTGTTACTCATGAGAAGCTCTCCTCTCTACTGTCCAAATCCAACCTCACCACCTGTAGTCTTGACCCACTGCCATCCCACCTCATCCCAGACCTTAGTGCTGTTATCATCCCAGCCCTCACTCATCTCTTCAATCTATCATTAACCTCTGGCATCTTCCCTTCCTCCTTTAAACACGCTACCATCACCCCCATCCTTAAGAAACCATCTCTCGAACCCTTCCTCAGTGTCCAACTATCGCCCCATCTCACTGCTCCCATTCGCCTCTAAACATCTTGAGCAACACGTCCATCTTCAACTCTCCTCCCATCTCTCCACCATCTCTCTCCTTGACCAACTGCAATCTGTTTTCCGACCCCACCACTCTGCTAAAAGCGCCCTAACCAAAGTCACCAACGACCTAGCAACTGCCAAAGCCTCACGCTTCTCCTCCTAGACCTGTCCTCAGCCTTTGACACTGTCGACCATTCACTCCTGCTACACATCCTCTCCTCCCTCGGTATCACAGACTCGGCCCTTTCCTGGATCTCCTCGTACCTCACGATAGAACATTCAGCGTCTCTCATTCTCGCTCCACCTCCTCCTCTTGCCCGCTCTCTGTTGGTGTCCCCCTGGGGTCTGTCCTGGGCCCACTACTCTTCTCTATCTACACTCTTGGTCTGGGTCAGCTCATAGCATCACATGACTTTCAATACCACCTGTATGCGGACGACACCCAACTCTACATCTCCGGCCCAGATGTCACCTCTCTTCTCTCCCGGATCCCTGACTGTCTATCATCCATATCCTCCTTCTTCTCCTCACGTCTCCTAAAACTAAACGTGGAGAAAACTGAATTTATCATCTTCCTACCATCCCACTCTATCGCTCCACCTGATCTCTCTATCACTGTCAATGGCTAGACTCTCTCACCAGCACCACAGGTCCGCTGCCTTGGGATAACCTTTGACTCCAATCTGTCCTTCAAACCGCACATCCAAACCCTCACCTCTGCCTGCCGCCTCCACCTGAAAAATATCTCCCGAATCCGCTCATTCCTTAACTCTGAAAGCACAAAAATGCTGGTCCATGCCCTCGTCATCTCCCGCCTAGACTATTGCAACATCCTTCTCTGTGGCCTCCCAGCTAGCACCCTCGCTCCCCTCCAATCCATCCTTTACTCTGCTGCCCGTCTGATTCACCTCTCTCCTCGATACTCCTCTGCCTCCCCCCTCTGCCAATCCCTTCACTGGCTTCCCATTGCCCAGCAAATCCAGTTCAAGCTAGCAACCTTGACCTACAAGGCTCTCCATAACCTCTGTCCTCCATACATCTCTGCCTTAATATCTAAATACCTCCCCTCACGCAATCTCCGCTCCTCACAGGACCTTGTTCCCTGCTCCTCACATAACCGTCTCCAAGACTTCCCGTGCTTCCCCCACTCTCTGGAACTCACTGCCTCAACACTTCAGACTCTCCCCCATTCTCACTAGCCTCAAACATAACCTGAAAACCCATCTCTTTAGAATTGCCTATAACCAACATTAACCGTGTTGCACTGATCCACCCCACAAACATGTCTGCCCCTCACCTTCTGTCTCTTCACCCCTCCCCTGTAGATTGTAAGCCCTCACGGGCAGGGACCTCTCTCCCTCTGTACCAGTTGTTAGTCACTTACTGTCACTTTGTAATTGTTTGACCAATGTTATTTATGTACCCGCCTGAAATGTACAGCGCCCTGGACTCAAGAGAGCTCTAAAATGAATGCTAATAAGAAAAGAAGATATTTTTTTCCCTATAATGAGTACAATTGGCTTCTACCTCATGTGGGTTTTTTACCTTCCTCTGGATCAACACTTTAGCACAATAGTCTGAACTGGATGGACATTTCATTCTTACTATTAAAAGTATTGAGATCGCTCGACATATCATTTAGGTGGATGCCTGTGTGAGATGTCAAACAGTGGCATCCGTCATCTTTAGGCTAGCATGGTGTCCCATTGGATGGAGTAGCTCTTTTGGCCTCTGTCTGACAATGTGTCCCTATGGAGACATTTGTTAGACATTTAACCAAAGAGGAAACACATGGAATGAACACCTTCAAAGTGCTAAATCTTAAAATGAAAAAGAATGAGTATAGGGCAGTTTATGCAGCTGTTCAGGGGCCCAGTACATTAGGGGGCCCTGTTACCTTAAAGGGGTTGTCTCACTACAAGTATTGCTTTTCATGTTAAAGATCTTGCAAAAATAAGTCACTTTGCAATATGTGTCCATTAACAGTGTCCTACCTATTCCTAGATATCCCCTCTTGTATGGGCTGCATCAGCTCCTCAGGTCGCTATAGGTACAAACCTGTTTGATTTCTCCTGATAGGCTGCCAGCACTGGTTGCTATAGCTACAGACCTGTTTGATCTCTCCTGATAGGCTGCCAGCACTGCTTGCTATAGCTACAGACCTGTTTGATCTATCCTGATAGGCTGCCAGCACTGGTTGCTATAGCTACAGACCTGTTTGATCTTTCCTGATAGGCTGCCAGCACTGGTTGCTATAGCTACAGACCTGTTTGATCTCTCCTGATAGGCTGCCAGCACTGGTTGCTATAGCTACAGACCTGTTTGATCTTTCCTGATAGGCTGCCAGCACTGGTTGCTATAGCTACAGACCTGTTTGATCTTTCCTGATAGGCTGCCAGCTCTGGTCACTATAGCTACAGACCTGGTGTCCTCAGCAGCTGATCACTGCAGACCAGGAAACACTGAATTCAAAAATGAAACTGAGAAAAGCAGCTTTTTACCATCTATATACTTGCAAGGAAATGCTGGGGTTTGATAACTTTCATTGCTAACAAGTCTCTTCTTCTTCTATCTTTTCATTCGTGTCCGATCCTTGGATACTCTGTAGGCAAGATCTTGCCATAATTCTCTGTTTACCACAGTTTCTTCCAATTGCTTGATCTTCATTCCCATGACATTTTTGATGGTATCCAGCCAACAGGCACTTGGATTCACCTACTAACAAATACTGGTGGCTTATTAGGATTCTATAATCAGAAAGGGAGAGAGCTTCCCTTTCTGAGCTACTCATTGCCTCCCACTCAGCCAAGCCAGCATCGCTCTGCTCTGTACTGACGAGGGGCAAAACCCCGAAACGGCTGTCTACAGATGGGTGATGCTGGCTTGGCTAAATATCCCTTCTTGCTTTCCAAAGATCCAGTGGGTCAAAAGCAAATTGAGGATTTGTTACATCCAACAGAGGGCGCTTGAGCTTCTCAGCTCCTTTCCCATAATCTCTTAGGATTCTATGATGAGATACTAGATAACAAGGGGCCCATATACTCTTGTTGTATGGGGGGCCCTCAGCTGCCTGGTTCCACCACTGGTCTAAATAACGAAATACATATATATTGAGAGTGATAGATGTCTTTCGAGATGTTATGTCTTAATATCAAGAAAAGATAAGGCATTGACGCGTTGTGAGGGAGGTGAGAGGAACAATGCACATGCAGCTGTTGACATTTAGCGCCAATTGACTACAGCTGTCATACGACACATTCTGTAAATTACTTATGAATATATTATTACAGTGAAATAAAATGTGCTGGCTTTGTTCCCACTGTGTCAGGCGTACATTACGCATGTATGTGGTTTTAAACCTTTCCTTCAGTGCAGGTTCGTAGCGCTGGAGGCTACAGATTTTTGAGCAATCGGTACAGATTCCTTCTTACCAAGGTAATACTAGTCTTTTGAGCATGAAATGTAACAGATAAATTTATTTATACACAATTTAAAGCATTATCACATAATAAGTATTTAATCAAAAACAGCGATCTTTTGCCAAAGGCTCAGCTTGTGTTGTGCAGGGGGAAGTATAAGTGGAGTTAATGTTCACTTTATTTGCCATAAATGTTCTGTAAAGCACATGAATATGAATCATTTTTCCCAAGGAGCCTCATTTATCTGCATATTTTGTAGTGAAATATGAGCCACTGAGGCCGGTGGAATGGCGCCCCTAGAGGCCAAATCATCATACAGATGGTTAAAGCTGGCTTACCTTTACAAAGCTTATCATAGCTCTACAAATCAGATTTTTAGAGAAGACACACTCATCCAATATAAAACATAGACAGTATAATACAATGTACACACATATCTATATATTAGACACACACATTATAATACAATACTTATGGTACAAACACAATTCTAGAACTGCACAACACATACAATATAATACTGTACACACACTTATAGACCTATACAACACACAATATAATACAATGCAAACTGCACACACACTTATAGACCTATACAACACACAATATAATACAATGCAAACTGTACACACACTTATAGACCTATACAACACACAATATAATACAATGCATACTGTACACACACTTATAGACCTATACAACTCATATACAATAGATAATACAATACATATTGTACACATACTTATAGATTTATACAACACTCTCAATAGATAATACAATATATACTGTAAACACACTTATAAAGCTATACAACACTCTCCATATATAATGCAATATATTATAGTGTTATACAACACACAAACTATATAATACCATACATACTGTACACAAACTTATAGAGCTATACAACATACTCAATTGATAATACAATATATACTGTACACACACTTATAGACTTATACAACCCTCTCAATATATAATACCATACATATTTTACACACACTTATAGACCTATACAACATATATAATACAATACATATTGTACACACAGTTAGAGACCAATACAACACACTCAATAGATAATACAATATATTATAGTGCTATACAACACACACAATATATAATACAATACATAGTGTACACACACTTATAGAGCTATACAACATACACAAAATATATAATACAATACATATTGTACACACACTTATAGACCGATACAACACACTCAGTAGATAATACAATATGTTATAGTGCTATACAACACACACAATATATAATACAATATATACTGTACACACTTATAGATCTTTACAAAACAAACAATGTAATATGATATATACTGTAAACAAACTTATAAACCTATACAACACACACCATTTAATATATACTGTACACACACCACGCAATATATTAAAATACATGCTGTACACACACTTATAGAACTCCATAACGCACACAGTATAAAATACAATACATACTGTACACACACTTTTAGAACTACACAACACAATTTTAATACATACTCTTTTGTTATATTGCGTAGAAATGATAAACTATTATAATACATACCAAAATATATAATTTGCAAATGATATAATATAATACAAACATAAACATGCTTGTGTGCAAATACACACACTGTAATACATTACATTAATATACTCCCAATAACTATACACAGTTCAGGGTAGGTTGAGATCTGTGTCCGTTCAATGCCTCCAACACATAATCCATCAAAAATGACTGAGAAAATAGCTCAGCTTCCAGCAGTATATTTTCCATTGAAATGACGGACACCATGACGGAAATCTAATGGATTCCATTGTAGTCAGTGTGGTTCATTGGGCAATGTTATGTAACAGATTCATCGTCGCCTCTGTGATGGAGGCTTCCAACGGAGCCTTGAATGTAAATGTAAACCAGCTCTTGACACAATATATACATACAGAAATGTAATGCTTAAGCTCTTTTCGCAGTGTGCGTTTCCTGTATGCACCTGTAAATGTATATACAATAAATATACCAAGAGACCTCCATTACTCAATTGAGGCCAAAAGAGTGTCATTTTGGCTCCAGTTTATTGTTATGTATCGGGGTTTGCTGTATGGAATTAAGAGCTAGATGTTGTGAAAAAATAGTATACCATGGGGATTATGTTTTTCCTACATGGGGCCTTATGAAATGCCACACTCAGTCATAAGTTCTACATTAGAGCTACATGGCACAAACTACCCAGATGTACAGCTTTGATGGGCACCGTCTACAAAGAGCCTAAGTAACAAACTTAAAGGGGTGTTCCAGGCCCTAACATTGCTCATTCGTCCTTTAGGGTGTGAGTAAAAATAGAAGCTAAGGCTCATACTGACCTCCCGGACGCTCCCGTTCACTCCCGGCTGCCGTTGCGTTCAACCAGGAAGTAAGCAGTGAACGTTCATAGTGAATGAAGACCATTGACTGCTTCAGCGGCGATGGACGGACCGGCAGCGGGGAGTGAACGGAAGAGTCTGGGAGGTAAGTATGAGTCTAAGCTTCTATTTTTACTCATACCCCAATGGAGCAATGTTAGGGCCCAGAATACCCCTTTGGAAGGGGTGTTCCCCTTTCTGACATTTATGGTATATTGAAAGAATATGGCATAAATGTCAAATAGTTGCATGTCCCCTGAAGAGCAGGCTCCCGAAGGTCTACCTGGAGAGGGTAGAGCAGGTCACACCTGCCTGCTACTTCCCATTATGTTCTATTGGAGTCCGGACTACCAGTGTTGGACTGGGGTGTCTAGGGCCTACAGGTGGAGTTGATTCTATGGCCCACCAGTTGAACTGTTTCTGGGCCCACCAGTGGAATTTATTTTGGGGGCCCACCCTACGGCTACAGTAAATGACTGTACATGCCTCCTATACTCTGCCTCTTGCTTTTTGCCTCTCTTTCTCTGCTTTATGGGATCTTATGAGGATATATACAGGTAAAAAAACATCCCAGGTCTGCCATGCTCAGGGAACCACCGGGGGTTTGCCCTATTGCCCATTGGCCAGTCTGAGCCTGCTGACTGCAGCAGAACACATGTTTATCTGTGCTTGGAACGCCCATTGACAGAAATGGAGTGTAGCCTGCAAGTGCAATCTTCTATCTGTTCTGCTCAGAGACTTTCAGGTGCCCCTTTCTCAAGATAAGCGCAAGACCGTCCATAGGGCCCTCTCCCTACCAGACATTTATGGCATATTCTATATGAATATAACATATACATGTACACAATATATACGCACCTGCTATACAATACTCATACAATGGATAACATCTAATACAGCGTGTCTGCTTATCTACATAAACACATACTACCTGTGCAACGGCTTATCTTACCATTTGCATTAAACATGCGTTCAGTGTCTTTCAATTTTGTAAAACACACACACGTAAGCGCATCCCCAATAAAACACACAATGTCACAAATGCACATCAATATTTGTAAGTAACAATTAAAATAAAAATGCAGGCAGTGTGAAGAAAAATCCCATAAAGTATCCTTTGATGTTTCCGTGCACAATTTTATACAGCTTTATGAATTTCTGGTTTGATTAGAAAAAAGACGCTTGTGTGGAAAGGCCTTGGGGGGTAGGGCAGACGCGGTTATAAAGATGTGAAGAGGATGTTTATATAAATCCTGAGTTGTCTCTTGGGACCTGAAGCGAGTGACAGTTTTAGTGTGGTTCTGGATGCTCGTAATTTAATGGAGGAAGAAAATGAACCCTTTCTGGGCTATGCCTCGGATATGTCTTCCACTGGGTAGTCAGCTATTATTACCTCTGCCCTCAGCCCCCTACCCCCATCCTTGAACAATCACAGGGCTTTTTGGCAGCTCTAGCTGCAAGCAAGTTTTTCTAATCCTCGCCTGGGCTCTTTCCTCCGGTAAATGGATTAATGGCTTTACCATCATGCCAAACCCTCAATTATTGGCTGAAAATATTTGGTTGCATTTTCTCACTCTCAGATAGACGTGTGCAGCAGGAGCATTGGCTAATGGGAACACATTTACTTCAATTAAGCATCAATTAGGCTTCAGCAGGGGATACAGTGAATGGGATCTATTGTTATGGGGTCATTTACTCTAAAGGGGACTGCAGTTCATCTAAAGCACAATACGCAGAAATATCTCATGTTTGAACATTACTGCTATTGAGTAATACTATAGTGCTAGCGCCTGCTGGGGCATATATTATGTCTAAAATTGCTTTGCATATATTTATGCAAATATGAATTCATTTATCAGAGGGCCCTAAATAGAAATTTAAAGAGACACTCCAGCAAAATTACTTAACTTATAAGACTAAGGCCTGGTTCATATCTGCATTGGAAGTTCCAATCAGAACCTCCGTCACAGAAGTGGTATTGGGTCAGTATATAAGACTAGGGCCTGGTTCATATCTGCATTAGAGGTTCCAATCAGAACCTCCGTCACAGAAGCGGTATTGGGTCAGTATATAAGACTAGGGCCTGGTTCATATCTGCATTGGAAGTTCCAATCAGAACCTCTGTCACAGAAGCGGTATTGGGTCAGTATATATGACTAGGGCCTGGTTCATATCTGCATTGGGAGTTCCAATCAGAACCTCCGTCACAGAAGCGGTATTGGGTCAGTATATAAGACTAAGGCCTGGTTCATATCTGCATTAGAGGTTCCAATCAGAACCTCCATCACAGAAGCGGTATTGGGTCAGTATATAAGACTAAGGCCTGGTTCATATCTGCATTAGAGGTTCCAATCAGAACCTCCGTCACAGAAGCGGTATTGGGTCAGTATATAAGACTAAGGCCTGGTTCATATCTGCATTGGAAGTTCCAATCAGAACCTCCGTCACAGAAGCGGTATTGGGTCAGTATATAAGACTAAGGCCTGGTTCATATCTGCATTGGGAGTTCCAATCAGAACCTCCGTCACAGAAGCGGTGTTGGGTCAGTTAAGTGACTGACACCAATGGCGTGCAATGGATCCTATTGACTACAGTGGGTTCGGTTGGGTCTCCATTGTGGTGTCCTCTGCATGCTGCTATGTTTTTCCATCATATTTGATCAAGCCCAACTCACCAGCAATATTTTAACAGTGTATTTTGTCTTTTCCCAGCTCAGTTGCATGCAGGGGTGCCAATAGGGCAGTACGGGCAGTACTCCTGTCAGGAGCCCTAATCAAAAAGGGGCCCACTGATATGTTAAAAAATAGGAACTAGTAATGGGTGGGGGCCCCATTTGATTTGGCTGTATGGGGCCCTGAAACGGTTAATAGATGACTGATGGCAGCCCTGGTTGCATGCATACATGTTTAATCCTTTTATAATGGGTAGTTATGTCATATGATCCCGTCAGAACAGCAGTCTAGTGCATGCTCTCCTTCAGTAGGCAGGCTGTCAGTCTCCCCTTGTAGCTGAATCTTTGTAGTTCCCTTCATCTACCTACCATCCATACCAAGCTCTATCCTTGTTGCACAGCGGACTGCTAAAGAGATCATTTCTGCCTTATCTAAGAGACCGAGAGAGCAGTGATACAGTAGGTGAGTCCATATAATTAGCTGAAGAGTTGTAAAGCTCCCATTGCTTGTCTTTGCTATGTGCAGAATCTCCGGTGTATCCTTGGGGTGGAAAAAAGACACGTGTCCATCAAGTTCAACCAAGGGTGGGGAAAAAGTGGGTGAGGGAAGGGAGACAAAGATTTTAAGCCCGGCCTCCCACTGGTTAATGCCCTGAAACTCACAAGAATCAATCTGCTCCAGGGGAGACCATATCTCTGACCCCAGAGCCTCCACCAGCTAGGATCCAGAATTTTACCTAGCTACGTACACATTAATATTCTTTAGTTCCAGGTAGGTATCTAAGCCTTTCTTGAAACTCTCTACAGTTCCTGATGTAACCAGCTCCTCAGGCGGCTATTCCACAGATTCACAGTTCTCACAGTGAAGAACGCTCTTCTCCTTTGGAGATTGAATCCTTTTCTCTCTAGCCGAAGGGAATGTCCCTTGTCTTTTGCGGGAGCTTTACATGAAATAGCTTTTCCCCATACTTTTTGTAGGGTCAATTTATATATTTATACTAATTATTCATGTCCCCCTTATGAAGTCTTTTCTCAAGACTAAATAAGTTCAATTCTACTAACCTCTCATCATAACTAAGATGCTCCATTCCTCTTATAAGTTTGGTTGCTCGTCTTTGCACTCTCTCTAGATCCATTACATCTTTTCTATAAACTGGAGCCCAGAACTGAACAGCATATTCTAAGTGAGGTCGCACCAATGCTTTATACAGAGGTAGAATTACATCCTTGTCCCGCGAGTCCATGCCTCTTTTAATACACGCCAATTTCTTACTTGCCTAGAGGAAAGCTGTTTGACATTGCATGCTGTTCTGTAGTCTATGATCTACAAGAACGCCCAGATCTTTCTCAACAAACGATTCTCCAAGTTTTTCTCTCCGTAGGACATCTGATGCCTGCAGATTATTCGTACCCAGATGCAGAACTTTACATTTTTCCACGTTGAACCTCATTTGCCAAGTGGATGCCCAAGCACTCAGTGCATCCAGGTCGGCTTTATGAGCATCTTCCATAGATTGCACTACCCTGCATAGCTTGGTGTCAGCTGCAAAAATAGAAACCGTGCTATTGATCCCCTCCACTATATCATTAATAAATACATTAAATAAGAGAGGACCCAATACTGAGCCCTGCGGCACACCACTCATGACAGGGGACCACTCAGAGTAGGAGTCATTTACCACCACTCTCTGAGTACGATTCAGCAGCCAGTTTTTAATCCAATTACACACTGTTATCTCGAACCTAATGGATTCTAATTTACCCAACAAACGCTTATGAGGGACAGTGTGAAATGCCTTTTCAAAGTCTAAAAACACAATATCCACAGCCGCCCTATGATCCAGACTTAGTATCACCTCTTCATAAAAGCAGATCAGGTTGGTCTGACAACTTCTGTCCTTAGTAAAGCCAATCACTTATAATATTGTATTCTTCCACATATTCCTGTATATAGTCCCTTATGAGCCCCTCAAACATTTTTCTCACAACAGATGTTAAGCTTACCGGTCTATAATTACCTGGGCACGACTTGGAGCCTTTTTTAAAGATGGGAACTACATTTGCCTTGCCCCCAGTCTCCTGGTACATTTCCAGTCACCAGAGATCTCTAAATATCATATACAGGGGCACAGAGATAAAACCCAGCTGAGTCTTTAAAAACTTTGGGTGCAAGCCATCAGGGCACTGGAGCCTTGTTCACATTAAGCTTATCTAACTTGGCTTGGACCATTTCTACACTGAGCCAATCAATTATAGCAGATGATGTATTAACAGTACTGGCACCACATACATCTGCACTGGGCCCATCCCCATCAACTGCTTTCTCATCGTTAGCATAAGAGATGAGATTCTAAGAGATGCACGTTACACTCCCCTGACTCCTGCATCTAAGAGATGACAGTGAGAAACCTATCACAGGAGGGAGTAAAAAGGTCCAAGCTTTACTTCATAGGAGTACACAGGAGACTCTTCAATGTAAATTAGGGGACAGGTGTTCTATGTTACAGCTCTATCACTTGTTGCTGCCCTTAGATAGAGCAAAGTAAATACAGGGTGATAAGATAGGGCGCGTTTACACGGCACAGGACAAATACCGGACGGTTTGCCGGACGGTATTTGTCCTGTTTTGCGCCCGTCCCCACGGCCGCGGGGGGGGACGGCTTTTTTCCGCCAGAAGTTTTAATAAAATTCCCATTTTTAACAAGGAAATTACCCCCAAATTTTGGGGCGGTAAATGCCTTTTCGAAAAAACCCCCAAAAACCCCCCTTTTGATGGGGAAGTTCCCTCCTTTTAAAAGCAGTTTGTTGGGGCAAAAACCGTTTTTTTCCAATTTTAAAAGATTTTTCCCAAACCTGTTTTGTTTTATGAGTCAAACATTTTTGAAAATTTTTTGGTTTTTTGGGGGGGTTTTTTTTTTTTTTAAAAATTTTTTTTTTTTTTTTTCTTTTTTTTTTTTTTTAAAATTTTTTTTTTTTTTTTTTTTTTTTTTTTTTGTTTTTTTTTTTTTTTTTTTTTTTTTGTTTTTTTTTTTTTTTTTAATATTTTTTATTAAATATATAAAATGTTTTTTCACAATTTTTTTTTTTTTTTTTTTTTTTTTTTTTTTTTAATATATTTCTTTATTTTTTTTTTATAAATTTTTTTTTTTTTTTTTAATTTTTTTTTTTTTTTTGTCTTTTTTTTGATTAAAATTTTTTTTTTTTTTTTTTTATTTTTTTTTTAATATTTTAAATTTTTTTTTTTTTTTTTTTTAATAAAATTTTTATTTTTTTTTTTTTTTTTTTTTTTTTTTCAATTTTTTTTTTTTTTTTTTTGGTTTTTGTTATTTTTATTTTTTTTTTTTTTTTTTTTTTTAAAATTTTTTTTTTGTTTTTTCCCCCCCCCTTTTTTTTGGGGGGGGTTCCTTTTTTTTTTTTTTTTTTTTTTTTTTTTTGGGTTTTTTTTTTGCGGGGGGGAACCCCAACCCCCTTTCTTTTTTGAAAAAAAATTTTGGGAAAATTTTTAATAAATAAACGGGCATATCGGGAGAGGAAAAGAAACTAGGGGGTCCACCGGCAGGGAAAAACACCGTTTTTTTTTTTTTAAAAAATCGGCTGGTATTTTTTCTCTTTTAGGGTTTTTAGGGGAATTTTTTGTCGCGGTTTGGGATTTGCATTCCCCTCAACCAAAAACATTTCCCCCCGCAACCCGGGGAGAGGATTAGCATTTCTAAATTTTACAGAACGCCCGGCAAGAAAAAAACCATCCAAAAAGAAAAAACCTTCAGTGTGGCTATTTAGTGGTTTTTATCAAAGTTTGCGGATGGTGGACAGTCGATTTTCAGATAGTTTTCAAGTCCACAAACCATCTGAAAATCTGATGAGAAACCTTGCCGTGTGGTTTGGCCCTAATTTGGGACATAAAAATTTTAAAGGGATAACAAGACCCCCATGTTATTATTTAATAATAGCCTGTGCTAAAGCATATGGTTAAAAATATGAGAGTGCGTTTTTAAAATGGTTGTCCACTTTTTGCAGTCTTTTTTTGTTATAGGGGTTTTTCCACAAAGCAAAATACCTTTCTGAGGCTGGCTAGTAGCCTGCAGTGCCACCACATAAAGCACTAAAAAAAAAAGTTTGTCTGTAATGCTGGGTAATGGGGTTCTTCAGAAAGAGACCTGCTCTTTGTAGATGCTGTCCTCTCTGACTAATGAATGAGGGTCCTGATCAGGGGACATGTTCTTTTAAATGGAGTCTGTTGCCTTTTTTTTTTTTTTTTTTTATAATTAAAACCAGATACTGATACATGTTCTTTTCTTCTTAGCCATTTTCATTTTCTGACTGAAAATTTTTATTTTGTTGTCTGTATATATTGTGGAAACAGCTTTCTTGCTTGTACTGCTTTAACAGCATTTAGAGAGATGGTTTACAGCAGCTTCAGGAATAGGGCTGTGAAAAGGAGCGACCCCTTCTATTTATAGGGAGTTTTTAGGGGATGTTGGCCTGGGAATAAGTCAGTGTGCAGGGAGGGAGAGAGGGGGAGGTGTGATATCTCCTGTTGTGACTGGTGGATCCTGTGTTCTATATACACATTGGTGTCACTTTTCAGTATAATCCTGTGCTGATTATGAGCAGATTCCTAAAAATCTCTTTACAGAAAAAGGGGGTCGTTATTATTAGGCCTAGTGGCCAAAGTGAAAACTGCAGGATTTCAAGATTTGTAAAAAAAAAAAAATATTGATAGTGATACCGAGTATTAAAAAAAAAACACTGCCAAATTTTTTTTTTTTAAATGTGTGTAAAACATGGTTTAAACAATAGGTCATTTTCTGATGACACATTCTCTTTAACTTGTTGTCATTTGTTGCTGTTCTCGGGGATGTCATTGAGCAAAGTCTATCTCTACAGTGTAAGTTTAATGCAATGTAAAATTCCAAGCGATTCCTCAGTTTCATCCTTTATTACAACTTTACAAACTTCCACAACACTAACGTTAAAAACAGTTTGCTGTCTGCCCTTCAGTAATTTTAGATAGCTGTCCACTTTATGTACTTTTCAGCAGAGCAAGCAGTGACTTTTTTGCCCAACAAGCAATAATACATGGCTAGGGAGGTCGGAGATGTCCCAGGACTGTGACACAATTGCTTTCTTTTACAGCCAACCTGTAACCTCATTACAAATCATTGACCAGGTCATCACATCTGGTCCACGCAAGTGTATTCAGGTCACGTCTCAGTTAAAATAGAAAAAAAGGAAATAGGTTCATCATTTTGCATTATTTCTTTGTACTGCAGAAGTCAAGAATGAAGGGGGCATCGGTGTGTGGCAGCAGAAGGGCCTCCGGAAATTTTTTTCATTATGCAAAATTAAATTTATTTCTGTCAAAGAGAATCATAGTAGGAAAAGCCAAAGGGATTTAGCTGGCTAGTTAATAGCAGCACAAAAAGAACATATGCTAGTCATGTGTGAATGCAAAAAAAAGAACAATATGGTATAATTTGTATAGAACTAAACAGAGTTTGGGCAGAGATTTGGAGGACAGTATCCAAAAGTGGCTATTTAAGGCGAACAGAAATTGTTAGAGGGATGTTACCATCTTAGACACTTATGGTTTATTGGCAGGATATGCTATAAATGTCATTTCAATGTATGGTCTTCATTGTCGCTGTGGTTAGTCTTCGTGGTTGCTGTGGTTGGTCTTCGTGGTCGCTGTGGTTGGTCTTCGTGGACGCTGTGGTTGGTTTTCGTGGTTGCTGTGGTTGGTATTCGTGGTCGCTGTGGGTAGTCTACGTGGTGGCTGTGGTTGGTCTTCGTGGTCTGTGTGGTTGGTCTTCGTGGTCGCTGTGGTTGGTCTTCGTGGTCGCTGTGGTGGGTCTTCGTGGTCGCTTTGGTTGGTCTTCGTGGTCGCTGTGGTTGGTCTTCGTGGTTGCTGTGGTTGGTCTTCGTGGTCGCTGTGGTTGGTCTTCGTGGTCGCTGTGGTTGGTCTTCGTGGTCGCTGTGGTTGGTCTTCGTGGTCGCTGTGGTTGGTCTTCGTGGTCGGTCTTCGTGGTCGCTGTGGTTGGTCTTCGTGGTCGCTGTGGTTGGTCTCGTGGTCGCTGTGGTTAGTCTTCATGGTCGCTGTGGTTGGTCTTCCTGGTCGCTGTGGTTGGTCTTCGTGGTCGGTCTTCGTGGTCGCTGTCGTTGGTCTTCGTGTTCTCTGTGATCTTGAGGTTGGCATAAAAGTATTATTTAAAACACAAAAACATTTACAAGACTGTTGCTTCAACATTGACTTGGAGCGCACCATCTTTTTTTATACGTTTGGCAACAGAGAAGTTCCTGGTGGGCGCACTGGATGTAGCCATAGGCTTCCGTTGCCCATTACATGAATATGCAGTGTCATATGTTTTTTTTTTCTTTTCAAAAAACGTAATTTTATTCAAGAAAATGAAGTATTACAAATAGTAGCACAAAGTAAAATAACAGATGTGCGCATTTCCGCACCAGTAATGCAAGTATCATAAATGTACATATCAAAACCAAGACATGTAATCAAATCAGAATAATGAACTAAACAAGTTACATTAACTTCTCATTATGATCTAACGTATTGCGCAATGGTGTACTAACACCAAATCCCACAACTGGAGTACAATAAATGACTACAGTTACATAGACAAATAACACACTACACAGAACACGAAGACCATACAGGCAACAAAAGGGATGGGAAGGGAATAAGGGGAGAAAGGAGGAAATACAAGGACTATCCCATGCCCTGAGCCAGGTCCAGGACAGTACTGCTAGGCCACACATGGTTCCCCCCTCTCCCCAGGGTCGCACTGTCATATGTTTAAGGCTCCTGCCTGAGGTGTATGTTAGGCAATGCTTCTGATGTATACCTCCAACATTGCCAAAAACAAGACATGAACAGAGCCTTATTTGATTTTTTTGCTCTTAGTGCGGCATTGCATGGCAGCAGTGGTCTCCACTTTGGTCTGCTTTGCTTTGGGAAAGATGCTTTCATTCCAGCATCTTATCATCCTTCAAAGGGCAATGATGTTGATTATCATTTTCCCTTTCAGTCCCAACCTGCAGGAGGTAGGTAGACATCAACAATTCATGGTTTTAGCTCTACTCTTGAGCTGTGAGATCCTCCTTTTCTCTTATTATCTTTCCGCTCTTCCCCATCTCTTTCTTTTCCTCCGGTTCTCAGCTGTTTCATGCCTTCCACTTATTTTTTTCTTTACTCTTATTGCGATCTGACAAAAGAAAAAAAAAGTAAATGGCATAAAGCAAATTGGAACTAAAATACGGCTTCATTAATATGATAATTATCTCTCTCCTGGTAGGGAAAACACGGTGTTGCCCAGCAGATAAGGAAAAGCCGATAAACATTGGTAGAAGGCTGATTCTTCTGTGAGCTTACGGATGAGTTTATGTTTAATCTTTTAGGTCCATTCAGGGTTCCTCTCCTATACAATCCATTGCTGAAGAAGATTAAAGTAATTGCAGCGTTATGTTTGATGAGATCAAATAGCTGATAAATAAGTTCGGCAACAACATCCGTATACAGTTTTCTTTTCATGTTTTTAAGCAAAAATTCAACCAAGATGAAAACACTTTAGCGGAGATTAGGAGCCTCAAGTCTTCATTACCCATTTCCGATCCAATGTGAGCAGGGGGTATGTTTCTACTTTAAGTGAAAATCTGGATGTCATTGTGAATCCTCCGATATCTTTGTCCTATTTAAAGCAGCATGCTCCCTCGGGGCCTATAGATCTGCTTCATATATAGCAAAATACAGAGGTTTTTCAGTCCTGAATGGAGAGGAACATAAGCCTTCTCTAAAAGTCCAAATGTTTATTATAATTCCATTAAAATGTGACACCAATGGTTGATGGCATACTATGAATATGCTTACGAGTTTCAGGCAACAAAGTGTCCTTGATGCTGTGCTCAAGGACACTTTGTTGTCTGAAAAGCGTAAGCGCATCCATAGTATACCATGGAGTCACATTGTAATGGGATTATAATAAATATTTGGACTTTTACAGAAGTGCTGGATTTTTCACTCATACACCTGGGCATGTCTCCTGCTGTTAGCCTAGACAGCACCCGTACACTATCAAAAGTGCACAGTTGTGAATTTTCTACATAGGATAATACAGTGAGCTCCTGGGGTTTTCTAACTATATTTACTTTTAGGACTTAAAGGGGTTTTGCCAAGATCTAATGTTGACGTGGGATCCTCCAAAATGGGTATTTAATGACTTTTCTAAATATATGTGACTAGAAAAAGTGTAGCCTGTGAAAGCTACAGCCTGATTAAGATGCCTTTAGTTTCCTGACTGTTTACTTTAGCTAGGACCAGGAGCTGATCTGGCCCTGCTTGCGTTGTTTGCACTTCTTATCTGATGGCATGGCACATGAACGAGCTTTGAAGGTAGTGGGAGAAAAGAGCCTATGTCTTTTGTATAGAGAATCCACTGGTTATAATGTAATTATCTGAGTAAACATGCAGACTCTCCCTGGCTCTCTACTCAGCCCTCCTCCCCCTCTGCAGAAGTCCGTGAACGAATAAAAGAATGCTGCCTGCTTGGAACTTATCTTCTATCCTGAGCAGATAGGCAGATAAGAGGGAGAAACAAAACCCATAGAGCTTGTGCACAATACAGTTATGCTCTGTGGATTAGCCAAACAATGTTTGCTCAAGTACAGAGACTGAGTATCAGGAGCGTGCATGGGAGGTGGAGCGATAACATCACAGAGAAGGTACTTGTTTTTTTTAAACACAGAAACACAACGCCTCTTTTCTCAAGACTTTAGATCAGAGTATCAGCCTGTTAGGTGAGGAAATCACTTCTTGGCAAAACCCCTTTAAACCTTGTATAGTTAAACTACAACAAATACGCTTTAGACCACAGCACCAAGAGTAACACAAGGCCAAACTTTCACTAAAAGGGAATCCACTGAGTTTCTTCAGATTTGTTGTAGGGTTAAACTGAGAAGTGGAAAGTAAGAGCTCCTCTAGTATTTTACTTTTAACCTCTGTACAGAATATGGACTTAGCTGTAGGAAATCTTAGGTCACTACCTTCAAAGTAGTCTCCAATAGCTGATGTACCCAAACACAATGCCTTGGGAGTGCACAGAATATGAAGTCAATAAAGCAAAGGTCAGGGCAGGCAATGTTCTTGCAATAAGGGTAACAGACAGAAGATAGTGGGTCAGGAATAGAGAACAGGAATCAGGTGTTCAAACTTTGTTCTCTTTCTAGAGAGGAATTATTGGTGGAGAAAGAAGATCATCAGTGTGTGCTGCTCCTTTAAGAGAGTACATGTACACTTCAAGGATGCCTATTGCCTCCCACTCAGCCAAGCCAGCATCGCTCTGCTCTGTACTGACGAGGGGCAAAACCCTGAAACGGCTGCATACAGATGGGTGATGCTGGCTTGGCTAAATATTCCTTCTTGCTTTCCAAAGACCTAGTGTTACATCCAAAAGAGGGCGCTTGAGCTTCTCAGCTCCTTTCCCATAATGCCTTGTGATAGGCAGAAAAAGATAATAGGATGTCTCAGAAGAGAAACGGACAGAAGATGTGGCCACCACATGGAGTGACAATGTATAGCTTGTTGGCCACAATGGTAACGTGACTAATATACAGGAAAGAAAGAACATCCCTTGTGGTATCTCCATTTGGTTCAGCCATGATATGTTGGACTCCTTATGGACTGTATTTCATATTTTTTACATATTACATTTGGAAATCCACAATAATATTCAATGAGCTGCAAATAGCTGTCAAATTCTTCATTGCTCTTTTGCTTTTCAAGATGTTCTAGGTTATGTGGAGTGACAAATAGCTGACTTGGATCACTGCATGGAACCTTCTCAACACATTGAAGCTAAAGTTTGTCCACAGTTTTTCATGCATACTGGACTATTGGGAATTACTTAGTAGTTGGATATCACTTTTTTTTGTCCAATTACTGTAAGAATTGTAAATGATCACTTTGTTCCTAATTGCCTCACCTTTCCCAGAACATTTGTCCAAACAGCGGTGATGTTCACAGAGAAACTTATAGAAGTTACATGTCGGTATAGAGTTACCGGTGTGTGATAGATCATAAGCTGCTGACTCAGAGCTGTTGGCCCCTGTAAGAAGATTCACAGCATTGAAGTGCTAATGAGTACGCACCTTTTATTCCATTCTTGGCTTTCCTTCTAATTTATGGTTGAACCAGCAATCTGCAGTCCTCATGTCAGCCCATCCAGGTGTGTGCTACGTGGGATCAACTGTGGGCAAGTGATCTTCACAGGCTTGCCAAGTGCTGAGATACATTAACTCCTTTGTACAGTTTCTGCGTAATATCTTCTGTTTCCTAATACAAAACTCATTAAGACGAAGCAAAATCAAAGAACAGTATTAATGGAATATTGCTTATTTCCTCTATAGCAATTCATGGAATGTAAAGATGAGATGCTTGGCTCATGCCAACAACAAGCAAAGCCTACAAAGGGTCCACTAGATTCTGCTGTTTTGGGGTCATCATCAGTCACCCCGGCATATCAGTGCCGATATTGATATATCTCCTTGTTTTTCTTTTGGGGCCATTGTTGCTCCTTACCTGCGTCTATATTCCCCTGATGAACCCACTTATTATTTTTATCTAGTGGGGGAAACACGTCGGGATTTAGGATTCTTTGAGATTTTTTCATCTTTCCGGCTTAGCCACCCTGACTTATTGATGCCATCTATGTGACACTTTAGGGATTATTAGGGTCATATAGGGTATCAGTTTTCGGGGTCGCCCTTTTTCAGGGCACGTGCTTCGTTGTATTGGGAGGAGAATAGCTCTTAATAGGGTAAGTTTATGGTGTCATCTACTCCACCCCTATTGTCTATACTTTTGTCTTTCAAAGCATTTTCTGGATTGGATTTCTACATAACCGTGAGTTATATCCATGTATCATTATTGTATTAGTGTGCCGAGTGAAATTTAGACCGGGATGCAGACCGGAAAGTATACATATTGATGTTTTAGTCAGGTATATATTATATTTTAAACAGTAGAAGTAAAAGTTATATTTTAAACCATTGTTTTTTTCTGTGATACTAGTTCTTGTTTTAACAGTGGTATAGTATCGAGCTATTGGTCAGTGATTTCAGCAATCTACAGTCCTCATGTCAGCCCATCCAGGTGTGTGCTACGTGGGATGAACTGAGGGCTGTCATGGGGGCCGCGGGCTCCGCTGCTCCCCGCGGCCGCCCCCCTGCCCGCAGGGGTCCGGCCCGGGTGCCGCGGCTGCCCGCGACCATCCCCCTGCTGGCTGGGCGCCGGCATGCTCCTGTGAACGCCGTGCCGGTCCGTCCCGGCCACCGCGCGCGTACCCGCTCCCTAGGGCGCGCGTGCGACGGTTGGTCTGGATTTAAAGGGCCAGTGTCCCGGTAATTGGGCTATTGCCGGGCGCTGGTCCTATATAAGGGATACGCCCCCAACACTCCTTGCCAGTCTGTTGGTGTGCGTTAAGTGTCATTAGTAAGTCCTATAATCCATATTGATTTCCCGTGTACCAGTCCGCCTGCTTACGTTCCTGACCTTGCCTGTTTCCCGCCTGCCCTGACCTTCTGCCCGTCTCTGACCACGAACCTCTGCCGCCCGTCCTGACCTCCTGCCTGTCCCCGACTACGCCTCCGGATTACGTTTCTGTACCACGGCCGCCATCGCAAGTCACGTCAGGGGTAGCGACCTGGTAACCTCACGCCGCTGCAAGTCCATCCCGCTTTGCGGCGGGCTCTGGTGAATACCGGGGGTTACTTAGACTCCGCTCCCTGGCGTGGCTTAACTATCATAGCTTGCGGTGGTCCAGCGAATCCACCGAACCCTTACATGGGCAAATGATCTTCACAGGCTTGCCAAGTGCTGAGATACATTAACTCCTTTGTACAGTTTCCGCGTAATATCTTCTCTTTCCTAATACAAAACTCATTAAGATGAAGCGACATCAAAGAGCAGTATTAATGAAATATCGCTTATTTCCTCTATAGCAATTCATGGAATGTAAAGATGAGATGCTTGGCTCATGCCAACAACATCAAGCAAAGCCTACAAAGGTGTCCACTGGATTCTGCTGTTTTGGGTACCTGCTGTGCTATTCTTCCTATCATATGTGATAGAACTAAGGCTCCTAATAAAGCCACCAGCACAGATATGAAGACAGCTTTAGTTACTGTAGATAGTGTAAAACACTTAGGGCCCGTCTACACGGCATGGTTTTACAGTGGGATTTTGACACGGATTTTGAAACCTGTGAAAGTCCAACTGTAAACCATCCCCATAGACCTCAATAGAAAATCCGAGCTGTAGTTCACATGGCTCGGATTTTCTAAGGTCGGATTTTTAGAACCTGGAAGGCAGAGGCATGGACCGCACATCCTCACACTATACATTGATCTACTGCTTCTCGGCAAAACTTTACAAAAATTAACATTAGGTTCTTAGTACACTTTTTGATCAAACGGTATAAGCCCACTTGCCACCTCATGGCAACCTCTTTAAAGTGGGTCCCTACATTAATGGGGGCAGCATTGCATGGCGACCACCGCTGCAGCAAAAGCCACACAGATGAGGGGCACAGCCCAGTGGCCCAACAGCCCCACTGCTGCCAGACCTAGCCCCCTGGCTCTGGGCTGCACCACCATACGAGCACAACATCACAGCAGCAATGGCCACCAGACATCACCGCCCTGCAGGCAGACTGAAAGGAGCAGGGCATTAACCCCTATACAGACTACTGGTAACTAGAAACACCTGGGTCAAATGGGGGAGGAGTGCTGAATCATGTGTGCAAAGAAATATATATTTTTTTAAAGAAATAATTTTAAAACCTACGGCTTTGCAAAAAAACTTGGATTCATGTATATTCTTCCACCGGATTTAAGGCAGAAAATAGGCTATTCCAATGTTAAGAATCTGAAAACCGGGGCAAAAAACGACCCAAAATGCTAAAGCCTAGGGTAAAATACTGGTCAGATTCTGATTTAGAATCTGATCGGTATTTTGTCCTTGCCGTGTGGGCGTAGCCTTAAATTTGGCTCCTACGTTCACTATATGTATTTTATTTATACATTATATATTTTGTATTTTATTCATTTATATAGCACCAACATAAATCACAGAACTGCATCAAGATTGTCATCACTCACATCAGTCAATGTCCCTGTTGGGACTCCCAACCCTAACTCCAAACTAACCTATCGGCATGTTTTTGAAATGTCGGAGGAAACTGGAGTACCCAGAGGAGACCTTTGCCAGCATGGGCAGAATGTTCAAACTCGATGCGGATGTTGACATTGGTCAGATCTGGCAAAGCCAAGATGCAAGGAAACAATGTAAACCACTGAACCACTATGTGGTCCATGTGGCACAGTCATACATAATCGAATCACATTATTATGACCACCAGCTGATGTCCAAAGTAAACTCTGTTTAGGCTGGCATCTTTGAGCCATGTTGACTGCAATGCATCCCAGGGTGCAAGGTGGGAAGATCCATAAATTTAGCGCAATGAATGAGGTTGTCCCACAAATAATAAGGATCAAGTCTTGGGAATTAGAAGAAAAGGATAGTACTTGGAAGTCTTGGTCATGTTTTTCCAACCAGTGTCGGACATTGTTTCTTACCCGAGACACCAATGCCCATTTATTCAATGAAGCAAAAAATGTGACCCTTCAGAGAAGGCAACCATCTGCTAATCAGCAGCGGTGCAATCCTGATACTGCCGTAAAAATGTAAACGGGTTGTCTCACTACATGGATTCATCTTGCCTCAGTCCTGTTTGCCCTGTTTAATTTTTGAATCCAGGAGCGTGTTTACTGGCTTTACTGGCTTCTACTGGCCTTCAGTGACAAGCTGCTGAGGACACCAGGTCTGTAGCTATAGCAACCAGCCCTGCTAACCTATCATGAGAGCTCGAACAGGTTTGTGGCTATAGCAACCTGAGGAGCTTGTGCAGCCCATACAAGAGGGGATATCTAGGAATAGGTAGGACACTGTAAATGGACACATATTGCAAAGTGACTCTTTTTTGCAAGATCTTTAACATGAAAAACAATCCTTGTAGTGAGACAACCCCTTTAAGCTTTTTGTGTTGCTGCAACTTTATTAGCAGAAGTGCAGTGAACATCTGTCTGCTCAGGGGCCCCATACTTAAGTAGGATTTAGTAAAATGCTTCACTGTAGTGTTGTTCCACCCTTGCACACCTTTGTTGCCAGTGGTCACCACTCACATCAATGACATGTGGTGCTCCGAAGTCTCCACATCACTTAATTGCAATGGTGCCGTTTGTCCACTAACAATATACTTTTACCAGAGCAGCATGCGAATTGTTCACAAACCATGCAGTTGCAGAGATACTGTCACCATTGGTCTGGAAGCCAGTCCTTACTGACTCTGATAAATCGCCCCTTTTACCCATGACAGTAGACAGGAATATTTGTGCAGACAGCCCATACGTTATATACCCACCAAGCCAACTCCTGACATATGACTTCCTTCATAAGCTACGTGCTGCCAATGCTGAAAGTAGAAAGTGGTCGTAATAATGTGACTGAACTGGGTATATTCACTGCATACAAGGATTAAGAGGGTATAGGGAAGTATTATTGTGGTTCAATATTGAAGTATTTAAACTTAACTTTTAATTAGTACAATAAGAAAAGGGAAACACAAAAATCACAAAAAGGTCCTAGAAATATAAGGGATACGGTAGACAATGGGCAAAAACCATAACTTATTAATGCCCTATAGAAACTACCGTTTCCTACCCTACAGATACAGGGCTATCGCCTGGAAAAGGGCGGTCCTGTCAGGAACCTAGCCCTACAATATCCTCACCCTTACTCTAAGAATACACGTTGTCCTAGGTTCCTGACAGGACCGCCCTTTTCGGGGCGATAGCCCTGTATCTGTAGGGTAGGAAACGGTAGATTCTATAGGGTATTAATAGGTTATGTTTTTTGCCCATTGTCTACCTTATCCCTTATATTTCTAGAACCTTTTTGTGGTTTTTGTGTTTCCCATTTCTTACTGTACTAATTAAAAGTTAAGTTTTAATACACGTTTTTCCTTAGTTGTATATATTTTGAGTTTTGTCGTGTATTTTTTGGGATTCTTGTACGTATTACTTTCCCACATCTGTTTTTGGGTTTTGTTTAATATTGAAGTATTACTTAAGAAACATTATGGCTTGTTGACTTGATAGAAACAATACTGCATTGAATGCAAGTTTATGTTAATGGTTTGGTACTCTTCACAAGTTAGTGCAAAGTGCACTTTTATTGGGGGTACCGACTGTTAACGTACGCTTCATATGCAGAGTCCTCATAAGCCTGGCGTAATAATGAAGATATATTAAACTATAAAGAACCTGATAGATTCACCGTAAACATCATCTGACTTTGCTTGTTGCATTTATTACATCATCATTTCATGTGCCGTTCCTGAAAGCTGTGCATTCACTGATGACATTCTATCAATAAAAATATATATCCATGTATCTGAATGCACTCCCTCTGAGGAGCGTGTCTGGCCGCTAAATGAGGCAGCTCGTCTTATTCTGCTCAGGCTCTGTGACCCGGCAATCAGTGCGAGATGTCACACAGGCCGGCATCGTAATATCTGTAGATGCAGGTTAATCAGGTTTGGTTTCAGTGACAGCTGCCTTTGACCTTGAGTAAATTGCTTTATGTTTCCTGCACCTCTGGCAAACAGAAATGATACTGTAAACTCCAGGGCATGCAGGTTTTTTTTGCGTTTTTTATGTTAAATGATGTTCTTATTTCTATACAATAACTCAGGTACATGAATTTTTCAAGAATGTGTATTTAACGATCATAGGGGATAAGTTATGTGCAGTTATGTTACCTCATAAAGGGGATCTCCAGGAATATGTAAATAATACTTAAAGGGGATGTATGGCTTCATCAGTTCGTTTGTTTCAATGTAATCTCAGTTTCTCAGCCCTTCAAATCCAGCGGCGTTACTTCCCCCCCCAGCTGGGTGTTTCTTAACTGAAGGGAGATGACATCATCTGTCCATGCTCGCTTCTGATTGTAGAAGCAGCTGCAGTGTCACAGTGGAGCTGCTGGCTGTGCAGAGTGAAATGTTGCCAGCCCCTTATTCTGAGTGAGAGAGGCAGGAATGCGCGCTATGTGAATATGACTGGGGCCAGACATAATTTAAATTAGTAGAGCCGTCAGTCAATGAAATGAAAGGAGGAGAAATCCGACCGCACTGGGGAACAGTGTTTACAGAAAATGTAGATAAGGGAGACACTGAAAAAAAGACAGCTTTGCAAATGACATCCAATTGCAAAGTTACTTGTTTTCACTGTCCCCTTATTCTGAAGACCATTTAATGTAATGATACAACCAGTTTAAAGAGGACTTGTGACCTCTCCAGACAGGTCTCTTCTAGTAAATCCTCGTGTTCCCTGTGAAATAACAATTCTGGAGCCTCTTCTCTTATAACTCTGTGTTGTACTGTTCGTCTGTTATTCCTTCTAGAAATCTGTGACTGAATTTGTCAGCTGGGAGTTACCATTCCTGTAAAGGGTGTGTCTCTGCATATGCTGACAGCCAGCACTGATTGGACAATGTAAGACTGTTCAGGGACATTCCCCTCACGCTAATTGATAACACCCAGCTGTAAGACTAGTAATGCATTTCTAGGAGGAATTAGGGGAACAATGCAAGACAGAGAGTGACGGAAAGATGTTCCAAAATTATTTCAAGATTTGTATTTACTAAGGGGAAAAATCTCTCATTGAGGAGATAAACCAATAAATTGGTCGGTGTGATGGTTCACTTGCTTGTTCTACAGCTGTCTGTAGTTGAACTTAACTGGTTTGGCTCAAATCCCTTTCACATTGCTAGAGCTACATGTGAACTGAGGATAACTACATCCAACAGAGTGCGCTGTGGAGCTCCTCAGCTCTTTTCCCATAAGCCTTTGCTTTATGCAAAACAGTCAATGAGGTCTGAATGGCAAGTAAATCCTTACACCGACCAATTTATCGGTTCTTCTCCTCAAGGAGAGACTTTTCCCCTTCCGAAGCCACTCTTGCCTCTCACCCATCCAACCAGTAAGTTCTACACTGCACTGACAAGGGGCAAATACCCCAAACAGCTGTCTGTAGTTGAACTTAACTGGTTTGGCTCAAATCCCTTTCACATTGCTAGGCTCCTGCGGACTACATGTGAACTGAGGATAACCACATCCAATAGAGTGCGCTGTGGAGCTCTTCAGCTAGTATTTACTAAAACAGACATGTCAGGAATAACTACCCACCTTATTTAAAGGGGTGTTCCTATCTGATGAAATAAGATTCTTTAGCCATGGACAATAGAAAGGGGGTCAAGCATGCTTTGATTCTCTTCATTTATGTCTGTAAGAATTCCAAATGTACTTGGCTAACCTCAGATTTCCCATAGTAGCGACTGGAGACAGCTCTACATTCGGGCCCGCCATCTGTGATCGCAGCAAAACCTTCAATATCTTGTTTCCCCAGAGAGAACACCCCTTTAGAGACTGACCACTAGTGATAGGTACTGGTGTACTTCAAATTGGGAAACCAATTGCTAGCCTGTCAGTCAGGGAGGTTTATGATACACTTCCTTTTTCCTGTATGATTAGCAGGCTTCCATTTGTCTTCCTTATCAGTTGCTCAAAATCCCAGCACAAATTCGAAGCACAGCACTTGTCCTAAGCATATTGACCATATGGTTTTTGGATTCTAGATGCTTTCCTTTATATCCAATTTTCACTGACGCTCCATTAGGAAGTAAACAGTCCATCGGGATATAATTCTGTGAGCTAGAAAGAGCATATTAGAGGTGTTTAATCGCTTCAAAGATCATATCTGTAATGTTACGGACAGTAAAAATTTGCACTTTTGCAATTGGTTTGCATTACCTAAATCATTTAGTATAGCAGCTACGAGCTAATCTGTGTGTTCTTTACCCAAAACTGCAGCCTGAGGATGGACCACACCCCCTTTGCTGTGATTGGCTGCCTGATATTTAGTTCAGCCCTGTTGGGACATGCCCCCTGGTTGGAACCCACCCCCTGTGCTGAGATTGGCTACCTGCATTCTCTGCGCTAACTCCACTCTCAGCTGTGTAAAATGAAAGTGAAACAGCTTTCTGTGCTGGCTGCTGTCTGTGTATGTTTAATAAAGGCTGTCTGAGCTCCTCTCTATGCTCATCTCCCACTGATTGCTCTATGGGACGGGTCTGGGCAATTACCGAGTCTCTAGCTGTTAGATTCACTCTCTCCCCACCCATATAACACATTCTGCTCGCTCTCTATCTCCTGCCTGATAACAGAGTGGGGAGCAGATTGCATTCCTTACATTTGTTTCTTCAGTTCAGGTTGTATGTATAACCGTTTACACCAATACAGGTGTTCTGGTTACAAGGAGCTTGTGGAGAGACGTGACAGCTCTGCAGACATGAGAACCATTGCAGGAGGTCTGCAGAGCCGTGACAACCTCGCTCTCCCACTGCTCACACAGAATGATGATGTCAGCAGTCTTCTTTGAGGGAAGACACGCCTACTGGGAGGAAAGACACGCCCCTGGATTTGAAGCTGTAGGAGACAGAGAAACAGCTCAAATCTGCGAAAGCTTGTACTGAGAAATCCATTTTAAATGTTCAGGCATTCATTCGGATTATGCCAGAAATTGTCATAATCTGAAAACTACTTCAAACATGGGCACTGTGAATTTACTAATGTGTCCCAAGAGGAGGTTGGGGGGGGGGGGACATTTAATTTTCAAGCCCCTGACTGGCACTTTGGGTGGCCTTTCGTAAGTGCATTTGGGCCCTCTACTATTAATAAGACATCTTTAAGAGCAATCTGCCTTCACCGGCAGCCGTATATCCTGCGTGTAGACATGTCAGAGAGCACATGATGTTCTGCAAGTTACAGCTATTGATGGTGGGAGATATTTCATTTTAGTGACACTCTTCTCCCACATTGATTTTCTGCACCCACACATTTTCTTCCTTTGTTTGACTTTCCTTCTCATTTCCTTCCCTTTCGTGCTTGCTGTCTCATGCGGGGCCTCATAATCTTGCCATTGCTGGCAGCTTTTATTTCCCCATATACTTGTCCTTTGGTCAGGGCTATGAGCAGGCAGTATGGATTAGCTGGGTCACATTAGCATAGTCTGCCTGAGATAGAGGTGTTTCTGTATCTAGGAGGGGGAGGATAGCCCAAGCCCGAGGATGTGTGATCAGTGGATTTGCATACTGCTCAGCTCACGGCTCTTGTATTAATTCCACTCCAGCTCTCCTGCCTTTGCCGCACTAAAGATTTAGCATTGTGTCATTAACTCTTCCATACAAAGGAGATGCTATATCTATCTCAAACCATCCGCTTCCTTATTTGTCTCTTTTGCTCAATAGGAGGTTGTCGAGTCTCCGTCTACAGTCTATGGGCAGCGTTCTGCAAGGGGTACCATGTTCTGAGGGCAGTTACTGGAAGAGGCCAAAGTCACATAATAACCAGTTTATGTGAGCTATTCCTAAAAACTAGAAAAATGAATAGATATCCCTTGCTGATCCCTAAAAACAGGCTGCTGCAGCTGCTTTCTGAGCAAGTATATAGTCTATTGTGCAAAACAGACAGTTGTCTTATAGGGGTTGTCCATGTTATGTAATAAATAATATAATGCTCCTGGGACAGCATGAAAACCAAGAAAAAGCCTATACAGACAGTCCCCAGGTTATGAACGGGATAGGGACTGTAGGTTTGATCTTAAGTTGAATTTGTAGGTTTGTTTTCCACGAAAATAAGACATCCCTCGAAAATAAGACCTAGTGCATTTTTTAATGCAATTCAGAGTTTGGCTGCTTATGCTGATGTTTGTGATGAAATCACTACAGTATATTAATACAGATTGATTTTTGTACAACAATAAATGTGAATTCTTGTTCATGGAAAAATAAGACAACCCTAAAAATAAGTCTTAGCTCGTCTTTAGGAGCAAAAATTAATATAAGACACTGTCTTATTTTCGGGAAAACAGGGTATGTAAGTCAGATAGTTTTGGATAGTGCAGGGAAGGGTTTTTACATTTGTTTTGTTGTCTGTGCCGCTGTTAAGAAGATTTCACCTCATTTTCTGCTGTGGCATGCTGAAACTTTTTGTTCCATAGCTACTATGTGCTGTCAAACATGGAACTACAAGTGCCAACATGCCCCATAAGTCTCTGTTTGTAACTAAGAGACAGATGTAAGTCGGACCAGTGTAAGTTGGGGACTGCCTGTACTCACCTTCCTGTAGTCTTTGGTTCCAGCTCTGCGCCTCTTTGGTCTACTGTTTCTACTTCCTAACTGGGACTTCACGGCTGCAGTGATCACATGACTCTACTTATATCACCATTTTGAGCTGTTCACTTTTAAACGGTGATGTTAATTAGAGCATGTGACCACTGCAGCCAATCAGTTTCCGCAGGGGTGACGTCCCTGTTCGGAAGTAGAAACAGAAGACCAAAGCGGTGCAGCGCTGGAACCGAGGACCAGGAGAAGGTGAGTATAGGCTTTTTTTTGTTTGTTTTAATGTGGCCCCAGGCTAGGTGAGTATAGGGTTTCTTTTTAATTGCGACCCCAGGAGCACAATTTTTTTTTTTTTATAATATGGACCACCCCTTTAAGAAGGGCAAGTCAGCCATTGTTGCCATATCTTATCTGAATTGTATACCATGGATATGCCCTGTATACAGAAGAGAGCCCAATACTAATAAGAGAGACCATTTTTCCTGCAGGAACATAACAATAGAGGGTGCAGGGACAGCAGTCACACCTAAAACCTAGTGTTTGAGAGGGTTAATGCCCCCTGCCACATGATACCAGTATTGGAAATGGCAAATGGGAGGTGGAGACGGCCTAATGCTAATTTTGGGGGACATGTATGAAAACTGTCTTGTTCTACGACTTTTCTTGTTGCCCATAGCAACCAATCAGAGCGCCCCTTCCATTTTTTCAGAGCACTATATGAAATGAGAGCGGCGCTCCGATTGGTTGCAACAAGAAATGTCTTAGACCAAGACAGTTTTCATACATGTCCCCCTTTGTGTTCAAGTTATATTTCTGAACGTGTTATTACATTCTGCAGTGTATGCATCTCATGCAAAAATACCCCAAGGGAATGTTCACCTGAATGGGAAATCTGCATGTTAGTTTCGACTGTAAACTGCGAACTGCGCCACATACGGAAAAAAAAAAAGAAGTGACGTCAATTCTTTGACTCAGAATCCATTCGGCCGATGGGCAGTTGAGACGCACATTGGCCCCATTAGAATGGGGTTAATCCACATCCAAAACTGCAGCAAAATCTGTATGAAAAATGTGACCTATGAACATACCCTTATAGTGTAACAGATCCCAGGCAACAGCTTCCTTGGAAGTCTCCGTAGTCTCAGCAGCTGGCTGCCCATTGGAGAGCAGTGGGAAAGATTTGCTAATCCTGTGTAATACTTAGCACGTAACAGTCTTCGAATGCTTGACAATTTTCACAGTTGTTCTGCACAGTAGGATAAATTGGTGCATCTTAAGACTTGTATACCAACAACTGGTTGGCTTACTTTATTTATGGTATCAATTTATATAGCACCGTTATATTCCACAGCGCTGTACAGAGATGGCCATTATTTACATAGGTTCCTGTCCCCATTGGGGCTCACAATCTAAAATCCATGTGAACCTATTTGTATGTTTTTGGAGTTTGGGGGAAATCAGATGTCCTTGGTGAGATTTAAATCCAGGACCTTCGCACTGAAAGGCAACAGTGCTAACCACTGAGACAACATTACTTTAAACCAGTAGCTTATGTCAATATTTTGTTGGCACATTTCAAGATTTGTACTAAGCCACACTGAATAAGGCAAATAAAATGTCTAACGTACAAAATAAATTTGGTACAAAAGTGATTTTTTTTGTTGTTGGTGCATTGTACTGCAGTTGCATTGTGGACAAACTGGAAAGCCTATGGCTTTGTATTCATAAGAAATGTGCAATATTAAAAGGTGAAGGACCCCAGGGCCATCTTTTCCATCGGGCACACTAGGCAGTTGCCCGGGAGCCCCACAATTACAGGTCAAATAGTCTCCAAAAAAATGGGAATCTCGCAAGAGAACAGAGAGTGACTTATGATCACTATATTTACTATTTGCCATAGGCAAACTTAAACTCTATCAGTTCTCTATCTATAAAACACTAAAACGTAACTTTTATTATATCTTCCTTTAGAAGCAGAAAGGGTTAAATGGTGAGGTTAGAAATCAGGTTTTTAAATAGTGTGTATAGAGGTTAAGAGTTAGACATAATAAAAGTTACGTTTTAGTGTTTTATAGTTAGAGAACTGATAGAGTTTAAGTTTGCCTATGGCAAAATAGTAAATATAGTGACCACAATTACAGGGGCCCCAAGTGGTGTATGTGTGTGTCCGGAATACAAGAAAAATACCCTGGATCCCAAAGTTGGCATTGCTTATTTAACTATTTGTGTGTTTTAAGGATGTGCAAACAGTTAAAAAAAAAACATGGTGGAGAAGGAAGCCAAAGGCTCCCTTGTCTTGCCAAATAGTCTTGTAGGCTGCAGGCTGCCGGTGTCCAGACATTAGTGGCGTGATAATATAGGTGTGGTTGGGGGGGTCTGGGGAAAGGCCAAGTGTTATGTCATATATGTGGTCAAGGCCCACTGCAGTGTTATACCCAGGGGCCCATAATTCTGTTAAGACGGCTCTGAAGGACCCTGCTGACAGATGTTACACTTTCCTAATTAACATAGCCATAACTATAGCCCTAGTTATGACCGTGGCAGCTGATCTAGAGCCCATAGGTAAGTGGGACACTCAAGAACATTGTACCTTTTAGTAGGGAATAACAATTTGGTGGTTTTCTGCTATCTAGCACTACTATATGGTGCTCTGATGTAATCTTCTATCCATTCAATTGTCAGCTCTTTGGATACACTCTGGGCCAGGTCTCACCATGCTTCCCTGTTTTCCACAGCTTCTTTTAGTTACTTGACGTTCCTTCTCGTTTCATTCTTGATGGTTTTCAACCAACGAGCCGTCTAGTCTGAACGCCGATGCGTGTTTTACATTGAAAGCAATGTAAATCGCACTACACATTGCTAGATGCGTGTTTGGTCCGTTTAGGGTTCGAAACAAGGATCCAAACATGCATCTAAAATGGATCCAAAAACACTGTGTGAACATTCCCATATACTCAATACCCAATTCCTAATAAACTTACGTGACCCAAGCTCTTTTGGCCAGTCATGGAGGTTGCTCATGAGTCATATGATCCCATTGTGGTAGAAGCTTGATTTGTAAGTCATCTCCTTGAAAGTGTGGAGTGCCTAAGAGGACTACAACCACTACATATGGTCATTAATATGTCCAAGACTATTAGGCCATGTTCACACGGCTTAAAATGGGACGTATTTCAGTCCATAATTACGCGCTGTAGTGCGCGAATTACGGCTGGAATCCGTCCCGGTCATTACGGTAATCCACAGTTCTCATAGAGAACTATGGATTCCGTCTCCTCTCCCTGCTCGGCAAATCCGCCGCGGGGGGAGATAAGTGACATGTGAATTACTAGCGGCGTATAAGCGCCGCTAATAATGATAGTCTATGGGCTGGCGAAGTGCCGGCCCCCCGCTCCCGCCCCCCGCTCCCGTCCACACGGCGTAATTGTGGGGCGTAATTACGCCCCGCAAATAAGCCGTGTGAACATAGCCTTAGGGCCACATGTATGAAAACTGTCTAGGTCTAAAATTCACTTTGTTGCCCATAGCAACCAATCAGAGCGCCCCTCTCATTCTTCCAGAGCACTATATGAAATGAAAGGGGCGCTCTGATTGTTTGCTATGGGCAACAAAGTGAATTTTAGACCTAGACAGTTTTCATACATGTGGCCCTTAATTATCCATTCAACAGATTCAAAGGCGAGCACAAGAATGCCCTTCAATGCATACTAAGAGGAATAAGAAAAGAAAAAAGAATGGAAATTAAGGAAAATATTAAATACACCAGTGGTCCTGATTCATAAAAAAGTCTAATTCTAAGACTGTCTGTGTTGCCCATGGCAACCAATCAGAGCTCAGCTTACATTTCGTAAACTGCTTTGGAATAAAGCTCTGATTGTTTGTTATGAGCTACATAGACAGTCTTATAATTAGTTTTGATAAGCGAGACCCAGTATATTGAGTTTCCTATGCTTGCTAGACATGGAGTGGTCAGGGTTTATAGAATTTGTAGCGGGATGAAGACATATTCTGTATGAACAGGTGTTTTTGGGACTCATATGACTGCTAGGCATAAAATAACTAGGACATATGTGCGGTTTATATTGGAATGAACACATATTCCATAAAAGCAGATGCGTATTGAATTCCCGGTGCTTCGTATGCCGTGACATGAACAGGAAATAAGTATAGTTTATATTGGGAATAAACACACATCCCATTTAGGTATATGCGAAATAATTTTCCTGTGCCTGGTAGACCTGGAATAAGCAGAGTATATTGGCCATTTATGTGGCATCATGTAGATGGGTCTGCCAAGCTCTCTGTATAAAAATGGGTTCTATCTCATAATCTACTCCTGGCACAGGCTATGGTAACTTAGCCTGTACGTTTTATAATCATTTGGCAAAGTGCTAGTTCTCTGCTTGTTGTGTGTGCTAAGTGGAGGCTCCATATGCTTCAAATTTCCTTGTACAGATATGAGATTGTGTTTTTTTCTCCTTTCCTAAGTAACAGACTTTACTTCTCATCTCGAGTCTTTTATTTAATTGTCTTGGTTATTAGCAGCAAATATAATGATTTTAATAAACCTGAAAATGAAAGATTCACTTTTGTAGATCATATACTGCAATGATCTTCCATAGGACCAGAGATGCTATAATTTATTATTGTATTGTATCATTATTATGCACATATTAAGTGTATGCCCCTGTTCACACAACGCATCTTTCCATTTAAAAATCTGTTGTGGATTTTGTGGTAGAAAGGCATACTATCGATTGGTGCCAGTGATTACAATTAGCTATGAAATAGATTTAAAGGGGTTTTGTCATGAAGTAAAATTTGAAAATTAAATAATAAACATTTTCACCATTCATTATTATTAAAAATTCTGCACCGTTTTTGTTTTATCTGCTCCTTTAAGGTATGTTCAAACGGCTTATTTCTGGATACATTTCGCCACGTATTGAGAGCGTACTGCGCTCTAATACGAGCAAAATGTGCCCCAATCATTACGGTAATCCACAGTTCTCAGAGAACTATGGATTATGCCTCCTCTCCTCGCGTATACAATATGATCGTATTGTACGAGCTGGGAGATAGTTGACATGTGATTTATTCACGGCACCTACGCGCTGCGAGTGATGACAGTCTATGGGCCGGCGAGATGCCACCCCCATCCTCCAGCACCGTGGGAGTACGCACCGATAGGCGCGAGCTCCCGAACACCCGGCGTAATTGCGGGGCATACTTTACTCCCCACAGTTAAGCCGTGTGAACATACCTTTAGTGATCCATTGTTTACAGCTCGTCTCCAGGGGATACGACCAGGGCTGTGAGCTCCTCAGTCCTGGTCGCACATGCTCAGACATCACCTCTTCTCTCAGGCAGCTACTGAGTGTTCAAACCCCAGGTGCTGTCATTCTACTCCTGGACTAGTTAGTAATAAGTCAAACAGTGCAAATAAATAAAAATGAAACCTAAATGAGGTCTGTGCATTGATAACGAGGAAAAAAAATCTACAGGTTTAGTTCCTGCAGGGATTTGAACCGAGGACCCTTGTGCTGTAAAGCAAAAATGTTACCTCTGAGCTACAGTGTGGCTACTTACACCTCTATACATAAACAGACCTTTCTTTGAATAGAGTGAGGACAGGCCTGGTGATATCATCCTGCTGGGTCACATGATATGCAATTCAAACAAATCACTCACACCCCCTTCTGAGCACACAGAGCTGAAGAGCTGGATGCAGGAGGTATGAAATGAGATTGTGGCAAAACCCTTTTAGCTTTCAGTTTGGCTGTGGACAAACCTTATTCAAATCCGTGCATGGCTACTCAGCCTGTTTTCCATATTAAAAGTAAAGGAAAAAATCTGCACTGTGCGTTACTGCACAGAGTCCTATTGAATGGTAGATTACACGCAGATGCTCTGGGGTGTTTTTTTTTACTTGCAGATTTTTTTTATAGAAATCCATGTAAAAGCCCCATACTATTCTTTTCACTAGAAAACTACCCCATAATGGATTTTTTTCCAATATGGATTTGAGCTGTGCGCAAAAAAAAGTGTGTGGATATATGTGCGGTTTATATTGGAATGAACACATATTCCATAAAAGCAGATGCATATTGAATTCCCGGTGCTTCGTAGCCATGACATGAACAGGAAATAAGTATAGTTTATATTGGGAATAAACACACATCCCATTTAGGTATATGCGAAATAATTTTCCTGTGCCTGGTAGACCTGGAATAAGCAGAGTATATTGGCCATTTATATAGAAATCCATGTAAAAGCCCCATACTATTCTTTTCACTAGAAAACTACCCCATAATGGATTTTTTTCCAATATGGATTTCAGCTGTGCGCAAAAAAAAAGTGTGTGGATTCTGTGTTGGGTAGGCAGGACGTGGATTGCCCACAAATCTGCTATATATACAAGCTGAAAATCCACAGTAGAATTCCAAGGATATGCCTCAAATTTCTCCATGGATCCTCAACGTAGCCTGAGGTCAGGTACAAATGGTAAGCTGCTCACTCTCGCATTTGGATGGTAAGTCTAAGAAATTACGTTAGTAATCACATTTACAGCCTCTGTGTAACATACACTTCAGGACATATACATTAAAAGGGTTCTCTCACTACATTGATTCATCTTACCTCAGTCCTGTTTTCTTGATTTCACTTTGAATTCAGGGGCGTGTTTACTGGCTTCTACTAGGCTGCAGTAGAAGCCAGGTCTGTAGCTATAGCAACCAGTGCTGGCAGCCTATTATGAGAGAGCAAACAGGTCTATAGCTATAGTGACCTGAGGAGCTGATGCAGACCATACAAGAGGGGATATCTAGGAATAGGTAGGACACTGTTAATGGACATATATTGCAAAGTGACTTGTCTTTCCAAGACCTTTAACATAAAAAGGAATCCTTGTAGTGAGACAACCCCTTTAAATGAATGCCTCTGACAGATCCCAGATAGTGGCATTCGTCACCCCTAGTTTGCCCTTGTAAAAACCATATACATTTTTAACTAGATGCTGTTGTATGGTATGGTGTACATCCTTGCCCTATTCCATACTTTTTTGCAGTATTCAGATGAATTGTGGCCAAACAGACGCCATCAGGCCACTCAATTCTATGGAAAACTTTAGGCTTAATTCACACAGCCCTTTCTTTAGTGGGCATGTTACACACCATTATGCTCACCAAAATACACATGAAAGAAAAAACACTTGTAAAGTGTCCAATATGAACCGGTCAGACACTGGGGCACATTTATCGAAGCAGTTAGGCTTTACACTGCTTTATACCACACTTATGTGTGTTACACAGTTTATAGACACTTCAGTGTCTTGTCCAACAAAAGAGGTGTGGCCTTGATACAAGAGGCGTGCCATTGTGGAAAAGGGGCGTGTCTTATTGCGTGACGCCAATCACCTCAATTATTTAGTGCCATAAAGTAAGTCAACTTGTAAAAAGTGTAAAGTGAGACTAGACAGTTCTATCAGTATGATAAATGTGGGGCACTATAAGATTCTCTAGTCTCAGTTTACACTGCCTATGAGCTAGACAGCATGGATAAATCTGCCCCGTTATTATAAGGAGCACGCAGTGCAAAATGCAACATGTAAGGCTTGATTTACAGTACATATGAGCAACCATTGTAATCAATAGGGCCTGTGGTGAGCCCTTGCTGTCCTTTCCACCTCTGCGACTGAGGCTCTAAACAGAACCTATAATACAGATGTGAATCAAGCTTAAAGGGATGTTCCAGGATCAATCAATGCTCATTCATCCATCAGGGCATAAGTAAAAATAAAAGAGAAGACTCATACTTACCTCCGGACACTCTCATTCAGCTGCTGATCCGTTCACCCAGCCTGAAGCAGTGAAATATTATTGGTAGCGGCACATAGCATATCATTGGTAGTGTATGTAATGCGCCTATCAAGATGCATAGTGCAAATCGCGGCACATAGCTTATCATTGGTAGTGTATGTAATGCGCCTATCGAGATGCATTACGCAAATCACGGCACATAGCATATCATTGGTAGTGTATGTAATGCGCCTATCGAGATGCATTACGCAAATCGCGGCACATAGCTTATCATTGGTAGTGTATGTAATGCGCCTATCGAGATGCATTACGCAAATCGCGGCACATACCATATCATTGGTAGTGTATGTAATGCGCCTATCGAGATGCATTACGCAAATCGCAGCACATAGCATATCATTGGTAATGTATGTAATGCGCCTATCGCGGCGCATTGCGCAACAGAGGCACATAACATATCGTTACTAGTTTATGTAATGCGCCTGGATACGCGCATTGTGTTATGGAGGCGCACAGCGTATCATATTTAGGCGCATTACAATGTGTCATGCCCGGCGTATAATGCGCCTAGTTACTGTTATGGATGGTAATTACAGCTTCTCCTCACCTGTATAGGTATAAAAATTAACCCGAACATCTTCTCCCATTGACTTTAATGGGGTTCAAAGTTCGAGTTCGAGTTGAACTTCGAACCTTACTTCTCAAAGTTCAAGGTTTGACTCGAACTGGAACATTTTAATGTTCGCTCATCACAAGCCACCAGCACTAGGAGCGTTCAATGCTCTCAGTAGGATGGCATCATTGCAGATCCATTGTTCAGCCTCATCAGCAGTGGAAGGGTGGCGACGTGCCTTTTGGGTGGGCAGGAGTGTACGTACACATGCGATACACAAGAAAGTTTCCTCCCTCTTGATTGTATTCTATGGTACTGGGCCATTTTAAACACCTAATTTACACCCATTCCACCTCTTCTTGCCTCCAGGACTGAGAGGGGATTAGCCATATCTAATAGCACAATGATCTCATACATTATAGTCTTCCCCCCGGAGTGTTTGCTTTGTTTCATGCATTCTGCCATCTTGAGCTCCCTTTAGCCTAATAATTTAGCTTTAAGATACCTGCAGCCCCGGTTTTGTTAGCGGTTCGCCTCAGAGAGTAGAGGAGATGTTCATTTACACATTGACATGTTAATGCGCCTGTGCTTCACATTAGATCAGTCAGTTTTGTAACAAGCCCGAGATGCCTCAATATGGGCCACTTGCCTCCTAAATGAGTTCCTGATAATTAGCACTGTGATGCCGCAGCAGATGCGAGATGTTGGGGTAATGGGTTCATTCGGAGAGCTGTTTGTCTCTGATGTTACTTGTGTTGGGAGCTCCTACTTTACAGGCACAATGTATCACCGTTGTTAAGCGCTAGCAGCTTAATTTGTTGCCAGTTTCTGAAATGGAATAAATTAACTTTCTTTAGATTCAACAGAGCGATAGTGTCAGAGCCAGAGGCTGCATCTCGCAGACTTGTGATTTTGGGTCTTCACTTACAGATCCAGTAGTGATGGGAACTAATCCGTAACTTCTATGGAAGCCGATTCAAGTGACTAATATACAATTAAAGGGGCAGTAGAACCGATGCAGTAGAACCGACGCATAATATTTATTTCTATTGATTTCTCCATATTCCAGATAGCATCGTTCTCTGCTCCTGTAAGTGAATGCCTCTGTACCTGAATTCATGCATGATAATCACAGCAATTACATTGTCTGACTAATGTTACTAAATAAATAGTGACACCTAAAAAGCAGCATGATCCCGGCGGCTGCTTCCCACCCCCAACTTATTTGCTAGTCTTTCTGTGCCTGTCGAGCTATGGGGTATTACTGAGTTTCATAAAGCGAAAAATCTCTCCTTGAGGAGAGGAACCAATAAATTGGTCGGTGTGAGGATTTACTTGCCATTCAGACCTCACTGACCCGTTTTGGGATAAAGCAAAAGGGTTTGGGAAAAGGGGCTGAGGAGCTCCACAGCGCACTATATTGGATGTAGTTATCCTCAAGCCACATATAGCACACAGGAGCCTTGCAATGTGAAAGGGATTTGAGCCAAACCAGTTAAGTTCATCTGCAGACAGCCGTTTTGGGGTATTTGCCCCTCATTAGTGCAGTGTAGAACTTACTGGTTGGCTGGGTGAGAGGCAAGAGTGGCTTTGAAAGGGGAAAAATCTCTCCTTGGGGAGAGCCACCAATAAATTGGTCGGTGTGAGGGTTTACTTGCCAGTCAGACCTCCCTATTTTGCATAAAGCAAAGAATTATGGGAAAAGAGCTGAGGAGCCCCACAGCGCACTCTATTGGATGTAGTGATCCTCATTTCACTTGTAGATCGCAGGAGCCTAGCAATGTGAAAGGGATTTGAGCCAAACCAGTTAAGTTAATCTACAGACAGCTATTTCGGGGTATTTGCCTCTTGTCAGAGCAGTGTATAACTTACTGGTTGGCTGGGTGAGAGTTTCATAGTGATCAAGGGTGAAGATTCTGAGCCCACCTGTCCAAAAACAGCCACAGGTAGGGATCATGTGGTAGAAAAAGGAGTAATGGGCAATAAGCACAGTGTTCTCGCAACACACGGGACCATTATGTGTTAAAATTATAACTCTATTGAAAACTGGTAATTTGTACCAAGTCCCCAAGATGTCAGCAACATAATGAAACATCAAGAAAATGAAGCAGATAAAGTGGGTACGGAAAGTATTCAGACCCTTTATATTTTTCACTCTTTTTTTCATTGCAGTCATTTGGTAAGATCCAAAAAGTTCATTTTTTTGCTGATTAATGTGCACTCTGCCCCTCCCCATCTTGAAAGGAAAAAAACAGAAATGTAGATATTTTTGCCAATTTATTAAAGAAGAAAAGCTGAAATATCACATGGTCTTTTGAGCTATTACAGCCACGAGTCTTCTTGGGAATGATGCAACAAGTTTTTGACAACTGGATTTGGGGATCCTCTGCCTTTCTTCCTTGCAGATCCTCTCCTTTTCCCTCAGGTTGGATGGTGAACGTAGGTCGACGCCATTTTCAAGTATCTACAGAGATGCTCAATTGGGTGTAGGTCAGGGCTCTGGCTGGGCCAGTCAGGAATGGTCACAGAGTTGTTGTGAAGCCACTGCTTTGTTATTTTAGCTGTGTGCTTAGGGTCGTTGTCTTGTTGGAAGATGAACCTTCGGCCCAGTCTGAGGTCCAGAGCGTCTGGAAGAGGTTTTCATCCAGGATATCTCTGATCTTGGCCACATTCATCTTTCCTTCATTTGCAACCAGTCGTCCTGTCCATGCAGCTGAAAAACACCCCCATAGCATGATGCTGCCACCACCATGTTTCACTGTTGGGATTGTGTTGGGCAGGTGATGAGGAGTGCCTGGTTTTCTCCACACATACCACTTACAATTAACACCAAGAAGTTCAATCTTCGTCTCATCAGACCAGAGAATCTTATTTCTCATAGTCTGGGATCCTTCATGTGTTTTTTTTTTGCAAACGGTATGCGGCTTTCATATGTCTTGCACTGAGGAGAGGCTTCTGCCTCAACTGGTGGAGGGCTGCAGTGATAGTTGACTTTGTGGGTCTTTCTCCCATCTTCCTACTGCATCTCTGGAGATCTGCCACAGTGATCTTGGGGTTCTTCTTTACCTCTCTCACCAAGGCTCTTCTCCCACGATTGCTTAGTTTGGCTGGACGGTCGAGGAAGAGTTGTGGTCGTCCCAAACTTCTTCCATTTAAGGATTATGGAGGCCACTGTGCTCTTAGGAACCTTGACTGCAGCAGAAATTCTTTTGTAACCTTGGCCAGATCTGTGCCTTGCCACAATTCTGTCTCTGAGCCCCTTGGGCAGTTCCATAGACCTCATGATTCTCATGTGCTCTGACATGCACTGTGAGCTGTGAGGTCTTATATAGACGAGTTTGTGCCTTTCCTAATCAAGTCCAATCAGTTTAATTAAACACAGCTGAACTCCGATGAAGGAGTAGAACCATCTCAAGGAGGATCAGCACTTAGGCTCACAATAGGCTGATTTGGATGGACGTCTGTCTTTTTTCAGTCTTACAAACCATGTAACTATAATTGTGTATAAAGTACATGACCCAAAGAATCTCCTGCCCTCATCATAGAAAGTAATTTCCAGCCTCCAGCAGCTCTTTCTGATGTTCTATGTAATGACTTGCTTTATCTGTGTTAGTTATCTACATAACTTTCTGTAATCTTCACTCTGCCTTATATTGGGTGATGTTCTTGAGCTTTGGAACCCATTACTAGTTTTTCATAGAGTTATGGTTTCGCGATACAGTATAATGGTTATCTCAGAACCGATTGATAGTGAATGTTGAAGGAGCACTGTATAAAATGCATGCAGTTGCCACCTTGTTTCTGAACATGACTAGAAATATTTACATCCTCTGCATTGTATATCTTAGATGGTTTCTATTGTAACATAGTTTTCCTAACATGATTTGTGTGCATGTGACCTATCCTCCCCAGCTGTGTCCAGGATTTGCTGTACGCGATACGCTGGCATCTCTCAGTAGAAGCTCGTCATTTCCTAGCGGCAGCAGAATCTCATGCGAGTGCCTGTGGACATTTTGATGGCATCACTAAGCATCATGTCTGCTACAATCATAGGCTGTCTCCACACTTCAATCTGAGAAGTGAAGGATCATCAGAGCTTTCCAGTGTGTGGGAAGCACTTGTGTCTCCAACTCATCTCGTTTTGATGATCTCTCATTCATAGACAACATTCTGTGGCTGATTGAGATCCAGTCTAACAAGTGCCTTTCTTAATAAACCTTCTCCATGACGCCATGAAAACAAGACACTTTTTATTAGGCTGGGGCTCCACACAGAGGTTTTGTAGCAAGATTTTCACATTTTAAACTATTAAAGGACAGTCACAGTCCATCGGAGTATCTGCAAGTCAATGGGGGGAAATCATTCAAGGGGTTGTCTCACTACAAGGATTGGTTCTTATGTTAAAGATCTTGCAAAAACAAGTTACTTTGCAATATATGTCCATTAACAATTTCCTACCTATTCTGAGATATCCCCTCTTGTATGGGCTGCATCAGCTCCTCAGATCACTATAGCTACAGACCTGTTCTATCTCTCCTGATAGGCTGTCAGCCCTGGTAGCTATAGCTACAGACCTGGCTTCTACTGCAGCCTAGTAGAAGCCAGTAAACACGCCCTTGAATTCAAAATGAAACCAAGAAAACAGGACAGAGGTGAGATGAATCAATGTAGTGAGACAACCCCTTTAAGGATGGGGTTTCATACGATGGTCTGAATGGAAAGCGCACTGGAGAAAGATACACCAAATGTACTAAGAAGAGCCAGCCTCCTAATAAATGTGACTCATATTTCAGCATCTGTGCCCTCTACACTGAGAAGGCTATGCCAGCTCGATTTCTGCAATCATTTACACCACTTTTTAGTTAATATATCAGGTGGGGAGAGACCACACCACACATTTACCAAATAGCTGGTTGCACCATAAAGATGCCAAAAAGTCACACATTTTTGCTTTTTTGTAATTACTATAGTCGCTCAAATGGCTGCAGTTCTATTTGAGAACAGGACAACTGAGTAGGTTTAGGATGTTCTGAATCCAAATCCTATTAAAGTCTATGAAGAAAAATTCAAGCACATACAGCAGCCAATGTCCTCCATATTTGCAAAGAAACACCACCACACTTCTGGGCCACATCAGAAGAACCCCAGGGCTAGGGTTAGTCCTATCCTAACCCAAGGTTTCCCTAGATGTTACCCAGAGATTCCCTAGGGTTAGAGTTGAACTAACCCTAACCACAGGGCTCCCCAACTGTTGTTCAGGGTCAATTTTTTTTGTCTTAATTTTTTCGAAATTTAATTCTGGCCAACCCAAATTGCTGGAATTTGACTTCGACCTGAATCACAGTGCTAGCACTTACACAGAGCTAAAGGACAGATAGCAGGGGAATAACAATATAGAGTTACATACCTCTCAGGGTCTGTAGAGAGTAAGATGACAACTCTTAGAGGAGCCAAAGGCTGGACTTGCATCCATTTTTCATTGCAATTTCTTAGCATTTTTTTTTTGGTTGAAGATGCTGAAACCAGATGTTACTTTTCAGCCTGTGACTTTGTTCACATGGTGGATTTTTCATCTGAAAAACCCACAACAGGAATCTATTGCCTCCTCAGATTTCTACCAGATATTGAACTCTCTGTTGATGTGGGATATGCACCTGTTTTGGTGTGATATGGCCCCATGGTGAGGCTATTTCCCGTCATGGCTGCCCACTGTATTTTTCATCTGTAGAAAACACATCAACACTTGAATTCACAATTTATTTATTTTTTTACAGAGATGCAGATTTCAAATTCATGATGGAAAGTTCACAGTGTGGGACAAATATTACATACAGTTTTCAGACGTATTCAGATGCGTGAAAAAAGCATTGTGCAAGCGTAGCCTACAATGTAAAAGTCTAAGCACATTGCATTTTTGTGTTATTTTTTGGTTTAATATGTTTTTTCCCCAAACTATGAGTACTCAGAAATGTGGTGGTATATTTTTATATCGACTGTTCTGTGTGCGATCCCTACATAAGGGAGTCTCCCTCTCTCCCGTGATTCAATATAAGCAAGACCAGGCTGCTGGGACCCATATAAGTATATACATAAAAACCATCATTTATTACAGTTCCTTTAAAACATATAATTTCTCATGTGCACATAAATGTGCTACTTGCGTGTATCTCATAGGAGCACTACAGTCAGTCACTGTCCCAATACCATGGTTACACCGGTTGTACCGTTAGTGGTGCTCCACTACTTGGCTCCGTGAACGGTGGAGACCTTTGGAGCTGCTAACGGTACAACCGGTGTAACCATGGACTTGGGACCGTGACTGACTGTAGTGCTCCTATGAGATACACGCAAGTAGCACATTTATGTGAACATGAGAAATTATATGTTTTAAAGGAACTGTAATAAATGATAGTTTTTATGTATATACTTATATGGGTCCCAGCAGCCTGGTCTTGCTTTTCCCCAAACTACGGCATAGTTGGAGTATTTTTCATCTTTGTCATAGGCTTCTCTTTAGAAAATGAATGTTTTAAATATTACAAAATTAGAAAGGCTACCAAAAACCATGGAAAATCCCAAAAATGTGTTACGTGTTGAAAAAATTGTGTGTGTGAAGGAACCCTTATTTTACTGCTGATAGTCGCCTCTGGAAATCTAGCATCTGTTGAGCCAAGATGATAGATGCTGTTTAGACCAATACATCTCAGATCCACTATCATCATGCCAGCATTAGACATAAGATGACCATTGACTCTAGTGTGGACAGAAGTGATTACCCCTGATCCCTCATTATGTTACATGCTGAGCTTGGACCTGCCAACAGCTGCCTACAGCTAACGAAGGTTAAATTGCTTTGTGTGAGGCAACACAGCTGGTACTGGTGTTTAGGAGACACTTTTGTAGACACTTCATTGCGTTTTGCAGTGGGAAGATTTAGAGCTTGCACAGATGGCCCGTTGACCTCTGACCAGATGATATAAAAATCAATATCTCAATATCCCTGAAAAGTTTATGGACATAGATGGGGGAAATGGCTCTTGGAGTCATAATGTTCTTGTTTTAGCAAATATTAGTTTAGACCCCCCTCACCATAATTCTGAGTAGTATTTTAATCTTCACACAATCCTCAAACAAATCTATAATCTTATATACTTGAGACATACTTGTACTCCAGTAGACAAGCCCTGCTGGGGATGCATAGCACAGTGATCATATATATGATATGCTCAAGAACATGTGATGCTGGGCGGATGTGCAGCAGATTTCGATGCTGTTTTTTCAGGAATTTGGATTTTCCTGCTTTGACGTCAATGGAAAGAGGCAAAGACTGCACTAAAATCTGTGGGTCGGGCTCGATAGACCTGTGTTTTTTCTAACCTAATTTACTATGTTAATGGTAATAGGTCTAGTAGGAGCTTGTGATAGTCTGTACTGGTGGCTCCTAACACATCACCTTCTTTCCCCTATTGAGAACTGTGGAATCACAGATACAATATCTAGGATGATCCCTTTAGATGTGTGCCAATACCTAGTCTAGTAATCTTCTAACTGGTGCTATCAGAAAAGAAACAAAAAGAAGAAAAAGCGCTTTCTTGTGTAGTGTTTTAAATCCAAATTTATTAAAAAGGCTCATTGTGCAAGCTCTGGTATTCAATAGGTCTCCTCAGGTCGCGTTGGGACCAGTGCACAGGTTTGGTTATAAAAGTGAAACTCGAAATAAGAAGGCCTCAAAGAAAAATTGAAAGATTTGCCCCACACGAGGGGTTTATGTTTACTACAAGTAATGTTGTGCTAATCTTTTGATTTTATTAGAAAATATATAGATGTTATGTTATACTGCAATTGCTGTCAAAAATGGTTCTGAAAACAGGATGGTTATATCAACTGCGGGCAAGCGACCATGTGAAACGTGTGGTCCATTTTACTTAAAGGGAACCTGTCACATAGGTTGTGCCCCCCTTGCTGAGGGCAGAACAAGCTAGTGTCAGACCTGCTGTTTCCAGCGCTGCGTCCCTTATTCTGTAAGATGTAGCAGTTTTAGAGCATTTACCCCTCAAATCTTATTCATGAGCAGGTGTTAGCACCACCCACCAGAGGCTAGCTCCGCCCACTGACAGTCATTCACATGTTTCTACCTATTCAAAGTAAGGCCTCGTTCACACGGCTTATTCTGCCGCATATTGGTGCCGTACTGCGCGCCGGATTTGCGCTTCAGTATGGCGCCAATCCGCGGCAGCAATTACGGTAATCCACTGCTCTCATTGAGAACAGTGGAATCCGTCGCTCCTCCCCGCTCAGCGAATCCGCCGCGGGGGGAGAAAGTGACATGCACATTATTTACGGTGCGGACGCGCCGTAAACAATGCATTGTCTATGGAGCCGGGAGCGGCGCCCCCGCCGCGCTCCGGCCCCGCCCCCGTCCCGCCCCTTATTCACAGCGGATTTGTGCGCTCAATACGGCGCACAAATCCGTCGGGAATAAGCCGTGTGAACACGGCCTAATAGGTTTATCAGTGGAGGTGAGCGGGGCTAGCCTCAGGTGGGCGGGGTTTGAAAAAAACTGACACTCTGGAGGACTCATCGAATTACTTTTCTGGCTGAAAACTCCAGCATCTTACAGAATAAGGGACACAGCGCTGGAAACAGCAGGTCTGACACTAGCTTGTGCTGTCTTCAGCCAGGGGGGCAAAAACTATGTGACAGGTACTCTTTAAAGGGTTTTATCGTTTGAAGTGTTCATGCTCTTCAGCTAATTCTATGAGATTGAATTTCAAATCCAGGGCGTGTCTCTCCTGCCAGGAGACGTGTCTCTCCTCACTGAAGAGCTGTGACATCATCATTCTGTGTGAAGCAGGGGAAGAGGAAGATTGGCTGGAGAGGACAGCTATACAGCCTACTGCAGTGTTCTCATGTATCTGCAGAGCCTTCAGCTTCAGGCTCCACAAGCTCCTTGCTGTGCTATAACCAGTTATACACACAGCCTGAACTGATTAAACACATGTGAGGAATGCACACTGCCCTCCTCTCCTCCCCCTCTGTTATCAGGCAGGAGACGTGTGACAGTTTTAAATGGAGGGACACAGGATATAAACTTGTTATATGGGGGAAATCTATAGTTAAACGGTCAGTAATTACCCAGATCATTCACTTAAGCTGGGAGATGAGTATAGAGCCAGCGACCTTCACATAGCTGGTTTTATTTTGGGTTTTAAAAGCTAGAGGGGTAAGCACGAATGGCAGGCAGCCAATCACAGCGCAGGGGGCATATTTGGGGTGTTTCCTGTCTTGGGATGTGTCCCAACAGGGTGAATGAAATATCAGTCAGCCAATGACAGTGCAGGGGGCGTGTCCAGGGCGGAATCCATCCGGGGGCATGTCCCATACAATCACAAAAAAGTGGGCGTGTCCCAACAGCAGAAGCAAAAATAGAAAACAGTTTCACAAAATGTCATTCTGAAAACGATGATTTGGGTAATAAACCCCAATTATAAAAGTCTTATTTTTACTGTCCCCATAATCTGAGATATGATCTTTGTAGCGAGAACACCCCTTTAAGTGTACCCTTCTTATATAGCTCTTAATGTTTAGTTCTCAGATTCCATTTAAAGGGATCTTCCTTTCCCAAAAGCCTAAAATGGACCCGCGAACGTCATTGACAAAAAACCCTACTCTAAGGTTGAATTCTAACCCTGAATATACATGCTGCCTCTACATTGACTAGTAGACCTTTCGGTATTATCCCAACCATGGTCGCCTTGAGAACCTTACCTTTCTAGTTAAGTGTGCCGTGGAATGCTTTGCGGATTTGGTGCAGTGTGTGAGAAGAGCAGTACTGACCCATCTCAGGCATCCTGCATCTGCAAAAAAACCCGCTTCCCCATCATGGAGCCCCTCGTGGCTCGGATACCCCCCACAGCAACATTGTGAACTTAAAACCCCAATGAAACCCAAACAGGGGAAAATCAAAGTAATCAGCAAAGGACCTTGTGTAAGACCCCATTTTTTGTGTCAGCCCCGGCAAAGCTGGGACCCATTGTATTTTCTTCATTTTTATTCATCTATGATGTGCACATTTTCAGCTGCGGCAATGCTCTTGAAAGAGATATAATAACAATTGATAGTTGTTAGATCAGATGCATGATCCACTCTTGCCGCACAGTCCTGTGATTAGCTATGTTATACGTTGCCTCTTCTCCCTCCCTCTCCTTTTACATCTCTCCAATGGGATATATAATAAATGGCCTCTTTCCTTTCTGAATTATACAGCTCCCTGGCCATACATATACTTAATTAAACCCTATCTTTACCCCCGAGCAGTGGCTTCTTCAGAGCTGCTTGCAGGGCCCGACCCCTTGCTCAACTGTAACAGTAATAATGCACAGTATATAAGGCACTTTGCATTTCCCCCAGGCACAGTATAACAATCCCTTTTCCCCTTTTAGTTATACCGATTCCAGTGTTAATAGATAAAATATCGACTTTCTCAAATCTTCCCCAATGCAGTATCTTGATTACATATTCTGTGAATGGGTTGCTTCCGTTGCACTTCTAAATTTCTGTTGCACTTCAAAAAATTCAAGCGGGATCCATAAAATAAGAGCTTCCAGCTCTTCCATAGCTCCAGAGGAGGTGCATTATGTACTGCCTCTTTTCAATACAACTCCCCGATCAGATAAATAGCGTTAATGCTGTCATTTTTCTGCACTGAAAGGCAAACCTCCTCTGACTAGTCTCTGGTTAGCTACAACTTTAACCCCTGAGTAAATCGCCTCCAGACTCAAATGCACCATTTACCCGATTTTCACCAGAAAAGCAATCTTCACATTGAAGTTCCAAGATAATGTTGGACAAAATGTTGTCACGCTGATCTTGGAATTACAACCACATAGCCCTACCCTGTTTTTGGAACCCAATGAAGTTTTGTAGGTCAGGATGTGAAAAGATCTCCATCTACTCATGACCTGATTCATAAAATTCATTTACTCTGCAGTTTTAGAACTAAATAGTGGCCAGGAGTGGGAGAGGTTCTGCGTTTGGTCAGAACATACCTCAATCTTGAGAGGGTAGAAGTAGAAACGGCTAAATTAACTTTAACTGAAAAATTTTTCACCACTTGGAACCCTACATAGAAGCCTTTATGTTTTAAAGACATTAGGTCTTTGGTTTTTCCCTTTTTAGGCTTTCCAAAGGGAAAACCTGAGGGCTACTAGCGGGGGTCCCTGGACTTACATAGTCCAGAGATGCCTGAATTTTTGTGCTAATTACCCCTTGTTCACTTTATAGAATTGGTAGATTGCATTGTACCTTTTGGGGGGAAAAAACCAGTCTCCAGGGCAATTAATGAACCCCCCCCTGTTCCAACTGGAATCCTAACCCCCCTTTGGGGCTTAACTCTCCCTACCTCTCCCCCCTTTTTTTTTTTTCCTTTTCCTGATTTTTGGGGTGTTCGGTTTTGGGTTTTGGGGTTTTTTTTTTAGTTTTCTATGTGTTAGAAATCTGGTTCTGTGGTTTTTTCCCTAATACCTGCGTATTTTTGTAGTTGTTACGTCTTCCCCTTAGTTATGATTTTTACCTTCGGTTTTTAAAAAAGAAAATGGTTCCTCGTTTTGGACTTTGGGAACCCCGTCCCTCTTTTCAAAGGGGAGTGGTCTTTTATTTTTTGGCCCGGCAGTTTCTCACTCAAAAATCTTGTTCTTTTGCTAACATCTCCTTGTATTTATTTCACCCTCAAAGCAATGTACACATTCTTAATAAGTTCATTGTGAAGTTCACGAGAAACCAAATAAACATATGTTACAAAAAAAAAAGAACTAAATAGCATATTGGATTTGATATATAGAGCCTGGGGCATTAATAAATTAGAATGCTTTCCCTAGGGATGGGCAACATGAAGCGACATGTTGAAGGGGCCTCGTATTTTTTGGTGAAAATTTTCGGCCAAAAACCCCGTCGTAGCCCTGTTCCCTAGATATATGAACAGCATACACCAAAATTGGCGGGTTTGCCCCAGACACAACACCTTTGAATGGACTTAGTTTGTGGGGGAGGGTCGTGCCAGAATCGGACGATTGCGCCAAAGTCTAGCCCGAAATGTATGAATGCGCCAACATTTGGCACATAACTGTCGTACAAATCCATGCCAATTTCAAAATGGCTTGGCTGAGACAAATTTTTTAGTAGAACGGGATACATGTCTAAAGTGCTGTGAGACACTTTGATACATACTGGTGCCTTCTAAAACTAGTGTGTCGGCATCAGGTGTCGCCCATAGTGGAAGATTTGTCATCTATACCCTATTATTGTAAGCTGTTGTATCTGTCATTTGAGTTTTTCATGTTCATTTCCATTACCCTTAAATCTAAACAAGGGTGCACATTTATTAAGGTTATTGGGCCAGAATTCTGGTGTAATTTCCGACAAAAATACTAGGGTACATACTTTTCACCATATTTATTATGCAATTTAGACATTTTCTAGACACTTCTGTGCATTGGTCGTCAAAAGAGGTCATGGTCTCTTTAAGATGCGTGGATTTGCAGAAAGGGGGCATTGCTCCGCGTGTGACATTGTGCGCTAAAAAATACGCCAAAATTTTGCCGCAGTTAGTGGTATAAAGTAATCCAACTAATAGAAGGTATAAAGTTAGACTACACAGTCTAAACATACAGCAGATTTATCAACACTATGATAAATGTGGCGCATTGTAAGTAACTTTACACTGTCTAAGTATTAGACAGTATCGATAAATCTGACCCATCCTGTTTATGGCATTTGACCAATGCATCTATGAGCACTGCAGCTGTTATTTGAATTTAAGGCCCTGTCTATACAACATAGGATTACACTCAGATTTTTAAGCAGATTCAGTATTTAGAATCCGCGAAAATCCAACTGTAACTACTGCCCATAGAACACAATAGAAAATCCGTGCTGTAATCTACACAGCACAGATTTTTTACTGTGGGATTTCTATACCGCCGGTGCTCCACCAGAAGATAGAACATGTTCTGTTTTCTGTTGGATTCCCATACAGTCAATGTACTGGGCCTGCAGGAAATCCGAAAACTGACTTCGGTTTTTTACACAACCCCATGTCAAAAACCACAGTATGGCAATGTTAAAATGCCATTGGATTTTCGGCGGCATTTTAACATTTGCTGTATAAACATAGCCTAAGTTTTCCATGTTCAAGTATGTAAATCCTCAATATTGTGTGTGAGGCCTTCAAACAAGATATGCTACTGACTACACAACCAGATGGCTTAGCTGACCCACTTGCCCTATTTTGCACTTTTCGTTTCCAATTATATTGGATTTTGGCCGCCCCTTTCTGCAACCACCAGTAAAAATTATGAAATTGGCACACATAAAGGATGGCCATCAAGGTTATATGACTTCATGGCAACTATACAAATCGCAGATAGGACACAAAATGATGTTGGTTTAATAGCTGAACATTCTGGCTTCATAAGACATCCCTCAAACAAATGAAAAGGAATTATTTCATTTAATGGCATATTTTTTCCAGATCAAGTGGAAGAAAAAATTTTGGAATCATCCTGTAATTTGGCATTTCCAAAGTAAAAAAGTGCAACTAAAGTTAGGTGCACATCACGTTCCTGGCTTCTGATTAAGATACAGCCCAACTGTATACATTAAACAGATCCCTCTGAGGGATGCCTACTAGTTTAGAAAAATGTATATGCTTAATTTATATGTTTTTTACTGAATATAATTGTATAGAATAGTGTTGGATCCTACTTTTTTTTTTTGTTATATACAGATGTATACCAGCCAAAACGGAGGCCTAAAGGAAGCACTTTTGGCTGTCATCAGGCCATTTAATCCTATGGATACATTTACCATATACATCTGGATCTTTCCTGTTGTACATGCTAAACAGATATCCTAAACGCAGTCTGTCTCTAGTCTCATTCTGCAGGTAAATGGGAAAGCTTATGGACCTTAGCCAGCCCTGGGACTTGGCTATTAATTGAAGATGAGTTTGGTGATGGAGTCATTTTTTTAGGATGATAATGCATTCACCCACAAAACAAGAAATGGTAAAGTTTTTCTTTAGCAAAGTCATATCAACTCAACAACATGGCAGCAAAACAGCCCAGATCTCAATCCAACTGAAAACTGTTGATTACAAAGCTACATCCTGCAAAGCTAATCTTCAAGAATGTTGGAAACAGCTTGGGCGACGTGTATGAAACTTGTTGCGTCAAGACCATTTTTTTCGCGACTTATGTCCGTGTACAATGCGCCTGAATATATGAAAGTGGTGAATGCGTGCTCATAAATTGCTCCGTGGGTTTGAGGTGCCTAGCGTATATATGTTTTGTGCGTCGTGGTACTTTGCCGCATTAGTAATGCGCCAAACATGTATAAATGAATGACAGAATTCTACGTTGGCTGATAAAACAGTTCATTGAGTACAGGATTTATGGTAGATGCTGTATTGGTTTCATTAATTTATATTAATTTAAAATTCATTTTAGATTCTATTAATTTTAAACAAATTTTATAGGAGATAATTTTATATTTTTGGGATATTATATAATTTTATATGATATCATTTCTCATTAAATTTATATAATTTCATTTTTTATAGTTTGATAATTATCATAAATTACTTTCATTATTTTACTAGTATAAGTTGAGATATAAGGGACATTTTTAGCCCTAATGTCAAATCAAGATCCTCTTTGACTACTCAGGCTCAGTCAGGTCTGGCTGTTCGAGCAGTTATGCACATAAATGTGTCTAATATTACAAATGTGATGCGACACGCCATCAGAACTACTCCAAAACACCCCCACATGTTTAGCGCAGTACAAAGTGACGCGCCATACATAGGGAAAAAAGGCGGAACACTCACTTTTGGCGCATTTCTTGCCAGAACAGTGAAAATGGCCTATTCATAAATGTCGCCTCTTGAGTTGAATATAGTTATTTAACAGTGAAGTCCATCTTAGAATACCAAGCTTTTCGTTTTCCTGAGGACCTGAAAAGACGGAACAAAGTGCTGAATCGAATCTTTTGGTTTATGATGCCATATTTTTTTCTTTACTGGATCTTAAAGGGGTTGTCTCACTACAAGGCTTGACTTTTATGTTAAAGATCTTGCAAAAACAAGTCACTTTGCAATATGAGTCCATTAACAGTGTCCTACCTATTCTGAGATATCCCCTCTTGTATGGGCTGCATCAGCTCCTCACGTCGCTAAAGCTACAGACCTGTTTGAACTCTCATGATAGGCTGCCAGCACTGGTTGTTATAGCTACAGACCTGGCTTCTACTGTAGCCTAGTAAAAGCCAGTAAACACGTCCCTGAATGCAAAATGAAACCAAGAAAACAGGACTGAGGTAAGATGAATCGATGTAGTGAGACAACCCCTTTAAAGGCATGTATCAATAATTCAGTTATTTTACTTTCATGTCTTTGGTTTCATGAAGCAGGACAGTCAGCTATTAACTCTATATTGTTTTGTGTCATATCTGTGATCTGTGCATCTGCTATATAACAATAAATCAGGGTGACCGCCCTCTAATCATGGAAATATTTTTTTTTAAATGTAGGGGTTGTAGTCTTTTCATTGCATCTCTCCATCTCAGCCCATTACACTTTGTACGTAATCCTGCTCTATTGTTAGTGTCACTTGAAGTCTGGTGCTGAGTAAATGAGACCTCTCCAATTCCAAGAAAATTACCATGACCTTTTTCTCTGATGCTTTTGAGGTTTATCAAGGTGCTCCTGGCTGTCCTTAACCTCCCACCTACAAAATCTTCTTGGAGGTACCTGCTGTGAATAGAGCCATACTCCATGTACATCCTTCTTCACATAAGAAGTGCTCATTAATTAGTGAATTAGCAAAGGTGTAAAAGATGTTGTCCAATTTCACCAAACCACACCCCAAGGTTCTCCAGACTGGATTATGTGGAGCCCATTGACACAGATTAATCAAAGAAGTTATTTATTTCTAAAAAATATTTGGATTCTCCTTTTTGATCTATACAGACATTGCTGTCTTGACCTCAAGGCTGACTCTTTCATCAATTTTTTAGAACCTCCATAAGGCTGACACTGACTCCCATCCTCTCCCTAGGTCCTCACAAGCCTTCATGTCTGATATCACTTCGACAAATAGTCCGTAGGCAAAATGGCAACAGCGGCTTGGTCCATTCCCGTTTCCAGCTTCTTATCTCCATTTTGTACTATCCTGAAGTCCCCATGATTTCTCAGCAGTGATCCTGTAATGCAAATTGCTTCACTGCACCTCACCTCACTGATTACAGCGCTCTGATTCTTATTGTCAATGGCCTTTGATTGCTTCGGCTCTCGTCCCCAGTGTTTCTGCATGATGCATTATGTATTCGCTCAAGACAGTGCTTGTCCCAGTGGGGATCACAATCTAATTTCTCTTCAATAGGGTTAATTTTATTAACTTGGATACAACTGTTTTTTTATATATTGGAGGAAACCCACAGCATCATAGGAAAACCATACAAACTGTCTACAACTGGTTTAGAACCCATGACCTACTGACTGTGCCTTGATAAAAATACAATTAGAGTAAGATTTCCATGTCACTCTCATTTTGTATTTTGTCTCTTGCAGGTTCCAGGGACCCTTGTTCATCTGTATCCTGCAGCTATGGAAGCACATGTGTACGCTCCGCAGACGGGCAAACGGCTAAGTGTGTGTGCCCAACCACCTGCGCGGGTATGCCAGAGAATGTGGTCTGTGGCAGTGATGGAAAAGACTACCGTAACGAGTGTGCCCTAAACAAGCAGGCCTGCGACAATCAAGAGAACCTCTACAAGAAGTTTGAGGGGCCATGTGGTGAGTAGTAATAGGGCCTCCCTCTCCCTCTTCGTCTCTCTCCGTCTTTCCCTCTCCATCTCTCCCTCTCTTTCTCTCAATTTACTGATACAAATATTCTTAGTTGTTTTCTATTCTGTTGTGTTCTTGCTGTAAATAAATGTATGTGAACTATATCTTTTTGTTTGAGAATGTTTTTGCCTTTTCAAAGAACGTATGGGACATGGTCATATGTGGTTACTTTATGCTGTGTAATATTTGAACTACTTCATAAATTTTGCATAGCGCCCTTTTATCATTTCTTAATACAAATACCCATACAGTACCACAATGCATTGTTCTGTGATTGCATTGATTTTAAAGTGGGCGAGCTAAACACTTAGGGACACATGTATAATAATTGTCTATGTCTAAAACTCACTTTTTTGCCCATAGCAACCAATCAGAGCGCCCCTTTCATTTCATATAGTGCTCTGGAAAAATAAGAGGGGTGCTCTGATTGGTTGCTATGGGAAAAAAAAGTGAGTTTATGGTAATAGAAAAATAAATAAAGAAAATGTCTTCAAAATCCGCAGTAGTGGGTTTTGCTGCAGATTGGCAGCATTTCCACAGCAAAGTTGGAAACCATAAACTTTCACTGTGTATTTGTCATGGATGTTCCCCATTGACGGGGAAGTTAAAATTTGTGACAAATACACCTATCCGAAACAAAATCTGTTTTTGTAGGTTCCATGCAGTTTCCAAAAAATGTAACCATTTTGCTGCAAATTAATATTTTGCACTTTTTCCCCGCAGCAAATCTGCGCAAAAAAATCCCAAAATTTTTCCCCTTTATTTCTGTGTCTCTAAGGGTTAATACACCCTTACAGACACAAAAAACAGAGCCCATGAATTCTTTTTTGAGCGCTAAGACCACTACAGCTGGACCATCGTGTTTCTGGATGCGGTGCCTATAAACAACAGTGCCATGGGGTAGCAGGACCAACTATGATTGTGTAAAAAGAAACAGAACAGGGGTGGCGGAGCCTGACTGGCAAGCTGAGCAGCAGCTTCTAAGAGGAGCTCCAGCACTTGCTCCTGTAAATCCTGTGTTGGAGCGGGGCATAGGACTTACAAACCCCGTGGGCAACAAGCAAGCTGTTTCTTATACTCACCGGAGTTTTCTGGTCATTTTCCCCAGCCCTGTGGTGCGATGACTCACCGCAAAAAGGAGACGCAGGAAGTGGAGAGTGGGTAACAAGAGCCCAGGGACAGCGTGCATGCAAAAGTCCAGGAAAGCAAGAAGTTACCGCATGGGACGGGGCAAATTACCCCAATATCCCCATAACCCCTTCCCACATTTCCTCTGGCAAAGAGTCCCCCCATAAGCTACAGCGGGATGCTGGCTATACAAGCGTAGCTGTGACAGACAAGAAAGGAGCACAGGAAGAGAAATGCCAGCGCATGATACGGGAGCTAGCCCTATAACAAATAAAAGGGTCAAACACAGCAAGATAAAGGGAGCCTACACTGAGGGATGGCCTAAAGCTGTTCCCCAATGCCATACTGCTTTATCCACCCTGATACACAAGTTGGTGGTTTAAGAGGATATCAACTTTATGGGGCATGATATGCAGAGATATGCTGAGGGGGCAAAGCTGCAAAACCCAGAATCAGTGTTTGGAGGATCAATTAAACCTTTGCAGCGGGACTGTGAGTCGCCTCGATGTTTAAAGGGCACTAGTCGCCAAGAGGATGACCTGGAGAATCGCTCCCGCGGAAAAAAGTGCGCATTGTGGGGTGCCCAAAAAACAGGGCCCCCCCAACCCATCGAGTTCTTGAGCCCTGGTCACTAATATTTTGGAAAGGACTACTTACTTCTATTTTTGCAGTTGAAAGGGCGAACAGGGTCAATGCGCCCATTCCTCCAGGGCCCCCCGCCTAGACAGTTTTGGTTAAGCTGCTGCATTTAAAATAGAGACACTATACTGCGAAAAAGCGCGCCTTCAGCGGACGTTATGGTGGAGGCTGTCGTCCCTTCACCCGGTTTCTCACAGGGGTTCAAAAAAAGAAGACGCAGTTCCGGGATGTAAGAGGGGGGCTCGGGCGCTTCGGGTGAATACGCCATCTATTTTCCCCCCGGGGACCCCCGAGTGGTGGCGTTAAACTCTACGCATTTTTGAAACCCCAAAAGACCTATGAAGTGGTTGACCGAATAAATCCTCCAAAAAAAGCGCAGCTTCCAGGGATTCCGGGAGGATAATGATCACCACGTACCCCATTTTCTTACTTCCCTTCTGATTTTTTGCTTTATTTTTTGCCCCTGCCCCAACCCGGTTTATTTTCTTTTTTTTTAAAAATCTTTTTTAGGAGCAGGGTTGGTTGGGAAAAGAACTGTTAGTCTTATTCTATGCATTAACGTTCCTCACTTGGTCGTTGGGGGACTTGACCCCCATTTTAGGGCTGTTTACAATTTTCACTTTTTTAATTTTCTTGTTTTTTGTCTTTTTTAATTGGGGGTTTTTACATTTTTATTTTGAGGGGGGGGGGGGGGGGAGGGTTTATCTGTCTCCGAATGCTCTTGCTTACTTTGTGAGGAAATTTGGAGGCTTCCATCCATCATTTTGACAGTTAAAGTTATTTTGGTACTTAAGGGGACGGGATGTTAGATGGCGGAAAAGTAACACTGCTCCCCGGGAATGTGGGGGACTGAGTGACCCAAACAAAATATATGCGATTTTTAATTTTCTTTCCCAAATATCCCCAGCTTATTGTTTTTTTCAAGAGAACATTTATGTCCGATACAGTCGGGGTCAAAGGGCAGGGTGGGTTGGGCGAGTCATTGTTTAACGTAATTATTCAAGAGGGTCATTTTATTCCCCCTAATCCTTTCCTTTTGAATGCGGGTTTATTGAAGAGTGGGGATGGGAAAATTTTATTTGTATACGAAAAATTATACTTGTACATTTGTTTTGGAAACATGTACTACCTCCCCTATTTTTGTAGTACCTTTAAAGCAGTGTTTAACTTTGTGGAGGTTACCCTGATGCCCCAGTTCTTATTTTTGGGGGGTTTTAATACTGGGGGTGGCCCCATTTGGGATAAAATTATCAGAAAAATCCCAAACTCCCCTCAGCATTGACTCCTTTTGGACACATGATTGGAGAGTTGGAATTTGTAGAATCTGGCGTGCAAAAACCCCCTAATGAGTTTCACTTTCATTTTATTCTAGTGCGTTTAACACATTGTCTAGAATGATAGGCTTTGGGAAATCAGTGGCGTGTCAAATGGTAACTAAAACTGAGAAATTTCACGCCCCATTTTGACTTTCGCCAAGTGATACAGTTTAAAATTCCTGATTTTCCATGGAAATATGAGGCGGTGGGTTTTAAAAGCCTCTGGCTGCCCCTAAGGATACATTAAAAATTTGGGGTCAGTTTTGGGGGAATTCTTTAGATGAATGTGGATCGCCCCGTCAGTACATGTGGGACACATAAAGGGCTTTTACCCTTAGAGGGGGGCTGAAGGGGAATTTAGCACCAAAAGTTAAAAGGGGGGCAGCTAAAAAAACTATCTTCAGCAAGTCAAGCTGCTGAGAATCGATTCATTTTGCTCCGCATTCACAACCCGGGGGATGAAACTGGTAAGATGCAGGATCGCTAAAACACATTTCTATTAAAATCTGGAAAAAAAAACAATTTTTTAAAAAGCAAACTTTTTTTTGGTGGGGGGAGCGGGTGGGCCGTTATTAGCCACATCATTAATTCCCAAGGGGCTCCATTTATCCCAGCCAGACTGTTCAGGCCCCTTAAGGCAGAACCCCTTGGGATGTTTTGGGAAATTGGGGGATTTTTATAAACTTTATATACATAAAGCTTGTTTTTCCCCTTCTCAGATTCAACAATATTTGGGGGGATAGATTTTTCCCCATGTTGAGGCAAAACCAGCGAGAGGCATTGGATGCCCCTTACGTCTAGAGGAACGCGGTGGCATTTAAAGACTTTGGAAAAAAAATAAGTCCCCAGGGTTGGTGGATTGCCTACAAGGTATATCACAGTTTGGGGAGGTGTTGTTTCCAAAATTTTTTGGAGGGTTTTTCAGGGTGCAGGACACAGGGCAGGTTACCCCCTTTAATGCAAGGGGGTAATAATGTGTTTTTAAAACTGATAAAGACCATTGCTCCCAGTCATACAGGTCATTTTTCTAACCCCGGGATACCAAAATACTAGCTAAGGCGTTTGCGAACAGACAACGCGGTGGTATCAGATCCGTGCATCCTGATCAGGTGGGTTTTTTACCACAGGGGATACGTCCAATAATTTACGGAGACTGTACCTGAAACCCGCAGCTTCCCGTTTATAACGTGGGTAGGTCAATCTGTTCTTTAGATGCTGTAAGGCCTTTTTATAGTGTGGAGGGGAAAATTTTATGGGGGGTTTTACATAAATTTGGGGGTTTTTCCCAAAAAAATTTTTCCTGGATTAAGCTGTTTTATATGATCCAAAAGGCTAAGGGCAGTCTAAAAATTTTAAAACAGAGACGTTTGATTTCGAAGGGGGAAAAAGACGGGTTGCCCTTTGTCTCCTTGCATTTGCCCCGGCAATTGAGCCATTTAAACTCAGATTAAGCAAAACGCCCCATTTAAGGCTTTAGGAGAGGAGGTTGGAGGACAAAATAGCCTTATACGCTAAAGATATCCTCCTTTTTTTTGGGTAATACTGGGGGGCCATTTCCAGAGGCAATTAATACATTAAAAAACTATGGGGCCTATTGGGTTGCAATTAAATTTGGGGGGAAATCTGTCATTTGCCCGTGGATGCCTGGATCAATTTACTCCCCCGGGGTTACCACTTTGGTCCCATTCTTTTCCCTACCCGGGTAAAAATATTTTTTGTAATTTAAGGAATTTTGGGGGTTGAATCTATCCATTTCTATTTTAAAATTTAAATAAAATTGGAGTCGGCGTAAATTACCATTATCGAAGCGGGAAGATCAAAACTGGTTAAAAAAATTTTGGATGCCCCAGTTGTTTTACTCCTACATAACTTCCAACTGGCTCCCCCCAGGATGTTTTTTAAAGTCCAAAACTATTTCAGAGCCCTTATTGGGGGAGGGCACATCCGGATAAAGTAGAAATCGAATTTACAAAGGACGAGGGAGGGTTTGGGAATTCCTAACCCGCAGTTTTTCTTGGCAGCACAACTGCAATAATGAGGTTTTTATGGGAAGGGGGATAAGGTTTAAAAATTTTAAACTATTACACACTATTTTTTTTCCCAAACTTTATGGGAAACTGGGGCAAAACATTTTTTTTTGTGCATCCAAAAGTTTCCCCCAAATTTTTTTTTTCTGATGCATAAATGTGGTGGAAACGGGGGGATTTTGGGCTTCGGGTGAAAATCCTATACGAGATTTGGGGAAAACCCCTGGTTTCCGAATTTTTGTGCTCCGGATTCGAGTTATGGGGATTGGGGCCTTCATATGTCTTCAACTGCTTTCAGTCAGGGGGGGCTTAAAAAATTTTAAACAATTGAAAGGAATTTGCTTTCCCCCATACAAGCTAACAAATTTTTTCAGCTAGGGCCCTTATTTTCGAAAAAAACAGACACAAAACAATATAATGCCCAAATTTTTCTGATGATAGGTCAAAAACATCAAAAAACGAAGGGACTAAATATCCACTTTTTATAAACTTTTTTTTGACAAACTTTTTTTTTAGAAACCCCCAAAAATTTACTATAGGTGGGAAGGGAGATATTGGCCTATAGAGCCTTTTTTGGGGGGGAATACGGGACCATACCCTTTTATTTCAGTGAGGAAAAGCATCGAATTTTTCAAATTTTCTTAATCATCGAGTTTTCGAACCCTCTTTTTTTTGCAAAAATTGGAAATTTGGGGTCCCCCCTGGTAATAGGGGGGGGGCATGGCACCCGGCCTCTCTGATGCATATGTTCTGGGATTGCCCTAAAAAAGAGCATACGGGTTTTTTTGTCCAATTTATCCATTTTTTCAAATTACGTGGGATGAATCCGGGTTTGTATTTTTTGGGTAGTAGGGACTTAAAAGTTTCAGAGGCGGAAAATCGAATTCTAGACTTTTATTTATGGCAAAAGGGAAATAATAGCGACAAAATGGCGGGGGCAGAACCTCCGTCAGCACAGGAATTTGTTAATAAAGTGTGGTGATTGCTTGGAGAGGGGTGTTTATAGAGAAAGGGGCCAAAAATTAAGTAAAATAAAATATGGGCTAAATGGCTGGATACTTCGGGCTTGCTGCACCGAACTTAGTTTGGATGGGGGTTGGGGGGTCTCGGGGTTTGAGGTTCCGGGGGCTGTGTCTATGGCAGTTTGTGGAGGAGGGGCCCCCACAGCCAGGTACAATTTTTTTTATGAAAGAACTGAATGTTATTTTTATTGCATTGCAAAAATTGTAAAGGATATTTACGCTCTGAAAACTGGAGATGATTTGGGAGGGGGGCTGGGTTGTGTTTTGGGGGGTAAAAGTGAAAATTTGGTTTAAAAGACTTTACGTTTTTTTTTGTACACTTTTTATCTGACCAATAAAAAATTTTTGGTTAAAAAAAAAAAAAAAAAAGAACAGGAGGCCCGTTGCTGGATAGTGCCATAATCTTTTCATGTATTTTTAATGAAGTCAGATAACTCCTTTCACTTCTACCGCACGTTGAGCTATCTTTATAATGAAACAGATTTATAATTTAGGAAAATCCTTTCCTTGAAGAGCAACGATTCATAATAGTAACAATCTGCTCAGGAGCAGAGGCAAAGGGACCTTAGTCAAGTGGAGAACAGTGATCCCTAAATCCCAGCTTCATTAAAGCCCATGTACTATTACTGTTAAAATAATAATAAATATAGAGCAATTACCAGACTTCATAATAATACACAATATACTCAGGCACAGGGGAGGAATTGGAGCTGCAGAAGCTAAGAAGGGCAATAGCAAATATCCCATGTATCCAAAATGTGACAGATATACATAGTCACATATAAAGATATATAGGTATGTAATCATATGATAATAAACAGCATGGCCTTCCGGTGAGTTATAAGCCTGAATGGACTAATAAGAGAAGAAATAATTGTCAAATTGCTTACAGGTGATAGATTTCTGCTGGGAAAAGCAAACCGTCTGCTCCAAGTGGATTCACTGTATCTCATTTAGTGCCTATTTTTTGCTTATATTCCCTCAAGCGTTTTTGCAAAATATTAGTGAATTTCATCTTTCAAAGTGTGTGTATTGTATATCTAGATTAATATATAAGAACACTGAACCATTGTAAGCTAAAGCTTAATATACTTAGTGTGTTGTTTTTGTGCGGGTATCTGGGTCATAAAATTCTGGCTTTGTGCTATTATTATCAGTATACAGCTTTACTAGGCTGAAAATGAAGTAAAGTTCCAGTAGTGCAGCATACATATGGCCAGCGCTGACCCCCAGCCACTATGCTAACCACTATAAGGTAAATTTTAATGTTATGTAATGGAACATCTAATTTAGTTAGTCTAGGGGTGACATGTATTAAAACTGTCTAGGTCTAAGACTTTCTTTGTTGCCCAAGGCAACCAATCAGAGCTCCCCTTTCTTTTTTCCAGAGCACTATATGAAATGAGAGGGGCGCTCTGATTGGTTGCTATGGGCAACAAAATGAGTTTTAGACCTAGACAGTTTTCATACATGTGGCTTTAGATGTCCAATGACACCTATCCAGTTCTGGAAATTATGTAAATTTCCAGTAGTGCGGCATACATGTGGCCAGCGCTGACCCCCAGCCGCCATGCTGCCCACTACTAAGGGTATTCAGATGCCTGAATAGCAGTAAGGCTATGTTCACACGGTGTAATTGCGGGGATATACACCGTGAATAATTCACATGTCACTTCTCTCCCCCCGCGGCGTATTGTCCGAGCAGGGAGAGGAGAGGTAATCCATAGTTCTCTATGAGAACTGTGGATTACCATAATGACTAGGACAGATCTTGCCCCGTATTTCGTGCAGTACGGCGCGAAATACAGGGCGAGATACGTCCCATTTTAAGCCGTGTGAACATAGCAAAATAGTGAACATGTAATATAGTTAGTCTAGCACAGGGGTCTGCAACGTCGGCTCTCCAGCTGTTGGGAAACTACATCTCCCATCATGCCCACAGATATAGATTATATAAATGCATGATGGGAGTTGTAGTTTCCCAACAGCTGGAGAGCCAATGTTGCAGACCCCTGGTCTACCATCTAGATGTCCAATTACACCTATCCAGTTTGAAAATGAAGTAAAGTTCCAGTAGTACAGCACACGTGTGGCCAGTGCTGACCCCCAGCCGCCATACTGGCCACTACTACTGGATATCCAGATGCCTGGTGTGCAGTAATAGTCAATATGTAATTTAGGTTGTCTAGCACCTTGATGTCCAGTGACACTTATGAGCTATGGAGCACAGTGAATTTTTCACTTGGAACTTTTAGCCTGTCTGCTTATATGTTCTACAGAAAGAAAGTCTTTCTATGTCCAGGGCCAAGAATATAGAGTACATGACATAGTGGTAGACCATACAGCTTCTGTGGGACTCTTGGAAGGAAGGGAACAAGCCCTTGGGGGTGACATTGTTTTTGTTGTTGGGTGGTTAAAACCTGTGTAGGACCTTTTCTAGACGAACTGTAGTGTCAACAAACCATTGGATGGAAAAGTGGCCCAAAGGTCATAGAAAGGGTTGAGAAGGAAAAACGTTAGGTCCTTCTTTCTTTCTCGGCAAAACCGGTCTCACAATGGAGGGTAAATTAAAATCTTTGTCAGGGACCCTTCAATGTTATGTATGCCAATACTGGCCAATACTGTAGATTAGAATGTTTTCGAAAGGGGTTAGAACATGAAAGAGAAAGACATGACATACAATACTTGCTAACCTGTTTTCTTTATTTCTAGATCCTTGTAAGAATGCCCTAAATGACATGAATCGAGTGTGCAGGGTAAACCCACGCACACATAAAGTGGAAATGCTCTCACGGCCAGAGAACTGTCCAGCCCGGCGAGAACCAGTGTGTGCTGATGATGGAGTGACCTACAACAATGAGTGTGTGATGACCCGAAATGGAAGCATTCGAGGAATAGAACTGATGAAAGTGCGCTCAGGCCAGTGCCAGGCTCAGGGTAAGATGAAATTAAAAAGAAAAAACACAAGTGGTGCCCGTAGTGCACCATCACACAGGGAACTAAAACATGATCATTACTTATTTACCTATTTTGGTTGAGTATACATAGATACAACACTAGTGTATGCTTGTCTACACTGATACCAATCTTAATCCAGATGTTCTGGAGAATTTTTTTAGCTTAAATTAATGCCAGTCTTAAAATGTTGCAAGGACAAGGCCTCAAAAGAAATTACTGATATTAAATGGTCATCGAAGCGCCAAACACAATTCTCTCGACATAAAATCCAATTATTTTTTGGGAATTTTTTGGACTTCGTTTGGAGTACTGATGACCACCTGATAACGGCTCTTTTTTGTCCTGGATTTACAGGCTAAGAGTAAAATATTTAAACTGATTTTGCAAAGAGCCCTGTATTCAATTGTGCACCTGGCATGGTCCAGCCAGGCTACTATTATGCAAAAATTCCAACCAATAACTAAAAGGGGTTTTGTTATTTGCCAATGTCCCTTCTGAGGCCAACCCATAGCTTGCTACGAGCCAGCCTCACAGAATGAGAGAAGGCCATGCTTGTGCAGTTCCCTAAATTCTTTTCCACTGAAGTTTTAAATATAACCGAATAAGTGTATATATTTGGCTAAATTTGGGCTCCTACAGACATGAATAGGGGGAGCTGCACATTCACAACTATCTGCCCGTTCTGTGAGGCCAGCTTTTAGTGAGCTATGAGCTGGCCTCAGAAGGGACTTTGGCAAATGGCACAACCCCTTTCATTTATTGGTGGGACTCTTTGCAAAGTAGTAGCCTGGCTGAACCATGCTAGGTGCACCATTGAATACAGGGCTCTTTGCAAAATGGCAAAACCAGTTTAAATATTTTACTCTTAGCCTGTAAAGCCAAAACAAAAAAGAGCCGTTATCAGATGGTCATCAGTACTCCAAATTAAGTCCAAAAAATTCTCAAAAAATAACTGGATTTTATGTGGACTAACGAGGTTATGTCAGATGCACCATTGCATGCAGAGCTATTATCTTTAGTAAATAGCTCTGGATCAGTGATTTAGAAGTAAATGTTGTCTTTAGCATTCTCATTTCCTGAGATCTTCCTTTATTTTAATGTCTTTTTTTATTATAATTATTTAAGTTCTGAAACCGCTCATCCAGGATATAATGAGTGATACAATTTTTGGCACGAATAGGAAGATGGTGCCGTTCTTTGTTACACAATACTGCATGCAAGTCTATACAACACTGCAGTCTGAGCCAGTAAATCAATATCTTGCTGACACTGTCACGGTCTGAATAGAATCGTTTCTAACACAAAGAAAGTGTTCTTAGAGTGAAATGACACTTACGCAGTTGGGAAACATTTAAATGGAAGTCTGTGTTGGCACTTTCCCATCGATTTGTGCGACAGTAAGTGTGCTTTTAGAGATTCCGCATAAAAGAATGCAAAGAAACAGTACGGGGCTTTCTTCTGTATTGGCCCTCCTAGATGGACTATCTAAACCTCTAGATGAAATTGATAAATATGCTTATTCAGATACATAAATATTCAGAAGTGACTGGCATGACCCCCTATTGATATAATTACAACAAAAACCTAAAATACACATAGCTGTGCAGTTCATTGTATTTGATGGCTTTATGCTGTCACAAAGTTGCTCATCAATACTTTTATTTTACACATTAAGGGCGACATGTATGAACTGATTCTAAATTGGTCTAAGGCAGTATAGACTGCACGAGAATGTATGAACCTGTTTTTCTGCAGTTCATACATACAGGTGCAGTCTAGTGCCAATACGACAACTCAGGCTACGGCACCACCTTTAACCTGGCCTGGCTGTTCTTCTGCAGGTCATACATACAGGGCAGTGTAGAGCCAATACCACAAGTCTGGCACAGGCACCACCTTTAACCTGGCCTGGCTGTTATAACTGTTCTGCGCCAAAGTTTTGGCGTCAAAGAATCATAAATATGTCTACCTCTCCTAAGGTGGTACGACGCCCCCAGAACGCCCTAAAACTTTGGTGCGCTAAAAAGTGTCTTTGGCGCGATACCTTATTGTGCCAAAGTTTGGAGTACGCCTGTTCATCTATCTATAGAACTGGTCTACTACATCTTTTTGAGGCCAGAATTCTGGCGCAGCTCCGTTCATACATGTCGCCCTAAATAATTTTGACTGCAGAAACAATTTTTCCCAATCCTTTGTGTTTTTGATCTCTACATTGTGAGCACTCTTTGTTTTAACAAAACTGGATCCCCAAAATCAAAGATGAAGATGGTCCTAAAGAATGTTGGCCACTGAATACGGTTGATTGGGAATGTAGGGTGATTATGGGATCTCTGTTACGTGGTTCACACCATTATGGACCCATAATCACAGCTGAATATCACTTCATGTCCAAATATTGTTAAAGAAGGTAAATCCAATACTGGTCACTGGAAGTCTTATGTATCGGACTTTTTTCTTTCCCAGATAAGTGTAAGGATGAATGTAAGCACAACGCTGTGTGCCTTAATCGTCGAGGAGTCACCCGCTGCTCTTGTGACCGCATTACTTGTGACGGCGCCTACAAGCCTGTCTGCGGCCGGGACAGCCGCACTTATGCCAATGATTGTGAGAGGCAAAAAGCGGAGTGCTTCCAGAAAACTGCCATCCCAATGAAACACAAGGGTCCATGCGGTGAGTACATAGCCTACCTCTGTTGTGTATAAAACCCTCGCAATGTATGTTCCATATTTGAAGGTAAGGGTTGCTAATCTCTACCGTGTTCTTATTTTACCAACTGCTAAATAAAGCTGCAATAAGCTCTGCACATGGAAATATCGCAAATGTGTTGGTGGGAGGGAAAGTTTTAGGATAAGCGTGGGTGGGTGCTCTTCATTTCCCGTGCTTCTCCACGTGTCCCGTCTTACATATCTCCATCTCCATTAAGAGTCTGCATCTTGCCTTTTGTGTCAATGTTCTTTGACCTGTTCCTGTGTAACTCCAAGAAAACCTATTGATATGTGTTCTTCCTAATGTCTTGCTTTCTTCTCTCTGTCTCTGTCTCTCCCTCATAGAGAAGTTGTACAGAGGGTAAATTTCAGCTGATGACCGGATAAGGTTTGGATTTGCCAATCCTCATTAAGACAAAAAGAAAATAAATACAAAATGGTGTTAACTTTTGCTAATGAAGCCTTATCCTGTTTTCTCCCTTGCTACAATGAATATACGCTCCTTTTTTCCTATTTCCAGACTTTTGGCTGCCATTATTCTTAATGCTGTCCAAGGAGAACCTGCAGCTGTTACTCTTCCTTGAAAACATGGGGATGGGGCTTGGTAGGAGCTTATAGCCACAGAGTATTGCTTTGGATGCTCCCCTACATAACTGGCTGACCTTCTGCTCAATCTATTCTTTTCTCCATGTGTGCTCCCCCTTTCCCTGTATCTTGTATCTTTCTTTTCAGCCGAGGTTCTGTGGAGTAAAGATGGATGACCCCTTTGGTTGCTTTCTTCTCAATGTCTGTGAGGTCTTCAGTCTGAGGTCTGCTGTTTAAACCACGTCTCCCTCCAGACACTCATTTCTCCTTCCAACTCTTCTCCATCCACAGCTTGCTGTCATTAATTAGTGTGTGGATGAAAATCCCTGTGCTTTTTCTGAGCTCGCCTTCCAGGCTTCTGCACTGGTGCAGCTTGGGCTTCCACCAACCTTTTAGCTCCTTCCTTAATCCACTTGTTTGTGCTGATCGTTCTGTGCTTGTTGCCTGCGTAGGTATTGGTGCATTGCAAACCTTCGAATCCTCTTCTACAAAGCCGTCTATTACAAGAAAACACAGTCTGCTATATCGTTACATAGGGCTCAGAAGAACCTTCGCCATAACCTCCTTCTCTCGGCTCAATTGGTCAGCAACTCAGCATGCATGTCTATATATAGATGGCAATACTGTGATCTTCAGCTGCTGCTGTATCATAGGATTTGTCATATAGCTGGAAAGAGGAATCCGTATGGCCTGGGAGAAGTTCTTTTTTTTTTCATTTAAAGGCTATAAGTGAAGTCATGAGCTGACACTAGGCAATCTAATGAAGCATGCAGATATCCAATGCCATTAGTATGAGGAAGTGCATTATTATAATGCTCCTGAGGCAGTGCCCATTAACAATTCCTCTTGCATCATTTGTCTTCAAAAAAGGGATTCACGGTGGGACAATATGTGGGAAGCTATACGGGGCACCTGGAGTCCCTGTGCTCAGTAACATCTCCAGCACCGTATTAGGAAATGATTTACCCCTAGATAGAATTCTTCAAGGGGACACTAGCTCTATAGCAAGGGTTCTCAAACGACGGCCCTCCAGCTGTTGGGAAACTACAACTCCCATCATGCCCACTGTTATAGATTCTATAAATGCATGATGGGAGTTGTAGTTTCCCAACAGCTGGAGGGCCACAGTTTGAGACCCCTGCTCTATAGTCATGTTAGAATGAGCTCCTGTAATACAGTAGAGAGTTATTTCCCTTGCAGATTGCTGACCAATGCATGGAATAAAAACTAGACTTCCAAGAATGCACATCACCAGTGTCAGCTCCGTGAGAGCACTGAACAAGCAGGAGCTGCTAGAACATCTCAGCTGCAGCCTGCAAAATGTTGACTGTAGCTCTGATCTACTGTAAAATACAGGTTATAACTACAGGTTATAACTAGAGGATAAATGATGTAATGTAGGTGCACAGTGACTCAGCGGAGTAGTGAGTGCAGCTCTGGAGTATTATACAGGGTGTAACTCAGGATCACTACAGGATAAATAATGCAATGTAGGTACACAGTGACTCAGCGGAGTAGTGAGTGCAGCTCTGAAGTATAACACAGGTTGTAGCTCAGTATCAGTCCATGTACACAGTGACTGCACCAGCAGAATAGTGAGTGCAGCTCTGGAGTATAATACATTGTGTATCTCAGGATCAGTACAGGATAAATAATGCAATAAAGGTACTCAGTGACTGCACCAGCAGAATAGTGAGTGCAGCTCTGCAGCATTATACAGGGTGGAACTCAGAATCAGTACAGGAGAAATAATGTAATATTGGTACTTGGTGACTGCACCAGCAAAATAGTGAGTCCAGCTCTGGAGTATAATACGGGTTGTAGCTCAGTATCAGTACAGGATAAGTAATGTATGTACACAATGACTGCAACAAAACAATAGTGAGTTCAGCTCTGGAGTATAATACGGGTTGTAGCACAGGTTCAGTACAGGATAATCAATGTAATGTATGTACACAGTGAATGCACCAGCAGAATAGTGAGTGCAGCTCTGGAGTATTATACAGGGTGTAACTCAGAATCAGTACAAGATAAATAATGCAATGTAGGTAGGTACACAGTAACTGCACCAGCAGAATAGTGAGAACAGCTCTGGAGTATAATACATGATGTATCTCAAGATCAGTACAAGATAATAATGCAATGTATGTTCATAGTGACTGGACCAGGAGAATAATGAGTGCAGCTCGGAAGTATAATACAGGCTGTTACTGAAAGTCAGTAGGGGTTAAGTAAAGTAATGTATATACATAGTGCCTCGATCAACAGAATAGTGAGTGCAGCTCTGGAGTATAATGCAGGATGTCTATATTTACTATTTTGCCATAGGCAAACTTGAACTCTATCAGTTCTCTATCTATAAAACACTAAAACGTAACTTTTATTATGTATAACTCAGTTATACATAATAAAAGTTAAGTTTTAGTGTTTTATAGATAGAAAACTGATAGAGTTTAAGTTTGCCTATAGCAAAATAGTAAATATAGTGATCAAAAGTCACTCTCTGTTCTCTTGCGAGATTCCCATTTTTTTGGAGACTATTTAACTCCGGATCAGTACAACAAGATAAATAATTGTGATTTCACCTGCAGAATAGTGACTGCAGCCCTGGAGTATTATACAGGTTATAACTCAGGATCAGTACGAGATAAATAATGCAATGTGTGTATGAAGTCTCTTAACTTCCATCTTCGGAGAAATGCATTAAAGTGTATGTTTCAGACATGCTGGGGATATTCAATGATGCAAGCTGAGAAACTGTGCTCAGCCATTTTCTCTAATGCCCAGACATAAACAGGTTGAACAGCTTCCATAAGTGGCTGAGCTGTCACACATCAGTCTCTATGTCATGCATTACAGCTTAAGCAAAACCCATACACCTAATGATTCCAATGCAGAATAGTATATAGCATCCGTGTGACCACAGCGCCTGTGCCTATGCCATGCTTCTCTTTCCCTGTCATACCTTGATATGATGCTAAGGCCATGTTCACACGACGGATTTGAACGAGGTTATGGCCGCGGGTTCCAACGCGGTTTCCGCGGCCAAAACCACGCCCAAGTTGCGCCCACTTTATTAACAAGGTTTCCTATGGTAAACCGCGTTAATATTCACACGCCGCGGGTCTGGCCGTGGCTTTGGGGCCGCGGCCGTGCCGCGCGTGTTTGAGAACTCTCCTGTCAATTCTTGACAGGGAGTCCTGAGCGCGGCAGCCGCGCGGTGTTGCTGCGGGCGTCACTGCGGCTGGCGGCGCGCTTTTCCCCCGCCTACTAATTTGCATGGGGCAAACCCTCGCCACAAGCCGCGCCCCAAACCACGCCCCACTTGAGCCGCGACCATGCCCAGCCCCGCAGACCCGTCGTGTGAACATGCCCTAACACAATCTTTATTTGTGACGCACTTCTCTCCAGGACTGAAAGTGAAGTGCAGGCACATATGCTGCCACAGCTTTATCCTCGGAACAGAATACCTGGAACATTTTCTTCCCACCTGAAGATATTTTTAGTTGTGTTTTGTAAAGTCTATTTCTGATTCTAGTTGATGCAGTAGCACTTTCCAAGAGCCTGCACAGAGCATTACAGGCTAATATAGGATATACCTTTCACATACAATATACTAATGTAAAGAAATGATGTGTGGGATGTGTGATGCTCATGTCATAGGACCAAATTATCTGTACATAGCCATTCATCAGAGCCACAAGAAGGACAGGAGCAGGGATGTGTAGAAAATAGGAACAGGTGGGGGTATGCCATATGTGCTTCATAATCAGCCTGCATTCTGTGACTATGATGGATGAATATAAAGCAATGTAATGAACACCTTCTGGTGGGCTCTAGGTCCTGGTGCACTCCTCCTTGGATCAGATCGAGATGAAAGAAATATTTATTGACACAGTTATTTTTGGTTTTGCTTCATATTGGAATTTGGTGACAGTACAATACATTAAAGGGGATGGATCGCTTCATCAGTTCGGCTGTTCTCTTGAAGCTTGATTCTCTCATTTCCTGAAATTCAGGGGCGATTCTTCCCCTCCCAGCTGGGTGTTTCTTAACTGAAAAGGGATGACATCATCCCCCCATCACTGTTCATGCTGGCTCCAGTGTGTGCCCCCCCCCCTCCTCCACATGTCACTGTCCTCTCCCTATGCAGTCTTATTTTTTGTAAGAGCTGTTGACATACCTGCATTCAGTCTAAACAGTCTTCGATGAACTCAGCACTGATCTCTCACAGCTGGACGGTTGCTACAGTTGAATCCAGCACAGATCCATCTCCCTTCATGTTTACATAAGGCACCAACACACAGGAGCATTAAGGCACCGGGCACAATTCTGCTGTTTTCTGATTATAGAGACAGCTGCAGTGTCAATGAGGAGGCAGCTAACTGTATAGAGTGAAAAAAATTTCGGTCCCTTACACGCAGGAGCATTAAGACACCGGGCACAATTCTCCTGTTTTCTGATTATCGAGACAGCTGCAGTGTCAATGAGGAGGCAGCTAACTGTAGAGAGTGAAATTGTTCACGGCCCCTAGTTCTGAGTGAGAGGCAGGAATGCAAGCTCTGTGAATACAGCCCTCTGGGGACTGAACAGAATGTAAATTAATAGAGCCCTCAGCTAATGAAATGCAAGGAGGAGGGATCCGACTATCTGTCCAGCACTGGAGAAGTTTGTTTACAGAAACAGATGATAAGGGACACTGTGAGAACAAGGCAGCTTTGCTAATGACATCCAATTGCAAAGTTGCTTGTTTTCACTGTCCCCTTATTCTGAAGGCCATTTAATGAAATGGTACAACCCCTTTAATAAAAATCATTCACTAAGATACAGAAAATATCATTTTTTTTCTAAAGGACTATCAAAGCTTGTTTTTGCCTATATTGCCATAGAACAGACCTGTACAGACCTGTACAGCTGAGCAATAATTAGGGCCAAAATTAGAGAAGGCTCTTTTGACCGCAGATCTGTCCAGCTGCAGATTGGTTTGGTCACAGAGGATGGAGATGACCATGCATGCGCGGCCTCCTCTGTTCTGGTCTATGGGAGGTCCGAATACAGCTGAGTGAGCACCTTTTTATCAAAACTCCCATAAAATTGATTAGAGATCTTCATGGTCACCTTCTTTGCAGTGATTGGATCAATCTCCATGCAGTCTTCTCACGGCCAACAGAAACCTTTTGGTGGAACGCAAGCAGCCTTCGGGCCATATGTTGGGTTAAGCCTGCCATAAAACATAAATGGGCAGTGTACAACCAAAAGGTACCGTCCAACCATCCCATACCTTCATTGAAACAGGTTGTCCCCATTTGAGAGGGGTTAAGTCTATAGGTCTGTACTTCCTAAATAATCCATCCTATTATCCCTAATGTATAAAGCGTTACTCTTTCTCCCAAGTATCAGAGTTCCATGTTAACATTGTGTTCTGAAAGTATATAACACCATGTTATCAAAAGTTACTGCCTGTTGACATTGGTGTTGGCATGTGCCACAGCTTCCACCATATTTAATTGGTAAAGTAGCTTAGCATACAGCTCTACTCTGCCTATTGAAATGAAGGACACCAGAAACTAACCTAATAGACTCCATTATATGTCTTTGAGGTCCATTGAGCTCTATTGGTGACTGCTGTGAGATAGATCCGGCACTCTATAATTTCCATGTTTCTTTTCCGGTGGCGGAATATACAACAAAATTGAAGATGGAAGTGTGAACTTGCCTAATGGATATTAGTCAGTGTCGGACTGGGGTGCCTGGGGCCCACAGGTGGAGTTGACTCTAGGGGCCCACCAGTTGAGTTTTTAAGGGCCCACTGGTGGAGTTTATTTTGGGGGCTCAGCATACAGCTACTGTGACAGTAGATGCCTACTATACTCTGCATCTTGCTTTTTGCCACTCTTTCTCTGCTTTTTTGCCTCTTCTGATGATGTATATGCAGTTTAAAGACACCACCAGGTCTACCATGATCAGGGGCCCACCGGGGGTTTCCCCTTTTACTCTGTGGGCCAGTCCGAGCCTGATATTAGTACTCTATTTACTGACTGTAATAGCTAAGGCAGGCCCTTCTTGGTCTTTCCATAATAGAAAAAGGGTGGGGAGGCTAGCTTTTGAAATGAGCCATAAAGCCAGCCCTCTTCCATCATGTCCCTAGTCACATGCAAACATCGAGAGAGAAGTGGAGCCCCAATTCTGTATCCAAATTAACCCGGAGGTAGAATGGGCTGGACATCAGCTGAAAGTATATTAGTAAGAGAAATTCATCTAGATAACAAAGTGTTTTCTGGCTGAACAACCCCTTTAATAAAAGTGAATTAAAAACCAAGGAGTACAATAAATAGCGAGAATTCACATATCATTATTAAACCTATGGCTGGACACTCACTTTAAAGCAATCCTCCATCATTAGTTGCTGAAATATCATTTCCCAAATATATTGTAGTTGTTATTATTGGCAGTGGGAATTTTCCTGAAGCAATGGAAATGGCTACAAGTCACGGCGCTGCACAGAATGGTAATATCATGAGCTTTCTAAATGTATTGTCATTCTGTCACATGCAAAACCTTTGGGGGGGACAGAAAGACTCCAATCACAATAGCGAGATAATAGCGAGATAAGGCAATGTAATCTGTATCAGTAGGTCACTGTGCCAGAAGAAAATTAAACGTATGGTTTTTTTTTTAAGTACAACTTGTCAATTATCCAACAAACTCCTTTTTATCTATTGGAAGTGCAATTTGTATGGAAAGTATGACTTCAGTTCATCTGAAACACTTGGGGAACAAAGACTCTCTAATGGGCTCCCATTCATTACAGGTAGTTACTCGGCTCCTGCAATGACACTGTGCAGTTAAAGTCGTGCTCCAGTTCAGTTAATTGCTATTAGTATTTTTTCCTGTAGGGAACAGACGAATGTTGCTCTATTATGTTCTTGGAGAGCAGCTGGAGAGAATATGTAAAAAGGAAATATTGACTTTCAGTTCTGTCTGCAGAATTTAACCTGTCTAAAGATTGTTCCCGGGCCTGTTAGCGGGGTATAGGACGTCTGCACAGAGCTCTCTGCAGCTGGAAGGGCAGTCCAGTCTCCCACTATTTCTGCCACTTTCACACCATATCTTATAGAGCAGGCATCCTCAAACTGTCGCCCTCCAGCTGTTGGGAAACTACAACTCCCATCATGCATTTATATAATCGAAAACAGTGGGAATGATGGGAGTTGTAGTTTCCCAACAGCTGGAGGGCCGCAGTTTGAGAATGCCTGTTATAGAGCTTCGCTCATCAATCTGATAACCAACATTTTATTGATGGATGGCGGTTTAACCAGCAGGTTGACACCAGTTTGTAGATACTTTGCAGAAGATATTGGGACATTCCAGGATATGATGCTAGAGTTACTTCTGCGTAATGCATCCTACTGATGCTTTAATGTAGAGAATACATTTTTCACGATCCACCAAGAATCCTTGGGAAGGATGCAAGTTGCGACCATAGGCTGTATGTTGTACAGGCCTGCCATAAAGCATGAATGGGCAGTATAGAACCAAAAAGTACCATCCAACAATAGGTTGGCCCGTTTTATATGTTTGCTTATATGGGGTTCAAGTTTATGGTAAGGTCCATAGGTCTGTACTTACCATATAATCCATCATATTGCTCCTTACTAATGCATCAGAGTATCATCATGTTGTGCAAGTATTCAACACACTAGAGTTATGCCCTGTTCATATCTGTGTTGGCATCAAAATGATGGACACCACAACAGAACCTGATGGACTCCATCATACATCATTGAGATACATTGGGCACCATTGGCGACCTCTATGAGATACAGCTCTGGAAAAATTAAGAGACCACTGCAAAATTTTCAGTTTCTCTGATTTTTCGTTCCATGGTAAATTTTTGGAGAAAAATGTACATTGTTATTTTATTATATAAACTACTGACAACATGTCTCCGAAATTCAAAGCAAAAAATGTTGTATTTATTTGCAGTAGATGAGAAATCTTCAAAATAATAAAAAAGAAGAAGAGCTGTCAGACCTCAAATAATGCAAAGAAAACAAGTTCATATATCTTTAGAAACAATAAGACTAATGCTTTACGTCAGGAAGAGTTCAGAAATCAATATTTGGTGGAATAACCATGATTTTTTCATTTAAATTCCTATTGGCCTATTCCTAGCACTTGTTTTGCCATACAGCTTGTCCTATTGCAAGAGGATTGTGAAGCCCACAGCAGTGTTTTTTATACTTTCCTTCATGAAATAAGATTTGGTTCAGGTGATCACCCAATCAGAAGCACATTAAGTAGAATGAGGTGGACTTTGGTTGGAATTCAACTGACCCTGGAATGGAATGGCTGTCACACATGTAGAGATGCTGATTTTTAGAAAACTGTGCAGTGGTCTCTTAATTTTTTCCAGAGATGTATATCCGGCGCTCATTTTTATTTTTCTCTTGTGACGGAACATACAACAAAATTGAAGATTGCAAATGAGGACACTCCTTTTTGGTCTCTCTATAGTGAAGAAAGGGAGTGAGGGGTTTAACTAATGGAATGCACCCTCACATTTTGACATTAGAGAGAACTGAAGATCCATTTCTGTGTCAAAATTAACATAGAGGTAGAGTGGGACGGGTGCTGATAGCTGGACATCAGCTGTTGTACTGAAAATATATTAGTAAGTGTAATTCATGTCCATTTTAGACGCATTAAAGCAACTTTTTATATGGCTGAACAACCCCTTTAATTAGAGTGAACTCAAAAGCAGCGAAACAATAAGCAGCTGGGGACAATAAATAACAGGCCTTCACCATCATTTTGGAAAATCAATACTCCATGCATTGACTTTCTGGTGAGCTTGAGCTGCTACACAGTAGTCAATCAGAACAAGCAGTTCTGTGTCGAAAAACACAGAAGGGTCAAGTAGCAGCTTTAATGAATAGTTTACACCACTACAGATCCACAATGAGAAATGCAACCAAATTCCACTAATGAAGCACAACTAAAAGCAGCCAACACTTTAGAAATATAAAAAAGCAAGAAAGCAGCACCCATGGGTGGTGACCTGCCGAATTTGTAAGCTTTCAATGGACTATCTGCTTTAAAGGGGTTATATCATCTGTTTTTGTTATGGGAAAAAAGTTTGGGCACTCAGACTGATCAGCGCTCTACCAGCCTTCCATATCGAATTGTGGATGACTTACTCCTGTACTCGCTTCTTGTGGGAGCCGGACCAGCCATCTATGCGTCTGCAGCCTCTGATTATAACAAGAATGTTTCTATCCACAAATATTTTGTAAATAGTTAAAAACTGAGACAAAATATTTTAGGAAGTTGTATTCGATCTCCAAATAAGGATATGTTCACATGGCTTATTTGGACGCTGATTTTTCAGTGGCCAAACAGCATCAAAACCTCGCCTGAAACATGCTTCTTCAGAAGAATTTTTAGACACTGTGACGATTCACTCTTGTCTGGACGCCCTCCTGGACCGCCCTGGGGATGACTTAGCTCCTGGATCACCGTTCTTTGGTAGATCGGAATTGGCACACTAACTTCAGAACACTGTGATTCTCTTTAACCTGGCCTCAGCCAGCTTTCAGAACAGCTTCACAGTATTCTGAGGCTGGTGGGCCAATTCCGATCTACCAAAGAACGGCGATCCAGGAGCTAAAGGACCCCCAGGACGGCCCAGGAGGCGTCCAGACGAGAGTAGATCATCACATATGGTGTAGGATGCGGGCATAATTGGCACAAGTGGCACGAACTGGACATCAGCTGCACTACATACGAGTGTCAGCAACCTAATGTTGTTGACCAACAACACCTGGCTTCCCCCACCGAGACCAGGCCCTCAGTGGCACGTTTCTAGTGGGTCTCCTGACGTACGTCACCTAGTGGCAGCACCATGCGACCACCTAACACCTGCTCAAGAATAAGATTTGAGGGGTAAATGCTCTAAAACTGCTGCATCTTACAGAATAAGGGACACAGCGCTGGAAACAGCAGGTCTGACTCTAGCTTGTGCTGCCCTCAGCAAGGGGGGCATAACCTATGTGACAGGTTCCCTTTAAGGGTATGTTCACACAATGTACTGCGGTGCATACAGTACGCGCCTCAGTACATCGTGTGTTTCGGGAGCTCGCGCTAACACACAGCCCGTTGGACCCATTGACATTCATTACTCGCGGCGCGTAATCGCCGCAAATAATTGACATCACTTATCGCCCTGCGCGTACGATACAATCGTATTGTACGAGCGGGGAGAGGAGGCGTAATCCATAGTTCTCTATGAGAGCTATGGATTACCGTAATTATGAGACGCATTTCCCCACATATAAAGCGCAGTATGCCGCAAAGTACGCGGCGAAATGCAACCCAAAATAAGCCGTGTGAACATACCTGTTTCTCGGCAAGGTTTTGGATGAGGTTTTTGATGAGGTTTTCACCCGTACAAATTAATTGCCAGGACAAAAAACGCGTCGAAAACCGCGCCAAAAAACGCTCCTAAAACACGCCTAAAACATGCTTTAGGCCATGTTCACATGGCTTATTTGGACGAGGTTTTCGGAGCGTTTCCTCGCCCAAAACCTTGTCCAAAATATCCCCAGTTCATTTCAGTGATTCCTATGTAAAACCTCGTTGTAGTTCACACACGACAAGGTTTTGACACACTTCTTTGGGAGTGCTTAAAAAGAAGTGTCATGTCAATTCTTGAAGCGTGTTTTAGGCGCATGGTTTTTGCCGCGGTTTTGGCTCGTTTTGGGCACGGTTTTTGTCCTGGCTATTAATTTTTATGGGTGAAAACTTCGTCCAAAACGTGATCGAAAACCTCACCGAGAAACGCCTCTAAAACTTCTTCTGAAGAAGTGTGTTTCAGGCGAGGTTTTGGGAGCGGAAACGCTCCGAAAGCCTCGTCCAAAACCACGGCCAAATAAGCCGTGTGAACATGGCCTAAGTATTCTGGATCACTAAGAAGATTACAGCATATTAGCAGCATGTACTAGAGAATCAGGGCCCCCCACAGCAATTATTTACCGCTTTGCTGTTGTATAACACTAACAAACAGTAGAAAAATAAATGAAGGATAACCATACCTACAACTACACACAAGACATTGCTGTTCTTCACGGCCGGTTGAGATGACCATTTATGACTAGAACCATCATTTCCATAGATACTGAGGGTGGATACAGTAAGAATGATGATGCATCTATAACATATGAAGGCCTGATTTTACTTTTCCTGATCTGTGCTGTTTCTGCAGCCCACTCATTTTCTCTTAACTCCTGAAGCACAATTTAGAAATAAGATAATAAAAATTTTCATTAACCAAAGGCTCGAGCCTAGATATACCAAGAGATACATACAGAAATGGACACTGAAATTAACCTGGGTCCCCTGGTTGGGACTAGTCATTTCACTAATATCAGGGCTGTCATCAAGGTAGTACTGACAGTTCTCCTGTAAAGGGCCCTGATCAAATTTTCCAAAAGAGGGACCCACTGATATAGTGCAAAATAGGAACCGGTAGAGGGCAGAGGGACCAGATGCTTTGGCTGTATGAGGCCCTGAAATTACTTATCGCAGCCCTGACTGATATAAAATGTAAGTATATAGTTTAGTGGAGAAAAGATGATGTACTCCACAGACTTTTAGGCTGGGAACCACCACTGAAACACCAAAGACGAATTTGCAAAAGTGACATTTTTCAGGGGATTGAGCTGCAGGTTAGTGGAATGGGATCTTTTTCTTAACATTGGTGTTTCTGGGCGTTACAGAGGTATTCTCAGGACAGAGATTGGCTTAAGCGTACCTAGTAGATGAGGGGCCCTGTAACATTTTGCATTGGGGCCCAGAAGCTTCAAGTTACACCTTTTGTCTGGACACTTTTCAGATCAAGATCTTCAGAGGGATTGTCTGGTTCCCCCAAAAAATTAATAGGTGGCCTAGTAAGAAAAAAACAAAATCCTATACTCCACTTCCTCCGATCCTCAGTTCCAGTCTTCTGTTTTCTTTCTTCTACTTCCGAAAGGGGAAGTCCTATTCCTTTCTTAGGGGTATAAGATAACCCTTTTAACGCCATTATAATGTCTTATAAAGAATATCTAAATGTGCCCTTTTACATTACATAGTCTTTTAGAAATCCCATTTAACAACCCTAAATCCCTATGTAACAACCATAAGGGCTAAATACAGAACTTTGCCTCATACGAAGTCCATAGACCAACTGAAGTGCCATGCTTTTGCATAATGTTTTCTTAAAGGGGTTGTCTCACTACAATTATAGCTTTTTATGTTAAAGATCTTGCAAAAATAAGTCACTTTGCAATATGTGTCCATTAACAGTGTCCTACCTATTCCTAGATATCCCCACTTGTATGGGTTGCATCAGCTGCTCAGGTCGCTATGGCTACAGACCTGTTCAATCTCTCATGATAGGTTGTCAGCACTGGTTGCTATAGCTACGGGCCTGGTTTCTACTGCAGCCTAGTAGAAGCCAGTAAACATGGCCCTGAATTCCAAGAAAACAGGACTGAGGTGAGATGAATCGATGTAGTGAGACAACCCCTTTAAATCAGTAACGGATTCATAATCCAAAAGGATACATAATCAGAACCTGAAGGAATATGACGAGTAATAGGATTCCATTATTCATCTTGGTCCTGGAAAGGGGAATATCTCTCCTTGGGGAGAGCACCATATAGGTGTATGGAGATTTGAAATAGCCTTTTGCACTCCACTAGGCATCTGCATATAACACGGCATTATGGGAAAGGAGCTGAGAAGCTTGAGCGCCCTCCATTGGATGTAACAAATCTTCAATTTGCTTTTGACTCACTGAGTCTTTAGAAAGCAAAAGGGATATTAGCCAAGCCAGTATCAGTCATCTGTATACAGCTGTTTCGGGGGTTTTCCCCTCATCAGTGCAGAGCAGAGCGATACTGCCTGTTTGGGTTGGAGGCAATGAGTGGCTCAGAAAAGGGAATATCTCTCCTTTGGGAGAGCACCATATAGGTGTATGGAGAATTGAAATAGCCTTTAGCACTCCAATAGGCATCTGCATATCACAAGGCATTATAGGAAAGGAGCTGAGAATCTCGAGCGCCCTCTATTGGATGTAACAAATCCTCAATTTGATTTTAACTCACTGAGGCAGATTTATCAATAGTGTCTTATTTTTAGACAGTATAAAGTTAGAGTAGACAGTCTTATAACGTGCCACATTTATCATAGTGTTGATAAATCTGGTGCAGGTTAGAACTGTCTGGTCTAAGTTTGTACCACAATTAAGTTGGCTTACTTTCACGCCAGAAACTGCGACAAAATCTGGGCTTTGTTGTATTTAAGCCACGCCCCCTTTCCAGTGAAACCCCACACCCTTTTGTGAGGCCACGCCTCTTTCTGACGAGGCGCAGAAACGTCTGAAACTGTCTAAAACACATTGTAAATGTGGCGAAAAGCTTGTTTTTGGCGCAAATGGAGCCAGAATTCTGGCGCAACTGCCTTGATAAATTTGCCCCACTGAGTCTTTAGAAAGCAAAAGGAATATTAGCCAAGCCAGTATCAGTCATCTGCGTACAGCTGTTTCGGGGGGTTTCCCCTCGTCATTGCAGAGCAGAGCGATACTGCCTGGTTGGGTTGGAGGCAATGAGTGGCTCAGAAAGGGAATATCTCTCCTTGGGGAGAGCACCATATAGGTGTGTAGATTTAAAATTGCCTTTTGCACTCCACTAGGCTTGGTCCTGGAGTGAGACTTTACAATACGAAGCCTGGCAAGATTTCTCTGCCGAGCTTATTGGTTCATGAAAAGGCGGCAAAGATTCCAATAGCCTTTGCTGCAAGAAGAAGCATTTGTCATTTAAAATATATGGATGTAATAACATCAGAAATAGTACCCAATAAATCTACCTTGCCTATGTCTCATATATATTGTATGTAAAGTGGTTTCGCATGCACAACAGAGCTGCCATAAAAGATTAAAGGAACGCCAGGCCAGGTTCATTAGACGCAGTGTATACAGCAGCTGGAAATGTATGCATGTGCTTACGTACCGCGGGCCTTTATCTTTAATTGTATAAGAAAACTTGGCTCGATGGAAGTGCAATATTAAAAGAAAATTTGTTTTCCTGCCTGGAAAGGAAGCATGCAAATGAAGTCAGCACCGAGCCTGTGAAAGTGCCGGAGAAGTAAAGGAAGGCGAAAACAGCACGCCACCAAAACACTTGTTAAGAGTCAGAAACCGCATCATGTTTTCCGGAATAATAGATATTGGGAACGGCTGAAAACGAGCCCTTGATGAAGCCGGCATGAGAATTCTCATGATGTAGCATTGTGCGGCTTTTTGATCTGCTGTATTTCAATTTCTAAGCATTTCAAATTTACATTTAGAAGCAACGGCCTACAACCACTAATATCGCCATGGAAACCAGGATCTCCGCGGATAAAGGGAAAAAAAAACCTCACAATAGCTTTAATTTCAGACTACACTTTCTGAAACATAAAGAAAAAAAAAACAATTTTCAAAAGTGAAGAAATGCAACAATAACAGATGTTATTTTTCATAAACTTGTCAGGATTTCGCACGCTGTTTTTAACTCCGTCTTCCCTAGAAGAGCGTAGTTCTGTAACCTGCCCCGTAGTAATAACACACGCGCAGTATAAATAGGTCAAGCCGTGAGGGAAAAGGTAGCAATTACTCTTTCCGAGACAAGATCTATGGCACCATAAGGACATGGTTATCTGCCGCGCGCAGTCTAAATGTATCGCATCTAATGGTATATTAACGTGTTTCGCTTGTATTGCTCCATTTCGGGACACAGAGGTGGGTTGAGCTTTGGCACGGCTGGCACATGGAAGATGACAGTACATGAAGGTAGTCTGTTGGTGCTCAGTGCCATGTCGTGACTATAAGCATCCTGAACATTGGATGTGCCCCTTAGCTTGCTTTGTTTTATGGAAGATCCAGGGCTGCTTTTGGATTGACTTTGTTGTCGCTTATATGTCACTAACTAACAATTTTTTGGTTCTACTGTCTAAAAATGCTGCAAAAATGTCCATTTTCCCAGAAAAATAAATCAGCCACGATGTCCTTGCAATGGGGCAAGTCGCAGATGCCATTCGTACCATTATATATATATATATATTATATATATATAATATATATATATATATATATATATTATATAATATATATATATATATATATATATATATATATATATATATAAATATATATATAAATAATATATAAAAAAAAAAATATATAATATATATATAAAAAAAAAATATATATATATATATATATATATATATTATATATAAGGGAGTTGCATGAACAACAATTTTCTAATATAACTAGTAATTAAAGGGGTTCTCCGCTTTGGACTGCCGATCCGCTTTTGGATCCGTTCTGTGCAAGCAAAGTGGATCCGCGAAACGGATCTAACAATTGTCAGTGTGATTAACATTGCTTTCAATGGCAAAAGCGCATCGCCGTTCCCATGGGAGATCGGCGATGCGCTTTTGAGAGATCTTCTGCACTGCGCTTTTCGGATCCGCTTTAAGAATTGACATGTCAATTCTTCTTGCGTTCTACGCAAGAGAAATCCCCATAGGAAATAATGGAGTGCGCTTTTGTCACCTGTCCAAAAGCGCTACAAACTGTGGGTACGTATTGGCGGCGCTTTAGTTCCTGAATGCGCCTCAGAAAAACGCAGTGGGTTAAAATTTTAATGTCTGTGTATAATGTAATATATATATATACAGTATATATATACATATATATATATATATATATATACATATATTATATTATTATATATTACATTATTATATTAGTAATCAATTATTAATCGATAGTAATTAGTAAGTATTATTAGTGATTATTAATTAGTAATAATCAATTAGTAATGTATAAATAATATGTGTTATTAATTATTAATAATTAGTCATTAATTAATAACTATTAATCATTAATTATTGAGTATTAATAGTTATAATAATCATTAATCATGAATTATAATAATGATTAATTATTAATTGATTATTAATAATTATTAATTATTAATCATTATTATTGATTAATTATTAATAATAATAATTAAATAGGGTTAGGGGTAGGATTAGGTTAGGGTTAAATCATTCATAGTAAATTAATGATTATCAAATGGGTGTATTTGGTCATGGAATAGGTTAAATTAATAGCTGATAGGGTTAAACGGAAAGGCTTTGAAAAACGGATCCAAAAAAGGCATCCAAAAAACGCATGCAAAAAACATCCAAAAAAGCATCAGCTGTTGCGTTTTCTGGATCCACTTTTTTGATGCAGTTTTCTCTAGTCAAAAACGGATCCCTAAAACACAGCAAAAACTGATCCAGAACGTCGTGTGAACAAGCCCTTGGGGTATGCTCACACGGTTTATTGGGGCACGTAATTGAACGCGCATTTCGGCACGTATTGTGCTTTATACGCGGCAATATCATAGAGAGCTATGAATAACGCATCATCTCCCCACGCGTACAATACGAACGTATCGTACGCTTGGGGAGAGAAGTGACATGTCATTTGTTTGCGGCGCTTACAGGCCCCCCGTGCTTTGGAAGTACACGCTGATTAGTGAGTGCTTCCAAAACACCCGACGTGTTGCGGCGCATACAGTACGTGCTCCAATAAGCCATGTGAACATACCCTTACATGTCGGAATACATACCAAGTTGTGTCAACAAAATACACGTGTGTTAAGGATTAATTGTAGATCTAATTTTTTGCAGTCCCCATGGACTGTAACACAAAATCATGTGTGTAAAACATGCGTTCACCCACCAAAAATTGACGTGCGCCCAAGTCTTTTTTCACACGTCGTGTAACGCATTCAATTTAGCGTTAAAGAAACCAATAATACGTATGGCTGCAGAAAGCAGTGAACACTATTGATGTTTTTTGATACGGAAAGCCCACATAAAATAGAAATTTTACACATCAGAATACAGACGTCAGAAAACATTATGTGAACCCGGCCTTAGAAAAGCCACAGCATGAAATATGCACCAAAATCTGTACAGCTGAATGTGAATCTGTTGTGCAGATTTCCCTTGGTTAGAATCACTGCAAAACTATTCACAACAAGTCCATCCCTTGCGCATTTACCCTCGAGCAAGGCTATTCCCACACCACTAGTATGCGGCTGCAGGGAACTCCTATCCTTCTCTGCCGCCTTGTGAATCCGTCCTAAACGCAGCTGCCATTGTCAGCAGTGCCCTGAGAAGTAGATAGGAAGGCCGGGGAATATGAATTAATTGCAACTTCCCTGCACCATTATCAGAACGCTCCTGCTCAAAGGGAGTCATTTATCTGCTGGGATGGACAATTGCTTCTCATGAGTATCTTAGTACAGGTTCATCAGAGGTAAATCAACACTTTGCACTTTGCTGTACTGTTGCAATGATTTTTGGGCTTAAGTAGGTTGTATGACATAAAGAACACATGGTCGCTATGTATCTTCCTGATACAGCCCTAGTCTTGTTCATGGACTATTTTTGGTAATGCAGCTTAATCTCAATTAATTGAATGAGGATAAAGGGGTTTTGCTATTCCGTAAAGTCCTCCCTGACGCCAGCTCATAGCTCGCTACTAGCCAGCCTCAGCGAACGAGGAGATGTCTTGTCTATGGGAGTTCCGAAAATATATAGATCACTGCAAAAAGACTTTTCGCCTTAAAATATACCTTTTATTAATTACATTAAAATATATATCTTCCCATAAACTACTATATTATCGTGCTCAAATTGATAAATATACCTATAGAGTTCCGAATATACCTGAGCACACTCCCCATTCACTTAGGCCAACTTATAGCTCTATAGGAGTCGGTCTCAAAGAAGTGGCAATTTCTCAGTTCTCCCCCATTCCTGTCTATGTGAGTTTCAAATATACCCAAGCACACTCAGCGTTCTCTTAAGTCCATCTCATAGTGAGATATGACCTGGCCGCAGAGAGAATTTTACAAGATGGCAATACCCCTTTAAAGGGGTTGTCTCATTTCAAAGTTTCATAGGATGCATGAATGAAATAACGCTGCTTTGCTCTGTCACTTCCTGGTCAAGCTGTCTGTAATTAGCATATGAGCTCTGTGTATTCAAACCTCTGCTAATTAGATAAATCTCATGATGTCAGGACCAGGGAAGCTTCTGAGGTAAAGGAAACAGCAGTAATTACTGGCTTTTGTCTGAAAGATCAGATAACAAACAAACTCTCACTGTCTGGAGTTCTGTGCTGCCATGACCTGTGTGATCACGTCACTCCCTACTATCAGATAGAACAAACAGCAGGAGGGAGAAGTACACAGATCGGTCACTTGAGAAACTAGAAAGCCCTCAGAAGGTGATAAAATCACTTGTAGCTCCTCAATAAATAAAAAAAATGAACAAAGCAATATATTTCAAAAACATCTTCATTTAGTGTTCCCAGCATGTTGAAAGCTATTCTTTGTAGCGAGACAACCTCTTTAAGATGCAACACTATACCAGCCATGGACAAGGGTGGCACTGTTTTTTAGAAAAACAGCAGACCTTTTGTTCTTATGTTCATCAACCCCTTTTAATGATTGCAATGGTGCAAGAGTCTTCCCAAATCATTCGTACAACCTCTGCAGCCGCACAGGGGCCCGTTAGGAAAGGGGACCGCTGCTACCTTAAATTAGGTTCTTACTGCCCAATATATTGCATATAAATTCCTGAGCTGATGAGTTTCATAGTGACAATTGGTGATGGGTTGTTACAGAGACCTTAGGGCACAGGTGTCAAACTGCCGGCCCTCCAGCTGTTGGGAAACTACAACTCCCATCTTGCATTTGTATAATCTATAACAGTGGGCATGATGGGAGTTGTAGTTTCCCAAAAGCTGGAGGGCCGGCAGTTTGACACCCCTGCCTTAGGGGATTGTCTATGATCAGATATTAGATAACAAGGAGCCTATATATTGTTCTTGCACAGCCTTCCTTTACTGGGTGTCCACTCCTTCCTCATACCATCCAATCCAAGAAGAGAAATACTGATTGGTTGGAATGAATTGCTCGTGTCCAGTTTGACATCTGAGTTAGAACTTTCATGGCGATCCGTTATCGTAGAGGTGACAACAGATCTACTTCATGATGGACACTAACGGTGCCCAACAGACCCTATTGACTACAATGGGGCCCATTAGGTTTCCATCATGGTGTATTTTGGTTTAATGGAAAAAAATTAGTGCTACACGCTGTGCTATTTTTTCCATTATGTTAGACAGAGTCTGCAACAGAGGCACCGAATGGAACCACCACCACAGATGTGAACCGGGTCTGACAAGGCTAATGCTTCCTTTACCCATTGCTAGTCCTGATCTCTGGCTTTCTCTTCTCTAACCCTGCGATTACACTGGACTTTAAGCAGCATTTTAGACCCTAGTAACCAAAACCAGCCATTGTATTTGACTTCTAGTATGTAATTTAGGCTCTGCACATGTCAAGAAGGGCATGCCACCGGGTGTCCACTAAAAACTGTGTCATTGTAGCACTCACAGGATTTGTTACAAAACGTCATTTTAATGCAAGTAAAATTACAATTATCCGTCATTAATCTTACAAAAAAGATGCCTTATTGACGCATTTACAGCTATACAATTGTCAAAAAATCTTATTCTGTGAGTGTTGACAAATTCTGTTGATGGTGTGTGTATCTGTTTTCTATAGCTTTTATTCGATTCAAAATGGCCTGTTCATTCAGAACAGCAGTGCTGGCGGGTACACATGCTCAACAAGCTTGACGTTCCCTTCCCTCCTCCAGGGGGCAGAGTATGACTAGCATGCAATACTTCCCCCCGCTTGCCCTGCTTGCTGCTCAGGGAGCGCTTGTAATTGTGCTCTCCGCACAAGCCTTTTTATAGCACATTTCTGAGCTGACCCATGTCTTTCTGTGTCTCTTACAGATCTTCACGCTCCCAGTCCTTGCTTGAACGTGGAATGCAATTTCGGAGCAGCATGTGTTGTGAAAAACCAGAAGCCGGTGTGCGAGTGCCAGCAAGTGTGCCAGAGCGTGTACGACCCTGTCTGTGGCAGCGACTCGCGCACTTATGGCAATCCTTGTGAATTGGAGGCTACGGCTTGTGCACTTAAGAAGGAGATCACTATTAAACACAAGGGACCCTGTGGTAAGGGATATGCCTTCATAAGCCATGTATGGAGGGGGGGGGGGGGTTACAACACCCCATTTACTCCAGTTGCATCAATGCGTGTAAATGGCTGCAATGTGGGATTATTACTGTAGCATATTCCTTTTAAGTAAAAGTAGATGGTAAAGGGTCAAAATGTAATATAACTTTGTGCTGTTCCAGTCTTCTATGTACAGTGTGAAATGTCTTCATCTAGATGTATACGAGCAAATCTCCAGAGAGGTTCGAAGATATCATCAAAAATTGTTAGTAGAGTCAGCAAAAGGCACAATCTCTAATATGAGAGCGTTGAGATTTACAGGGAATGGTCTAGGTTTATAGGTCAATGTGGGATGTTTTTTACTGTACACAGATATATATTAACTATACCTTACAATACACGGCCACAGGCAAACATAATAAATAATTTGTGTTGGGTTCAGGAGCTGCCAGCTTTCAGTATTCATATTTATCCAGAGAGATTCTCAAAGAGATAGGAGATAACAGTGAGGGTAGAATGATAAGTAGATTGGCTGTGTGATTAGCACACAGAGTTCATCAGCTGAAGAAGTAACACTACATATAAAGGGTCAAAAAACCCTGTAGACATCAGGAGTTTTAGGGCCCGTTTACACGGCACAGGACAAATACCGATCGGTTTATCCGACTGGTATTTGCACTGTTTTCGTGCCGTGCACACGGTCGCGAGAGGACGGCTTTTCTCCGCGGTTTGTGGAGAAAAGCCCTCCCCCTTCCCATTGATATGTTCATATTCCATCTGAAAACCGGACGGAAGAATGAATATGTTCTATGTTTTTCGGTGTGAAAAACCACCGGGCGGAAAATCCGTACAGTGGGGACCGCTGCATGGATTTTCCTATAGGTTCCGTGTAAAAGTTTTTCAGTTGGTTTGCAGCCGGTTTTCAAAACCGAGAACCGGCTGAAAAACTGTGCCATGGGGACATGGCCTAACAGTCCAGTAGCCAATCTGACTTCTTTAATGGCGAGCAAATAGGACATTTATAGACATCAATAGGACAAACCAAAAAGTAAGAGTCTAGTAGCATATCTAGTCACCCATCGTCCAGCCCTGCTACGTATATACAGTATGACCTAGAAACTGAAGTGCAAAAATTAAGCGGCAACAAGATATATAGATAGAGGTAACTGGTACCATGCAAGACAAGGAACCACTTCCCCTGTCATCCGCCACCATAATAATGGCAAACAATGGAGTAAAACAAAAGCTGAGGAGAATTATATCATCCTATGTGATGCAGAAGGTTGGGGTGAGCAAGGGACTCCACCATTCCAGGATCAGGTTGTGGTGGCGCAATTCAAATTATTCTGGCTTTGACCAGAAAATGAAACCTTCATATATGTCAATTGGACAACCCAAAAAGTTACAGTCCTGTAGCACACCTCTAACTACACTGGTTTCACATTGTCCAACTGTTTTATCTATCTATCTATCTATCTATCTATCTATCTATCTATCCCATATCTATCTATCTTTCTCTCCCATATCTATCTATCTATCCCATATCTATCTATCTATGTATCTGTCTATCCCATATCTATCTATCTATCTATCTATCTATCTATCTATCTATCTATCCCATATCTATCTATCTATCTATCCCATATCTATCTATCTATCTATCTATCTATCTATCTATCTATCTATCTATCTATCTATCTATCTATCCCCTATCTATCTATCTATCTATCTATCCCATATCTATCTATCTATCTATCTATCTATCTATCTATCTATCCCATATCTATCTATCTATCTATCTATCTATCTATCTATCTATCTATCCATCCATCTATCCAGTATACAGTATATATCTTTAAAAAAAAAATGGAACCTATTACTGGAGATGAATGAGCTTTCTCTGTGGTATATACACCCTACATCCTTTCATTGTGGCTTCCCCTACTCATAAAGGTTATAGGACTATGTATACATCTTATTGCCATGGTATCCTTTTACCATTTACACTTCAAACTTAAGGATATAGCATGTACATATGGATAGCTCTATAATCTTTAGCATTAGGGGAAGCTACATTGAAAGGATTCAAGGGTGTATGTACCATAGAGAAAGCTCATTCCACTCCATTCATTGGTTCCATGGAAAACAAGAAACCTCTAAGTGCTTTCCGTGTTGCCAGCCACCATTACAATAGCAAGCAATGGAGTAAAACATGAGCTGATGAAAACTGTATCATCCTAAGTGATGCAAGGGATTAGTGTAAGCAAGTAACCCCTGTATTCTAGGGATAGGTTGCGGTGGCATAAGGTGACACCAAACCTATTTTGACTATGGTAATGAAATGTAATGAAACCATAGAAATCAATAGGAAAATTTTAAAAAGTTATAGCGTGGAAGTAAATCTCTAGTTACTGATTGTTCAACGCACTATGTATATAAATTATGACCTAGAAATTGAGGTGCAAAAATTAAGAGGATACTGTGGCAATGGATGTATAGTTAGTAGGGAAGCCACGTTGAAAGGATGTAAGCGTATATGTACCAAAGAGGAAGCTGCTGGAACTGGTCCCATGAAAGACAAAAAACCTCTGAGCACCTCCCCTGTCACCAGCCACTGTAAAAATAGTAAGCAATGGAGTAAAACACAAGCTGAGGACCATAGTTCCACCTTTACGGGATGGAAGGGTGGGGGTAGGCAAGTGAATCCACCATTCCAGGACTGGGTTGTGGTTTCATAAGGTGGCACCAAACTTAATCTGACTTTGGCAGTGGCCAACAAACAAAACCTTCATAGACCTCAACAGGACAACGCAAAAAATCACAGTCCGGTAGCACACCTTTACCACATTGGTTACCAATTGTTCAACTCTAATATATAATATATATATATATATATATATATATATATATATATATAATATATATATATATATATATGTACACATATCCTATATACAGAAGAGCAAAATGTGAGCGGATACTATGGCAACAAGATGTATAGATAGTTCTATAACCTTTAAGACAGCAGGGAAGACCATAAGGAAGGGATTCAAGGGTCTTTGTACCATAGAGGAAGCTCATTCAGCTCAAGTAATTGGTCCCATAGAGGACGAGAAACCTCTGAGCCCTTCCCCTGTCACCAGCCACTGTAATAATAGTAAGCAATAGATTAAAACACAGACTGAGGACAATTGTACCAACTCAAGGCGTGGAAAGGGTTGGGGTAAGCAAGTGAATCCAACATCCCAGGACTGGGTTGTGGTTTCCTAAGTTGCTATCAAACTAATGTTGACTTTGGAAGTGTCCTATGCTCCCGCAGGGTTTTGGTTCTTTGATTTTACATACGTAGCAATTATTAGCTCTCGATTTACACCACTGTCATACATGGTATCATATTGTACCTCATTACCTGTCAAGTTAGCACTTGCTACATCTGTTCCTCTACCTAGTTTTCCCTGGGGTTAAGATTCCCAATGCTGAATCCAATGAACATCTCCTACTGCGGAGTGAAAGGGTTAATAGTTTTGCTTCCCGCATGGTATTGTTTTATTGCGAGATGGGATTCTGGGTCCTGGTAAAATGATGAGGTCTCAGAGTATGCTCCTTGTTGCGAATAATGAAAGTGCTGAGCGTCAGGGAACGACAGGTCAGAGACTGTGCACTGTTATTAGCTTTGGATGCTCCTGGCTTTGTCCCTTCTCACAAGTCTCGGTGATACGGTGTGTCATTTCATCCCATCCACGCACCCTCGCTGGGCACACGCATGTTTATCATAGCACTTTTCCTCAGCCTGATAAGCAATTTGTTCAGTTTGTATTGCCTGTCTGTGCACATTACCTAGCCGTCATTTTCAATCTATATGATTCAGTGCCTCTCCTGCTTATACTGTCTTATCAGTGAATGCATTATGAGTCATTTAGATGAGGGGGATAGTTTCTGAGACTGCTTATGTGGGAAGCTGGAACCATGCGTACTCTATGGCCACTTGGAAAATTCAAGTAGCTTTATTCAACTTATATTTTTTAGTGTTTATACAATGAAATGAGATTGGACTTATAATCATTACATGTTATAGATCAGCTACAAACATGGGGAATATGTAACAGTGAAGGTGTAGGATGTCTGCATTTACAATTGACGAAAACGGCTCAAATTGTGCCAGATTTATCAAAATGTCGCACAATAAACGGGCTCAGTTTTCGAGATGAAACATTTCTCTCTTTCATTGCCACTCCATGGATGACATACTTGTACAACATTTTCTGCCAAAATAATGGCACAATAAATTTGTACCCCAATCTGTAAAATGAGCTCATAATACATTGTGCTCATGCTATAAATCAATCCTTTAGGCCCAATTTGTGAATGAAAATTGCCACATTTAGCTTATTAAATCACAAACTGATCTGTTGTGACCACTATAGATCTGTTTAATAATTGAGAACATTTATCAGGCACCAAGATTTTTCTTGGGCCAATTTTACATGAACGTAACACAGTCGCAAGATTGGTAGGAATACACAGGTCCATCATGTTCAAGGTTGCTCATCAATTATTCATTCATTACAAGGTTAAAGGGCTGTTCCTGTCTTATTTATGCCATATTGAAATGTCTAATAGGCTCCCATCCCACCTCTGGGACCTGCACCTCTATCCAAACTGGGCCCCAGAAAGTCACTGAAATATCACAGAAAAGAATTTTGGTATAGTGTCTAGGGACTCAATACTAAAATTCACTCCTAAGGAAACTTAGGAACCCTATAACCTTTATTCTCAGATATCTAAAAATGATTAGCAAGACAAAAATATCCATTAGAGTGAAGATATACTACAGTCATAGGGATGCTATTACTCATATGTCAAAAATACAGATATTCTAATAGGGATATCAATTCAAGGCATAGCCTAATTCCAAAACACACTGACCCTATGGGTATGTTCACACGGCTTATTTTGGGACACATTTCACCACGTATTGAGAGCGTATTGCGCTCTAATACGAGCAAAATGCGCCCCAATCATTACAGTCTCATAGAGAACTATGGATTACGCCTCCTCTCCCCGCTCGTACAATACAATCGTATTGTACAAACGGGGAGATAATTGACATGTCATTTATTCATGGCGTTTACGCGCCGTGAGTAATGACAGTCTATAGGCCGGCGGGCTGCCGTCCCCCCCAGCGTGAGCTCCCGAACACCCGACATAATTGCGAGGCGTACTGTACGCCCCGCAGTTAAGCCGTGTGAACATACCTTATCAAGTTACCTTTGTATATCCCTAAAGAAAATGGAGGGATTGCTCCAAAAAGGGCGGCCCCATCTATCGGTGGCCACCCTATAGGTTCCTAGGCTTAGCCAGTACCACAAAAAGAACTACCGCATAAATATGCTGATATAAGGTCAAATAACAGCAGATGTAACCATAATACAGCCTGTTCTTCACAGTAGATATCAATCATGAGGCATTTCCCCCTCACTATAAACACCAGAGTTCATCAGGGGATATAGTTCCTCCTAGTGTGCCATAGATGTAGGGACACAAGGTAGTTCCAGATACTGCTCACAATAAAGCCTGGCAGATACTGAAAGTCTCTGCTCAGAACAGAGAGTAGGTGACACTTGCAAACAGATTGAGAGTAATGAGCAAGCCTTATTGACTCTACATTCTGAAAGAAGACTTTCAGGGGCCCAATTTAGAGAAATTCTTCCATCCTGTCTCTGGGACCTGTACCTATCAGGTAAATGTTGGGACAGGAATAACCCTTGATTGAGTCTTCATTTATCCCCTTGTGATATATTCTGTGCTATTCTGTGCTCTGCATGTAGCCACCCTTCTCTACTGCCGAGCAACAGCATTTCCTGTTACCCTCTGCCCTGTAAAACCCCAGGATCCTTTGCTGTGCTCTATGTATCTTCCTCCCTTCCAATTTCAGTCTCAGTGCCTGCCCTCTTGTTTCATTTCTCATATTAAAAGCTTTAGGAGGCAGAGCCAAAACAAAGGGGTGTCCCTTCAAAGGCTACCCTGAAAACAGCCAAGCTCCTCTAGTCACCTGATCTCCTGGACCCTACACAAAGCTGTTTCCTATGAGTGGAGACACACAGAACTACCAAACTGTCATGAAACAGTTGATGTAGAGCTGCAGAAAACCCAAAGAAAATATAATAAAAGTACATTATCATTCAGAACAAATATTATTTAGATAATGTTTCTCCACTGGACAACCCTGTATATTTTAACCCACAATGACATATGTCATTGGATAAACATCTAGCTCTTGTTTATATGCTTTCATACTTTCTGCCACTACTATCTATTAGGGAGGGCATTACAAAATTTTCTACTCGAACTGTAAAAAAAAAATCCTTTTCTAGATTGATGTCTAAATCCCCTTTCCTTCACACTTTGGGCCTTATGTATGAAAACTGTCTATCAGTAAGACTGTCTTTGTTGCCCACAGCAACCGACCAGATCCCATAGCAACAAAGCAGAGCTCATAGCAACTAAGCAGAGTTCAGCTTTTATTTTTTCGGAGCATAATATGAAATGAAAGCTGAATTCTGGTTGCTGTGGGCAACAAAGAAAGTCTTAATGCTAGACAGTTTTCATACCTAAGGCCCATTAAATATCCCTGGTTCTTATTACAGTCCGTGAGTGAATATATCACATGCCAGTTCTTTGCATTGACCACACATATACCTATACATGTAAATGAGTTCACCTCCAAGGCGTCTTTCCTTCCAGGCTAAACAAGCACAATTTTTACAGCCTCTCATCACACGACCTCACATCCCATTTAATAAGCTTGTCACTGTCCTTGAACCGTTTCCTACCCAGTTTCCCCTAAAAATAAGACTTAGTGCATTTTTTTTATGCAATTCAGAGTTTGGCTGCTTCTGCTGATGTTTGTGATGAAATCACTACAGTATTTTAATACTTTAATCCCCTAAAATAAGTCTTAGCTCATCTTTAGGAGCAAAAATTAATATAAGACACTGTCTTATTTTCGGGGAAACAGGGTATATCCTTTGTACAATATGGAAGCCAAACCGTATCCTGTCTTCCAGATATTTGTAATCGTAATTGCACAAATGCTACATATTGGGAAGTGGGACTATCCCTTTCAATGTTTCTGAATGGCTTTGGATGTTGGGTATCTTGTTATTGTCGACCGACTGTGATAAACTACATCCAGAGCCGTCTTAACATAACTATGGGCCCCTGGGCAGAGCACTGCAGTGAGCCCTGCCCAAATATATGACATCATACTGGGCCATGCCTCGTTCCTCCCTCCCCAAGCACACCCATATTATCACGCCACTTATGTCTGGACACCGGCAGCCTGCAGTCTACAACACTCATTGGCAGGACAGGAAGCCTTTGGCTCCCTTCTCCACCATCGTTTTTAACTGTTTGCACATCCTAAAAACACACAAACCGTTAAATAAGCAAAGCAAACCAAGGGATCCAGGGAATGTTTCTTGTATTCCTGTGACATACATAGACCACTTAGGTCCCTATACTTGTGGGGCCCCCGGGCAACTGCCTAGTGTGCCCAATGGAAGAGATGGCACTGACTACGTCTAGAGTTTCTGCTTTCTATTTCTTTCTTTACACCCAACATTTCAGACTCCGGAAACGTCTGCTTCACCGAACGCTGAAAATAAATGAATATTCTCATAAATGAATTGTATTTTCAATTACACAAAAAACAATTGATATTGAAAGCTGGAATGTATTTGCTTGGGGCAAAAGTTAGGATTCGGTTGAGAACCAACCACAGGGCCTATATGCTCTCAAGCGAGAATTGAACTTTTGCAAACGCTGAGCTCACTGGTTGCGGATTTCATGAGTCTCGTACAAAATCTAAATGCGGCAGCGGCCTCCTCTATTGAAATTCCCTCACCCGTTCCTTTCAGAAATCACATGAGATGTGACATTTCCCCCATGAGGCACATTGCAGACAAAGTAAATTAGTCGCCCACATTACGAGGAGTGCTACTTTTTTATGCATTTCATCCCTTTTCTCCCCCTTTGACCTTGTCAGATTGCTCAAGGACAGGGTGTTGAGTTAATGGCATCTGATGTATGACTGCAGGGTGGCAGGTCAATTAATTAAAGTGGGTGCAGGTGCATCTAAGCTATCTATGGAGGACAGACGAGTGACATACCAAACGCAGCTGGAAAAACAGTGGGGGGGATGTGTAAAGATTTTCGTTTCTGACTCTGTAATGTTTCTGATTGCAGACCGCTGCAAAAAATGTCAGTTTGGAGCCATCTGCGAGGCGGAGACTGGACGGTGTGTGTGCCCTACGGAGTGTGTACCCTCAGCTCAACCAGTGTGTGGCACCGATGGCAACACCTATGGCAGTGAATGTGAGCTCCATGTACGAGCCTGCACACAGCAGATTAACCTGCAGGTGGCAGCACAGGGAGACTGCAGTAAGTAGATGAATATATCTGTTACAGAAGGGGAAAGGGGCTTTGGATACTTTATATATTGACCTAAAAATTATACTTTTGCAAATGAACACACTGGTAACATTTGTATAATATTGTTTGTACATACACGGGGGAGCAATATTTCCATGGTGACCACATGACTGTGAAAGCCAATTGATGCTTCTATTAGCATAACAAATGTCAAGATATCCATATTCATACTGGGAAAGATCCAGATATGTTTGCTGCCGTGATTAAATCATTATTTGCATTTGCAAATTCTGCATTGTTTAGAAAGGGGATACATGCACCCAAAATTATTCTTGCTAGGGAGCGTATTGTCCAAAAAATGCAAGGTAAAAAGCAGTAACCCCAGACATCACCAGGTGGCAGACTACCATTCATTTGTAAAATTATAATTGTGTGAAGTAATTTGTACACTACTTTGAGATGACCAAATGCCTGAAGGGGTTTTCTCACTACAAAGATTAGTCATGAGATAAGAGCATTCTTTTATGTGCTCTGAAGTACACACAGGTTTTTATGGTTAGGGATGTCTGTTAACTGATTAACTGAGAGCAGAGAGTGACATCACTCCATTGACTGAAAAAAAACAAACTAATTATATTTAACAAGATTAGCTTCACTAAACAAAAAGTGCTGTGAGAATTGAAAAGCAAGGCTCTATCTGTAATCTTGTTAGAGATAACAATCTCCTGCACTGTGAGGATAATGGCTTCCTAGAGGTTGAATATGCTAATCACTGATATAGAACCACCCACAGGCTGAGAAGACTGCAAAACTACTAAAACTCAGTGAAACAGCGTGGTGAGAAAACCTCTTTAATATCAATCTTATGTATCCCCGATCTCTCTGGCATTTGTCTCATATTTGCCTTGTATGTACTGTAGCTGTGTCATCTATGTATCCAAGGTGGGGATGATGGATAGGTCAAGGTAGGCAATCACCAAGGGCACCACTTCATCCCAGGAAAAAAAGCGGGGCGCAATAAGGGACGCAGTGGGTTGAATTTTCCATTGTGGTGTGCTAAATGCCTTATTTGCCTAGGGCACCAGAATACCTTGTCCCAGTCCTGTATGTATCTATCTCATATCTATTTATCAATCTCATATCTACAGTACCTATCTCATATTTATCTATATTTCTAATATATCCATCTCAGATCTATCTATATCTCAGATCTAGTTATCTCAAATCTATCTACTGTATTTATCTGTATCTACCTGGGCAGAGAAATGGCAGATGAGGTTTAATACAGATAAATGCAAGGTTATGCACATGTGGAAGAAAAATCCATTACATGATTACATGTTAAATGGAAAAAGGCTGGGTAAAAGTGACATGGAGAAGGACTTGGGAATCCTGGTGGACAGTAAACTTACTTGTAGCAGCCAGTGTCAGACAGCAGCTGCCAAGGCAAATAGGATCATGGGGTGCATTAAAAGGGGCAAAGATGCACATGATGGGAACATTATTCTACCCACTATACAAGTCACTGGTTAGACCACACATGGAATATTGTCTACAGTTTTGGGCACCAGTGCACAGGAAAGACTTTGTAGAGCTTGAACAGGTACAAAGGCGGCAACAAAAATAATAAAAGGAATGGGTGGACTACAGTACCCAGAAAGATTAGCAAGATTGGAGTTATTTAGTTTAGCGAAAAGACGGCTTCGGGGGGACATAATAAATATGTTTAAATACATCAAAGGTCAATATAGATATCTCTCCCAAGATTTATTTATACCCAGGACTGTATCTAGAACAAGGGGGCATCCTTTACGTCTTGAGGAAAGAAAGTTTCTACATAAACATAGAAAGGGATTCTTTACTGTAAGAGCAGTGAGACTGTGGAACTCTCTGCCAGAGGGACTGGTCATGGTGAATTCAATAACAGAGTTCAAAAAGGGTTTGGATGCATTTCTGGAGCATAATAATATAACAAGTTATAGTGTCTAGGATTCTGAAGAAAGGTCTGGATACATTTCTAGATGTAATATAACAAGTTATAGTGTCCGCGATTCTGGAGAAAGGTCTGGATACATTTCTAGATGTAATATAACAAGATATAGTGACCGCGATTCTGGAGAGGGGTCATTGAGCTTTTTCCGATTGCCGGATTGGAGTTGGGAAGGAATTTTTCCCTAAAATGAGGATAATTGACTTCTACCTCATTGGGGTTTTTTGCCTTCCTCTGGATCAACATCTTAGCACAACAGGCTGAACTGGATGGACGTCATGTCTTTTTTCCGCCTTATAAACGAGTACATCCCTAAGTGAAAATAGACAAATTGTGACCAATTTTCCATTTCTCCCCCATGGTGTCATGTGACTCATTAGCGTTACAAGGTCTCAGGTGTGAATGGGGAGCAGTTGCGTTATATTTGGTGTTATCGCTCTGAAACTCTCTTACTGGTCATTGGAAGTTCAACATGGCTATCTGAGGATCTGAAAAAAACAATTGTTGATATAAGAAGATTGCCAACACCATGAAACTGATCTGCAGCATGGTGGCCAAGATCATACATCGGTTTAACAAGACAGGTCCCACTCAGAAAAGGCCTCTCCATGGTCAACCAAAGAGGTCGAGTGCACCTGCTCAGCATCATATCCAGAGATGCAGAGATTATTTTTTCAAGATAGACATATGACCATTGCTGCATAGGTTAAAGGAGTGGGAGATCAACCTGTCAGTGCTCAAACCATATGCAACATACTGCATCAAATTGGTCTGCATGACTGCTGTCCCAGAAGGAAGCTTCTTCTTCTAAAGATGATGCCCAAGAAAGAGAGCAAACAGTTTGCTGAAGACAAGTAGAATAAGGACATGGATTACTGGAACCATGTCCTGTGGTCTGATGAGACCGAGATAAGCTTATTTGGTTCAGATGGTGTCAAACCTACAGTCAAGCATGGTGGTGAGTGTCAGGGTCTGGGACTGCATGAGTGCTGCTGGCTGTGGGGAGCTACAGTTCATTGAGGAAACCATGAATGCCAACATGAATAGTGACATACTGAAGCTGAGCATGATCCCTTCCCATCTGGGCTGCAGGGCAGCGTTCCAACATGATAATGACCCCAAACACACTTCTAAGATTACCACTGCCTTGCTAAAGAAAATGAGGGTAGAGGTGCTGGGCTGGCCAAGCACGTCTCCAGACCTAAACCCTATTGAGCATCTGTGGGGCATCCTCAAATGGAAGGTGTAGGAGCGCAAGGTCTCTAATATCCACCAACTCCGTGATGTCATGGAGGAGTGGAAGAGGATTCCAGTGGTTGCAACCTGTGAAGCTCTAGTAAACTTCATGTCTAAGAGAGTTAAGGCAGTTCTGAAAATAAATGGTGGCCACACAAAATATTGACACTTTGGCACAATTTGTCCATTTTTACTAAGGGTTGTACTCACTTTTTTTTGTTGTTGTTGTTGCCAACGGTTTAGTAATTGATGACTGTTATTTTTGAGGGCACATCAAATTTACGCTGTTATACAAGCTATACACTGACTATTTTACATTGTTTCAAAGTTTCATATCTTCAGTGTTGTCCCATGAAAAGATTTAATACAATATTTACAAAAATGTGAGGGGTGTAGCCATTTTTGTGAGATACTGTTTCTATCTTGTACCTATCTGCGTTTCTATCTATCTATCTATCTATCTATCCCATATCTATCTATCTATCTATCTATCCATCAATCTATCTATTCCATATCTATCTATCTTTCTGTCTATCTATCTATCTATCTATCTATCTATCTGTCTATCTGTCTCTCTCATACCTCTCTATTTATCAGTCTCTATCTATCCATCTATGGGATAGACATGTTCCTGGACTTCCTGTTAATAATCTTATTGAAGAACACTTTAGTCAGCATTACCTGTAATGGCTGATAACAGAGGACACTAGACTCTATTTAACTTTCCAGCACAGTAGATAAGACGGACTACTTGTGTCAGCAGTGATTTGGTCAGTGCCAGCCCCATCGCTCACCAGAGACAGGGCAGGATCTGGTGCCAGGGCTTGATGTCTGCTAGCAATTTCTCTTTGCTCCTCGAGCGTCAGCATCAAACACTCATCCATTCTGAGATTTCACTTTGTCTGTGAAAGGTAAAAATAATGCAAACAGAGCTGAGAGCGTTTTTTGCACATTTATTTTTAAACCTCTCAGCTATGAAAGAAGATGCAGCGATGTGGCATCAATCTTCCTAGCATCGGCTTCAGGAATAATACAGGGTCACATACTGTATCCCTTATAAACAGGAGGGAAAAAGAGATGCAAAGAAGTGGCTTGTGTTGTTGTTAAATTACCCCGGTCTCCAGCCTTCCCAGCCGCCATGTGAGCAGCAGGGAATTACACGGGACATTCATGTACAATGTTATCAAGACATGTCATTTTCTCCAGTTTCGTGAATTTGTTAGTCTTTAGAATGTTCTCCGGAGAAGTGGTTAAAATAACATTGCTGTTTATGAGAAGTCGGTGTTCGTTAGATGAAGCGGTCGGTAATTCCACCAGCCATAGTTTTCTTTTCATCTATTGTATGAAGAGCTCGATAAAGGCTTTCTTCATTCCGAGTACCTGTGAAGTTATGGTTATGTCATTTGTTATGGTGACTGATTAGAACTTCTGTCGCTACTTACAGCAGCTCAAAAACAAGACGTGTCTACTTAAAGGTTCATTATTCCTGAAATGTTCATAAATGGACTCTCTCTCCTCAAATGGAAGATGTAAAGAGGCTTGTCATCAGAAAAAACGTCATCTATACCATGTCCTATGTATGCAGAGAAGCTGTATGGGGGGCAGTGGTACAACATGACTGCCAGTCGTGTGCCATTCAAACTCTTCTTGCTTTTGTCCAAGATGTCTGGGCTTCCAGTCTATGTGGGGTGGCACTTAAGCTTTAGGGAAGAGAGCTAGGACTGTAGTGCCAGCTATTGTAAATAGCATCCCTTAAAGTCACATCCTTAAAGGGGTTATCCGGGAGTTTAAAGATTTCATAGAACACTTTAAACAGCAGTTATATTGAAAAGTAAAGATATTCCACTACCTTTATGTGTTTCTTTTATTTTGCCTCCTTATTAATTTGTCATAAGATCCACTTTTTACAGTGAAACTTGCTACTTTCCTACAACTCACAGACTGCATTGCAATCTAGGACTTCCCTCTACAGTCATCAATGCTAGGGTCTATATGCAGACATTAGTGGGTAATCCCCCTCAGCTCTGAACTTGCTGTCATGAAAATGATGATAGCTAGAACTCATGAGTCACTAATGTAAACAGTAAAGAGCTGCAATCATCATTTTTTTTGACAGCAGTATACAACCCCCCTTCTCGGAACTTCTGTCCCCTGCTCCCATTATTGTTAGTAAGTCCTGCCAGCAGGACTCAAAGATAAACAAACAGTTCCCTCTCCCTGTAATTACTCCGATGTAATTACTTATATTAATTTTCATACTACAGGTTGGAAAGAGTGAATGCAGCCAGATTGGTCTCTGCTCAGGTCACACCCACTACAGGGGGGAGTTTCTGAGCTGAGCCTGGCTTCAAGCACACCCACTAAGTGTGATGTAATGTTCAGTGAGGCCATGTGAACTATGAACGTCACATGTTTTGCAAGGGATTGGCAGAGGGAAGGACAGGGCTCTTTTCCTGGTTCTGCACAGCAGGACAGTTAAATAATTTTATTAGGTATGAATTACAAAGCGTAATATAATACAGTTGTGATTTCTATAACAAATAAAAAGAACCTCTTTAAAACATTATCATGTGTTTTCAAGCCAAGTAAGAAACTCCTCTGTCTTCAGAAAGCTATTTTGCTGTTTTAGAACCTTGCTCTGCACTGACCAGGGGCAAACACACCAAAAAAAGCAGTCTGCAGATGGGAGGCCTGGCTTGTAATCCCTAATCATGTTTCAATGCCCTTTATGTGGGTCGGATGTGACTTTAAAGGACGATGTTTCCAATAAGTGGCACTATAGTCCTAGCTCCCTCCCCTAGAGATTATTTGAATATTGTATTTTGTGAAGTCTCTATATGCCTGTACCTCACTCAATTCCATATGAGCTTATTTGGGGGCTAATTAGTAGGTGCAGCTTCACCCACTAGTTAGGAAAGTGTAGAGTAATAGGAGAAAATGCCCCTAAAATACAAATTATTATCTGTCTACTGAAAAGTTTACCATTCTCCCCCAGTCTTGCGTGTGTTTCATTAGAACAATATCAAGGATGTAGCTCTGTTCAGCCACCAGGTAAGTTAATTTGGGTCCTCCACTGCTGGAGCTGCTCTTCGCAGTGGTTCCACCCTATGATGTCCATATATCTTGAAGCAAGTTGTAACTGTATTCATGTAGGTTCACATGTAGCTTTCACACTGAGCATTTTTGGTGCATTTTTGACTGTATTGTGCAAGCATTTCTGAAACAAAAAACGCATAAAAATCCTCTCCAAAAACGCTTCATGGGAAAGCACCCTTAGTGTGCCAGCCTCCACCTGTGAGTAATGATTATCTTTATCTTCACGCTTCCAACCTACCATTATGCTCACCCACTGCTTATCTGTGGGCTTCCCAAGTCTCTATAACTGGCTGTGATTAAAAAAGGCATTGTAATTCTTGAATATCCTCTGATGCCAACAGAAAGTGGAGTTGTAGCCTTTAGAAGCTGATCAGAAACTTTTGCAGAGAGTGAATGCTTTGTCTGTGCTCTATGCCAATGTCGTTTAGTAAATGTAAACATAAGCTAATGTTAGCGGATTCAGGTTTGGACTGACCAACAAGGGAGCAGGTGAGGCTCCCAGTGGGCACCTGCACATGGTGGGCCCTTAGGCATAGCAGGCCTGTGGCTAATTTTCAGGGAGCAAGAAGTTACATCATGTACATTAGGGTGGGCCTCAAGAATCAACTCCACTGCTGGGCCTCAAGAATCAACTCCACTACTGTGCCCCGAGAATCAACTCCTCTACTGTGCCCCGAGAATCGTCTCCACTACTGGGCCCCAAGAATCAACTCCTCCAATGTGCCCCGAGAATCAGCTCCTCTGGTTGATCACAGACATCTCAGTCCAACACTGTGTATATATGAATATTTTGTGAAATCTTCTTCTCTTATTAACAAGTCTAATGTATTTTTGGTGTCTGTTTCTTTGTATTTCAGAGACTTGTGGAAACACCATCTGTAGCTTTGGTGCAAAGTGTGTAAACAACCAGTGTGTGTGCCAGCCTTGTGAGCGCCAGCCTTACCTCCCAGTGTGCGGCAGCGATGGCGTCACGTATGACAACCAGTGCGAACTACAAGCTGCGTCCTGCAAGCAGAAGAAAAAAATAGATGTTTCTCGGGCAGGGTCCTGTGAAGATGGTAATTCAATTTCCTGTCTGATTTTTCTATTATTGGTTTCGTATCACTAAGGGAGGGATAGTACTACATCATGGATTTCGGAATAGGGTCACATTTGGTTACATTCCTCAATATTGTCTGTATTGTGCAAACAAGTACAAGCAAGGAAGAAACTTTATGCATATCAGTAATGCTTTTTCATGAATTATACCATTATACATGTTGAGGATGGTATAGCTCCAGTTATTACCCATTCCATATTTTTGTTACTAATCTGTCCTGATAACAATGTCGATATAATCTACCCCTGATCATTTATAGAAGTCATTCCAGCCTCTGATTTGCCGCATACAGCTATCCCACCCAAAATTGACAATTTAGTGTCATGTGGATTTTGCATTGACCTTCAAATCTGTGGTATCCAGGATCAAAAAGAAGGATTTCTTAGAAAGAACTTTCCTCCTGGTGGCTCTATTGCTTTTCCTGCAATGGAAAATTAAGATTAAGTAAAAAGATTCTCATATCCTTTGAATTATCGTAGCTACTACTGGGCCCCAGATGACTGCACTGTATCATAGGCTTAACCTACAAGTCAGTGTATTAGCACCAGTCACAGCTGCAGATTAGCAGCCGCCTGTCAGATCTATAGCTCTAATGTTCCCTGATCAATGCTGTCCACGCAGAAGGATATTTGAGTTCCAGATCTATCTTACTTTAAAATCCATAGACGTTGATGTATAGAGGTCTCTATATCAAGTTATCGGTAGTGCTTATATCTCTACAAGGCTTTTGGATTTACCTGATAACCTTATGGATTCGGTTCATAAGTTAATGCACTGGGATTCAAATTTTTATGGCTGGGTTCACACACTGCATTTGTTGTGTTTTTGCTGTGTGTTTTCGACTGCATTAACAATGCATATAAAATGCATGCGTTTTTTAATGCAGGTGGTTTTGTAGTTGACTGCAAGGTCTGGTTCATTCCATTTGGAACTTCTATTTTAGACATGGAACAGGACCCGTTTTTCAATAGACACTAACACCGCTCAAGATATCCATTGACTACAATGGGGTTTGTCAGGTTTCCGTCGCAGTGTTCAGCGGTTTACCGGAAAAAAGTTTAGTTTTTTCCGTCATTCCTGATGGAACCTGTGACAGAGGGTCTGAATAAAATCCAAAACTTTCAAGTATATCAATTGCCGAGTAAGGCCGTGTTCACACGGCTTATTTCGGCGCGGATTGGAGGCGTACTGGGCGCCGGATTTGCGCTTCAGTACGGCTCCAATCCGTCGCAGTCATTACGGTAATCCACAGATCTCATAGAGAACAGTGGATTCCATCGCTCCTTCCCGCTCGGAGAATCCGCCAGGCGGGGAGAAAGTGACATGCACATTACCCAGGCACAATACACGCCGTGGATAATGCAAGTCTATGGGGCCGGCGGGCAGCGCCGCCGCCCCGCCCCCACCCCTTACTCAAGCCGTATTGCGGGCGGGATCCGTCCCGCAATTACGGCTTGAATAAGCCGTGTGAACACGGCCTAAGGGTAACGGCTGCTATCTATAAGTGTTTAATAGGAAACTAAAGCTGCAAGTATGACCTCAGCAATAAGGGTTTGCTGGGAATTGTTGTTCTTCCAAACTCAAAATGTGATGTTTATAGCTTGTTGCTGAGGGATACGACCTGCTGTTTATTTTCAGCTTTGTGGCCAGGCATGCTTACTTCCAGCTGTAAGAAAGTGAACTACTGGTCTATACTGAAATATGCCCAAAACAACATGCAATACACGTCTCACAGATTACACTGTAAAGTATGCGTCATCAATCACACAACACATATTTTACTCTTGTATTTTTGCATGCGCTTGAAAAGATTTGACATGTCAGTTCTTTCAGGTGTATACAACCGTAAAAGAGAAATCTGTGTCAGGCCACTTCACGTAGTTTTCACGTTGACATTACGCGCTTGCAAGAGCGTCATTTCAACAGCGCAACTAATGCGCTTATGGTGCACCAGTACACAGCGTAACTAATACACCGTGTCAACGTCTCCTAAGGGTAGGTTGACATGGCTAATTTTGATGCTGTTTTCGAATGGATGCCACCCCCTAAACAGCGTCAAACACCAATATGAAACATATCCAGTTCATTTCCATTGATTCCTATGTAAAAATCGTGTTGTCGTTCATACGACGCAAGTTTTTATTTGCTTATTTTGAATGCAGTTTCCAGCACTAAAAAATAAGTGACACCAATTCTTGAGGCATTTTCGGCAAAGTAAAATGCCCATGGTAAACACTGGAGAGCTTCAAAACAGCGTCCAAAAATACTCACACAAAGTGTGGTGTGATTTTGATGCCCAAAAACTGCACTGGGAAAAACCAGGTCTAAAACCGCTTGGAAAAAAACCTCATCAAATCCGTATCAAAAACTTGTCTGAAAACTAAAAATTATGAGGCAGTTTTCAGAGTATTTGGCTTCGATTTTGGCACTTAAAAATAGGCGTCTGATTCAGCTATGGGAACAACCCTTTAGGGCTTGTCCCCACGGCACAGGTTTTCAGTTGGTTTTACAGACGGTTTTTGGATTTGAAACCCGTCTGTAAATCGGCCATCAACCTTTTACATGGACTTTAATGGAAAATCCGTGCAGCAGTCCACACTGCACCACGGATTTTCCGCCGGATGGTTTTTAGACTGTCGGCAGTCCAAAAAACATAGAACATGTTCATCCTTCCGCCCGGTTTTCGAACGGAACATGAACATGTCGGTATGAAGGGGGACAGCTTCAATCCGCAAACCGCAGAGAAAAGCCGCCCTCTGCATGCCAAAAAAAGACCGGGCAAGATCTCCCGACACGTATTTGGTCTGTGCCGTGTAAATGCGGCCTTACAGTACTGAGAAGAAGCACATAGGGAACAACTGATTCTTAATCATACTTTTCTTGGATGCAGAATTAGTGTTATACTGTGTTTCTGCATGTAATGACCCTGCAGCCCACTTTTGTCCGAACATCAGGATAACGTTTTAATGTGCATTTTGCCTTTCACTTCATTTGGGGGTCAAAATTGGGATTTAAGTGTAGCTTCTGAATACACCCTACTCCTGTAGTTTTTGGGAGATCTAGAGCATCTTAGTTTAGATTTAGAACATCATTCATTTGGCTTTTATGATTAGAGATTTACTGGCTGAGATTTATGTCCCATAAGCATCTTCTCCCGCGTTCTCTCTACAGCCCGGAAGTGATTAGGTGAACAAGCCTCATCTTTGTGATATCTGAATTTGCTAATTTCATAATTAGTTTTTGTTGGGAAGATAATGCAGGTGTGCAGTTAATCAAGGCTTCTGGTGTGCTGACACATCAGTGCTACTTGATCGGACTCAGCTGCATGGAAAGGGAAACTTGCCATAATTTGCAAAACAGCTCACATACTGCAGAGGCCAGGTTCACCGGTACGGCTGTAGGATAAGGGCACGTTCATATGGATGAAAGTTGTATGTAATGAACGACCCCAAGTTTTCAACCAAAAAACTGTGTATGCTGTAGAACCCATCAAGCTCTTTTACTTTAGAGATGCCAAGAGCCATGCTGTGGATTGGCCTCACTGAGAATAAGAAAAATCCACCTTCTAAGGTGGCAAAAACCACAAAAAAAAAGTGAGGAATGTAGCTGACCTCAGAGAGTATATCTAAGGCCATGTTCACACGGCTTAAAATTAGACGTATTTCAGTCCGTAATTACGCGCAGATTACGGCTGGAATACGTCCAAGTCATTACGGTAATCCACAGTTCTCCTAGAGAACTATGGATTGCGTCTCCTGTCGAATACGCCGAGGGGGGAGATAATTGACATGTGAATTACCAGTGGCGTATACGCGCTGCTGGTAATGCAAGTCTATGGGCCCGCGAGGTGCCGGCCCCCCGCTCCTGCCCCCGCTCACGCTCCCGGCCACACGGCGTAATTGCGGGGCGTAATTACGCCCTGCAAATACACCATGTGAACCTAGCCTAAGACTTCTGCTGTATAGAGATGCAGCTAGTTAATCTGGATGGCAATATTATGGTGCATCATTTTAGGCAAGAAATCTGGTGTGATACCCTTAGGCTATGTTCACACGGCTTATTTCGGGGCGTATTTACGGACGTATTTACTCGTGTGAATGATGAGGCGTATTTTACATCGGAATCAATGCTAATCTAATTGTTCATTATTTGAAACGTATTTCGGGACGTATTTGTGGACGTAAATAAGTCCGTAAATACGTCCCGAAATAAGCCGTGTGAACGTAGCCTTAGGCTAGGTTCACACGGCTTAACTGCGGGGCGTAATTTCGCCCCGCAATTACGCCGTGTGGACGGGGGCGGGGCGGGAGCGGGGGAGTGAGCGGGGGACCGGCACTTCGCCGGCCCATAGACCATCACTGCTAGCGGTGCGTATACGCCGCTAGAAAGTGACATGTCAATTGAAGCCGCCGGGCGGGGAGACGAGACGTAATCCATAGTTCTCTATGCTAACTGTTGATTACCGCAATGAATGGGCCGTTTTCGGCCTGTAATTGGCGCACTTCGGCGCGTAATTACGGACCGAAGTACTGCCCATTTTAAGCCGTGTGAACATGGCCTTAGGGTGTGTTCACACGGCAAAGACCAAATACTGGTTGGATTTTCCGACCATTATTGAGTCTTTTTTGTCTGCAGTTTGCGGTTTCAAGCCATCTCCCGTCGCACCCACATGTTCTGCCCGAAAACCGAGCAGAAGTTTTACTTTATGCCGGTGGTGTAAAAAACCGTCTGGCGGAAAATCCATGCAGTGTGAACTGCTGCACGGATGTTCTATCAAAATCAACGTAAGAGGTTGACAGTCGCTTACAGACGGTTTTCAAATCTGAAAACTGTCTGTAAATCCGACTGAAATCCTGTGCCGTGGGGACATGCCCTTAGATTTCTGGGATTTTTACTTTGCAGCAGTGGTCATGGATACAGAGTAGCCCCATTTCTATGAAGCTAATCTGAGTCTCAGGTACCTGTTGCAGAAGAAGCAGTGACATGTTATGTTGGGCTCACAATGTGTTTTTTTGGTGTGTATTTTGCAGCAGTATTTGTAAGCTTAAACCAGGAATGGAGCCTCCACAGAGAAAATAATATAAAAGGCTTGTGCCTCTTCTGTGTTTTGGATCCTGGTTTCGGTTTACAAAATACGTGTTAAGAAACACAATAGAAATACTTATCTTTTTCCAGCATACAATGGTCTTTCCTAGGACATTGCATCTTGATACCACGCTCACCATGATACAATGTCTCTGACACTGCTGATCTGCGGCTCTTGTAATTGATGTAAGATCAAACCAATCTTCAATAAAATTTTACTTGTAAAACATCTGTATTAGTGCAGTGCATGCAGTGATTGTCTGTCTAGCAGCGCCTCTCTACAGTACAGTGCGGTACGGCATGTCCTGTACTGCTCTTACATGTATTAGTGAGGTGCATGAAGTGATTGGAGGTCTGTTAGCACCTCTCTACAGTACAGTGCGGTACTTCATGCCCTGCACTGCTCTTACATGTATTAGTGAGGTGCATGAAGTGATTGGAGGTCTGTTAGCACCTCTCTACAGTACAGTGTGGTAATACATGTCCTGTACTGCTCCTACATGTATTAGTGAGGTGCAGGCAGTGATTGGTGGTCTAGTTGCACCTCTCTACAGTACAGTGTGGTACTACATGTCCAGTACTGATCCTACATGTATTAGTGAGGTGCAGGCAGTGATTGGTGGTCTAGTTGCACCTCTCTACAGTACAGTGTGGTACTACATGTCCAGTACTGCTCCTACATGTATTAGTGAGGTGCAGGCAGTGACTGGCGGTCTAGTAGCGCCTCTCTACAGTACAGTGCTGTATTACATGTCCTGTGCTGCTCTTACATGTATTAGTGAGGTGCATGAAGTGATTGGAGGTCTAGTAGTGCCTCTCTACAGTACAGTGCAGTACTACATATTCATAGGTCCTCTTCTCACACAGCCCCAACACGCTGTAGACCCACACTTCTTGGTCAGGCTGCGGGTTGGTCTATTCCTGTTAAGGTGAAAACGAGTGCAAGACATTATTAAAATGTAGTGCAGAAGGCTACAGAGCTGTAAATGGAAAAAGCTTGTCATTAAGTTAGGTGAACAAACTCCTTTTCTAGAGATAAGACTCTGCAGGAAGTGACTCACCTTGGTCCAACAGCAGCTTGTGGAACAATCAAATAAGAGGCGGTGGGGAGAGGTGGTCAGTAGCCAGAGAAACTTGTGTACTGTAGGGGTCCATCTACACAGCAAGCAATTCCAGCAGGAAATTCACTCGGATTTCAGAAAGCACCTGTAAACCATCCCCATAGATCTCAATTGAAAATCCGAGTTGTAGTCCACACGACTTGGATTTTATGAGATCGGATTTCAAAACCACAGTTTTTTCCATAAACGTATAAAATTTTACATTTTCAGCCATATTTCCCATCAAAAAATAAATCCAAAACATTTCTATGTCAGATCCGAACCCTATAGAGATGAATTGGACTCGTTTTCTGACTGTGAATACTAGATGAAAATCACAACGCAGTTTTCAACAGTAGAATGCAAAAAATATTTTGACAGATTCATGTGCACGTACCCTAGAAGAGGAGATAAAATCTTCTTTATCTCCTGACTAAGCAAAATCAAAACAGCAATGTACAGTATTTGGTAACAGATTTCATTTACCTTTCCCTTCATGTTAAAAGCCAATCACTGTGGTGAGAAAACCCCTTTAAAGTCTCACATGAAATCGCTGCACAGTTGGAAACATGTAGTAGATGATCTGCACACTTTTATTTTTTCACCATCTCCAGTGAGCCCTATGTGTTGCCATATGGTGGCTCCTTGAGGCAATGCTCCTAACTGAGATTACTGCATAATTCACACTAAGATGCTGCATAGAATAGGCTTGTTTTCTCACAGGTTCTCTATGGTCCATATGGAATCAAAAGTTACAGTATTGTCCCATAGAAGGCTATGGAAACATATTGATCCATGCAACTCAATATCACAGAATCTAGCAAATACCTTCCAAGAGAAGAGCTACATCGCCATATAATAATCACAGAAACTAACAAAAAAACTCCCCATAAAAAATAACTTTTAATAAATATATTAAAAATACACTGTAGCCCCTACACAAAAACTAAAGGGACACAAATACCCAAACACTATGCCACAAAAGATATATCTAGGCCCCAAAATTGTACATATCGATAGGACATTAAAGGGGTTTTGCCACGAAGTAAAATTGACGTGGGAAACTTGCAAACTAAATAATAAACATTTTCACCATTCATTATTATTACAAATTCTGCACCGCTCACATACTGCAGAGGCCAGGTTCACCGGTAACGGCTGTAGGATAAGGGCACGTTCATATGGATGAAAGTTGTATGTAATGAACGACCCCAAGTTTTCAACCAAATAACTGCATATGCTGTAGTAGCCATCAAGCTCTTTTACTTTAGAGATGCCAAGAGCCATGCTGTGGATTAGCCTCACTGAGAATAAGAAAAATCCACGTTCTAAGGTGGCAAAAACCACAAAAAAAAAGTGAGGAATGTAGCTGACCTCAGAGAGTATATCTAAGGCTATGTTCACACGGCTTAAAATTAATAATAAACATTTTCACCATTCATTATTATTACAAATTCTGCACCGTTTTTGTTTTAGCTGCTCCTTTAGTGATCCATTGTTTACAGCTCGTCTCCAGGGAATACGACCAGGGCTAAGAGCTTCTCAGTCCTGGTCAGACATCACTTCTCCTCTCAGGCAGCTACTGAGGGTTCAAACCCCAGGTGCTATCACTCTACTCCCGTCCTCTGTGCTCCTTAGTAATTAGTCAAACAGTGCAAATAAATAAAAAAGAAACCCCAATGAGGTCTGTGCATTGATAAAGAGAAAAAAAAATCCACAGGTTTGGTTCCTGCAGGGATTTGAACCTAGGACCCTTGTGCTGTGCGGTGAAAGCTTTACCTCAGAGCTACTCACAGCTTTATACATAAACAGACCTTTCTTTGACTAGAGAGAGGAAAGGCCTGGTGATGTCATCCTGCTGGGTCACATGATATGCAGTTCAAACAAATCACACACGTCCCCTTCAGAGCACACAGAGCTGAAGAGCTGGATGCAGGAGGTATGAAATGAGATCGTGGCAAAAGTCCTTTAAACAATTAATACTAAATAGCAACATGGATAACTTCCGATTCTGAAGATCCTAATTTTTATGTTGATTGATGTAAAATGTAAAGAGATTAGTGTGATAACAACATCCCATACCAATCCCTATCTTAAACGCTCAATAAGGCAGAGTAATCGCCCCGAACGGGGCGGCCCCACCTATCGGTGGCTGTCCCTAGATACTATTGGATAATGTATTTAGCCTAGATAGATATTAAGAGCCACATGTATGAAAACTGTCTAGGTCTAAAATTCACTTTGTTGCCCATAGAAACCAATCAGAGCGCCCCTCTCATCTTTCCAGAGCACTATATGAAATGAGAGGGGCGCTCTGATTGGTTGCTATGGGCAACAAAGTGAATTTTAGACCTAGGCAGTTTTCATGCATGTGGCCCTAAGTCTGTATAGATATAACTAGCACAAAATTCCTGTTGCTTATGATACCTAAAAAAAATAATAGCGGCAACCAGGAAAAAATATCCAAAATAGTTTTAAACGTCCCAATGCGTTTGCCCTCCAGATGACTACACCAGAGCTTTATCAGGGGACTTAAGAAAAGTTTTCATACAGATAGATCAATGTACAGAAAAAACACAGAAAAAATTTGACATCAATTACTCAAAAAACACAGAAACAAGTCCATACTCACAGCTCAAAGGCTGGACTGAAACTGAACATAGTAAATAGACAACACTGCCCCCCATGCTACTTGGGAAACATAAACAGGTGCAGCTGATTGCTGAGCAGTAGCTCACATACCCCACCCCTAGCTGTGAGCTTCTGTGTTTTTTTCTGGTAGATCAATACCAAATCAGATAGCCATGGTGGACAGGATGTGTTGGTTCCACCAACTCAGGCACGACAGTTTGTGTAAGGTCTTAATGTAAAGTATCTTAGAAGTAACAGGTTTTTTTTCGGCATGTGATGCAAGGCGCTGTAACAATGTGCACACCAGGTTAGAATTATACATTTTTTTCTCTTCTCACCTTCATGTACATAATGTTCTGTAAAAAAATGCAAGCTATGATTATCATAAGTGACACTGTGCTTCCCTGTGCTGTCCAACAAGCCATTTATAATGCACTTGTTTGGCACTGGAAGGTGTGCACGGGCACGAAGAGGTTTGGGCAGCTGTTGTTTACACTGCACCTGTTAGGTAGCACCTGTATATGAGTCACTTGGAAGGGCATCTAATCCTGTTCATATTGTTGAAGAGGATGACTATATCATTGCCAGCTCCTAGCCTCATCCCCAGAGGAGTGAAGAGACATTGGCAAACATCCTATTCAGCTCTGTCGCTTGTGCCCTTCATGTAGTGGCGATGACAGTCCTTCCCGGGCCGAGTTATGAACGGCAGTTATGTCTTTGAGTGGTTGAGGGTTATTAAGGTTGATTATGAGCACATTAGAGAAGATTGATGGCTTTTAAAACCAACGCAAGAGTTGAGACCCTGAAGATTGGTTAAACAGAGAGCCTCTCTGCCGCTGTTGGTTTACATCCATCTGTCCTCTTTATACTTTTTAACTCTTTTTCTTCTTTAAATAGAAAATTTTCATCTTCAATTTTTTAGGCTTATTTTTGTTTTTTGACAACCTAACACAACATTGGGGAAAATTCCTAATAATGCTGCACCATGTGATCAGTACGCCATGTAACAGTCCACTCACATTTGGATGCCCTCCTGGGCCGTCCTGGGGGTATTCTGCTCACTGGATCGCCGTAATATGTAAACGGATGGCACACAGACACTAGGCTTCTATAAATCTGGCTTCAGCCAGCTTTATTCAGGCACAGAAAAAGGCACAGTAGTACACCGGAAAACAACACAAAATAAACCTCAGGCCGTCTGGCCACTAACTAAACTTATACTCGTTTAGCCCTCAACTACCAGGGCTCTGTGCCTACTGCACAGCACCACAACCGCGTTTGCTTGCCAGTCTCTTACTGGTTCCGGCTTCTCCTAAGCCTCTGGGGGCAAGAGCCCTTCACCTTGGCTCCACTGCTGCTCCACTTGCCATAGCAGACCACGCCCCCCGATCACCTGGAGTAGGCAGCCTTTTATAGGCCTCCCGGGACTGGCCCAAAACCTGGCCTGGAACGTGGGGACGGCCTCCCACCCAACGCTATGACCGTCCCGGGAAAGGCAACCCAATACTAGCCGCATAGCAGCCATACTAACAACATGTGTCAGTAACCTAGGGTTACTGACGCTAACTGGTTGCCTTCCCCCACCGAAGCCAGGACTTCGGTGGCACGTACGCCACCTAGTGGCAGCCCCATGCGACCACCTATGGTCGTTCTGCCACAGCCAGTATTTCTACTTTGCACAATGTGCACCAAATTCATCAATGAGATGCCCACCTATCGTTTGTAAAAGAAGTGCACTCAGTGTGAATTAGAAGCCTGCTTATTTTTTGGACTTCACATGGTGTTTGATCTGAAAGAAAACCCACATAAAAACATCATAGATCTTAACCACTGTTTGTAGCTTTTATAAGTTTCCAATGTTGTGAACCCTGGAACGATATCATATACCTTAGTTCCACAAAACCTTCTTAAAGTAATTGGGTGCAAAAAAGCTCATGTAACAGACTTGAGCACACATTGTAGGGCCTGAATAATTGTAGGGACTGTGTGGACTTTCACATCTGTGTGAGTCTTCTGAAAGTGGGCAACAGACTGGAGCCTGTACTATGTTAATTTTTGCCAAAGGAAACTCCTTTGTGGATTTTCACATCTGTGTAAATTTTCTGAAGGTAGGATTGTGTGCAAAAAAGCTCATGCAAAAGACTTGCACCTCTATAATAGGGCCTGAGTCATTTTTGGCATACTGTATACATTATTGTGTGAATTTACTGAAAGTGTAATTGTGTGCAAAAAGCATATGCAACAGACTGAAACCTGTGCAATGGGGCCCGAGTCATTTTTGGCAGATAAATTGCTTGATATGCAGTGGCCAGTGAGGGGGCAGGTGTATAACTAGAATTAATAGTGTAAAAAGAGAGAGAAGAAAGTGAAACATTGCAGAAGTAGCAGAACTTAAAAGTTTAGATAGAAGTGCCATGTATTGGAAAATGCAGGCCATACTGCTAGATAGCTTAAAGCCAGTAACTTGTTATTCCCTACAGGAAGATACAATGTTCTTGCACCAGCGTGGGCTCCCTCAGTCTATGGGCCCCAAGTGGAGAGGAGACTCCTTTGCAGTCAAGTGGGAAAGGGAAGTTAAAGTGGTTTTGCCATGATCTAATGTTGACGTGGGATCTTCCAAAATGGGTATTTCATTACTTTTTTAAATATATGTCATTAAAAAAAGTGAAGCTTGTGAGATCTACAGGCTTCCTTACATGCCCTTAGTTTCCTGACAGTTTACATGAGACACGACCAGGGGCTGATAGGAGCTAATCTGACCGCACTTGCATTGTTTGCACTTCTTATATAATGGCAGGGAACATGAATGAGCTTTGAAGGGACTGGGGAGGAAAGATCCTGTTTCTTTTGTATAGAGAATCCACTGGTTGTAATGTAATTATCTAAGTAAACATGCAGACGCTCCCTGGCTCCCTGCTCATCCCTCTTCCCCCCTGCATCAGTTTGTGAACAAATGAAAGAACACTGCCTGCTTTGAGCTTATCTTCTCTCCTGTGCACAATACAGTTATCCTGTGTGGATTAGCCAAACAATGTTTACTCAACTACAGAGACTGAGTATCAGGAACGTGTATGGGAGGTGGAGCGATGACATCACAGAGGAGGCACTTGTTTTTTTAAACACAGAAACACAACGCCCCTTTTTTCAAGCCTTAAGAGGGGAGTATCAGCCTGTTATGTAAGGAACTCACTTCTTGGCAAAACCCCTTTAACTTGAGCTGGGCTCCTCTCTACACGCCTCATAGTGGCTGCAGGAGCTTACTTTCAGAAAGGCCATAATTTAATGCGGAAACTTAACCATAACATTTCCAGTATCCCTCTCTGAGCAAAATAACTCCTTATTGAAGATTTTTCTCTGTATACAGCATGAAAAATGAATGCAAACAATAGGGAACAAAAAGTATTATTGCCGACTCTGCAGTTGGTCCGCGGATAATAGTTGACTAAACAGGAGAGTATAACCACAAGTTTTATTTCCATTATAAAGGAAAGAATGAATGGTAAAACTGTATGCTCCCATTTTCCACAGAATATGTATTTTTAATATCTTTGAAGGCAGCGGAACGGTGAACCCTGTACATTGCAATCCATGTGGTAGACCCTTTTTTCCGGCTGAAGAAAATGACTACGAAATCCATGGGTATTTTAGGTTTCTGCACATTCTAGAAGACAAACCTTGGCCATTTATGTTTACTCTAACAGCCACCATTGGATGAGGAAGAGACTATAATTTGGGCTTAATCCCACTGTTGCATTATGCACCGCGTTGAAAGCGATGAGGATGAACATTCGTGTCCTGTAGGTCTCCTCTGTCTTTCTCCAGAGAGCTGCACAGTGCTAGATAATAAGGGTATATTTGACTAGTCTCCTAGCAACGCTCGGGGGGTGATTCCGGCTTTCGGGTGATCAGTTATGAGCACTGCCTTTAATATCCCGTCTCATATTCAGCGCAAGTGTAATTGCCACGAGTTCATTAACACAGCATGGTTTGGATGGGGCTGGGGATGAATGAGGGAATGGAGTGTGGTGGGGTTGGATGGGGGTGTACCATAGAGGAGGCTGCTGGCTCGGTATAGACTTGAAAGGGAGACTTTTATCGGCATCCCATGCTTTTATCTGCTGATAACTGGTGATCGTTTTACGTAAATAGACCAGGGAGGATTTTACAGTGACGCTTTCATTTCACACTTCAGATCCTCGCAGTATCTGATTCTCGGGTCCCAGAATATTTCCTTCTTTAGTATCTCACAATCAGTACTTCTGTAATTATTATTAAAGGTACACTTTGAAAATACCCATGGTGTTGTAGAGATTTTTTCTACATATTCAGCACATCCCTTCAACTTGCTTTGTTAATTAGAAGTTCTGAGCGCCTCTGCTTATGGCGAAAAAAAACCCTGGCGCCGCTGTGAATGCTGATGACAGATTAAGTCCTATTGGCCCATGTCGTTTGCTCATTTTGTCTACAATTCTTTCATTCTCAGACTTGTTGTTTGCTGATGGGTTTTTTCCTGCACAGTCACTGAACGCAATGTTATTTTAAGCTTAAAGGGGTTGTCTCGCTACAAGGAATGCTTTTCATGTTAAAGATTTTGCAAAACAAGTCACTTTGCAATATGTGTCCATTAACAGTGTCCTACCTATTTCTAGATATCCCCTCTTGTATGGGCTGCATCAGCTGCTCAGGTCGCTATGGCTACAGACCTGTTCAATATCTCCTGATAGGCTGTCGGTTCTGGTTGCTATAGCTACAGACTTGGTGTCCTCAGCAGCACGTCACTGCAGGCTTTTAGAAGCCAGTAAAAGGCAGTAAATACGCCCCTGGATTCAAAAATGAAACTGAAAAAACAGGACAGAGGTAAGATGAATCAATGTAGTGAGACAACCCCTTTAAGTTAAAGCATTCCTCCAAATGGGTACAGAACTGACTCCAAAAGGGGATCAAAGTGTATAGTATGCATTCCACATACTGTAGATTACCACTATGTAGGGTACGATATCTCTCAGACTTGGGAAAAATTGTAATAAGCCACCTAGAGGTGAAGCCCCATTATAAAATGTGGAACAGGGACCCTTAGGGCATGTCCCCAGGGCACGGGTTTTTGGCCGGTTTTTCAGACAGTTTGCGGTTTTGAAGACCATCTGAAAAATCAGCCGCAAACTAACACACGGGGCTCTATGGAAAACCCGTGCAGCAGTCCCCACTGCACAGGTATTCCACCCGCCGGTTTTTCACACCATTGGCCGCCCGAAAAACATTGTACATGTTAATTCTTCTGCCCGGTTTTCGGACGGAATATGAACAAGTCAATGTGAAGGGGGAGGGCTCATCGCGGAGAAAAGCTGCCCCCCCCCCCCCCCCCTGCGGCCGTGGGGACGGCACACAAACCGGACATATACCGGTCGGATAAACAACAGTTTTTTCAGCGTTTTTCGTTTTCTAAAAATGCTGAAAAACCGACTGTAAAGAGGTCCCATAGACTTGTATAGTAAAAATATCCTGTAGTCTCCACAGAACGTCTTTCTTCTGCTCATTTTATTTGCTGGTTGTTTTTTGAAACATGTTGCAAAAAAGAACTGAGCAGGGCAAAAAATTTACTATTGGACTTTATGTAAAGCGGCGGACGTCTTTTGGCACGTTTTTTGCAGAAATACATAGCAAATCTATTGCTGAGCATCACTGCAAAAAAGCGCCAAAAAACTCAAAAAAACACCACAAAAACGCATAAAAAAGCTTTTGACAGGCAGTGGACAAAAAACTAAGTTTTATGAATGTTTTTAGGTTTTTGTTTTTTTCAGTTTGTTTTTTTGTCCAATGCTGCGTAGACCTAGCCTTAATCTGCCATGTGCTTGTGCATACTGCTACATGGTATATGACTCTTTAGGTACCGAGATTCATTAGCAACTGCTACCTCTGCACCCCTGGTGCCATAGGAGGTCAGGTAATTAGCTGCTTCATCTTAAAATTAGAAATGAAAGGGAAGCTGTCACATTGAGCATGCAGGGATCCTGTTACAGAACAGGACGAGCTGAGCAGATATATAGCTTTGTCAGAAAAGGTTCAGTAGAAATTGAAGGGTTCACACGGCGTCTTGCGGCGCGTATATTTGCACTATGCAAACATGTTGGTAGCGCTGCTGAAATGACGTGCTTGACAGTGCATAATATCAACAGCGCAAACACCATGTAGTAGCCAGAAGCACATCTGTGCCTCCTACACTCTTATTTGCTGGTGCATATACACCTTAAAAAAATGGGAAATGTAATTTATTTTCAGACACACAATAAATTATCATTGTAAAATATGCGGCGTGTGATTGATGCTGCATAATCTGCATTGATGTCTATGACAACTGTATTGTATATTGTTTGGGCCATATTTTGGCAAAATTACACCCGAAATACCTGCAAAAATAAGACCCAAAAGGCGCCGTGTGAACACTCCTAAATTGATTTATTTAAATTCCTGCTTATTCTAGGCTTAAGAGTCCAGTGGGCAGTCTTATCAGTGATTGACAGCCTTCCCTGTATAGTTGTGTATTCAGATAGCTGTCAATCAGTGTGTAAGGCTCCCAATGGGTTCCTAAGCTCATATTGAGCAGGAATTTAAATGAATGCATTTCAATTTCTACTGAATTGCTTCCCACATATAAATCAATTTATTCAGCAAATCTTGCTCTAGAAGATAAGACCGCATGTTCAACGTCACAGGTTCACAATAACTCAGGTCTCCCTCAACTAATAGGGGTGCAAGAGCAAAGCAAGAGTGCAAAACCAAAGCCAGGTGTGGTGCACGTACATAGGAAGGAGTCGGTATCTACGCAGACTGGGTGACTAGATGACTAACCATGGTCCTCACAGCCTTCATTATTGCTACTTTTGGTGGTAACTAGTGCCGTGCTTAGGATTCTGGTCAAATTCCAATTAGAACTGAGTGAATCAATTTTGGTCGGCCTGGATTAATTTGTGTCACATGTCACTCAAATATCGGTCATAGCTATGACTGTAACCCAAAGGTGCGGCAAGGGTTAGGGTTTTTTTTTCCTTTTACTGGGTTAACATAACACTTTTGGCAACCTATGGGCAAAAAAGTGAGTTTTAGACCTAAACAGTTTCCTACATGTGGCCGTTTGTGCTGCTTTCAGTTCGGTGGCACTCTTGGTCCACCATCACTTCCAGTCTGATGTCACATCAAGGTGTCCACAATGTGATATTGGACCAAAAAAATCACTGGACCAGAAGTGCTGTGGAGCGGTAAGTTAACTCCTCCAAACCAGTTAAAAAACATAACCCTAAACTTGGGTTAAGGTTATGATTAGGGCTAGGGTCAGCGTAAAAAGGTTTGGGATGTCTCAAACTTGAATTCTTTCACAAGTTAGGTCGAACCTAGCAGGTTCAGGGCAATGCTAGTGGTAGCGTTCCATCCATAGATAGAGTAGGAAGAAAAGACCTGGAACACAATCTTTTTTAACCAAATAACTGTTAAATGAATATACAGCCATGTCATACCTAGTCAGGAGGAGGCTGCCCTTACTTAGCAGATCACTGCTTTGCCTCATAGAAGTGTGATTTCTGTGCCTTTTTAAAGGGGTTTTGCCATGATCTAATATTGACGTGGGATCCACCAAAATGGCTAATTAATCACTTTTCTAAATATATGTGATTAAAAAAAGTGAAGCCTCTGAGAACTACAGCCTGACTACAGTGCCCTTAGTTTCCTGACAGTTTACAGTAGACACGACCAGAAGCTGACAGGAGCTGATCTGGCTGCGCTTGCGTTGTTTGCACTTCTTATCTGATGGCAGGGAACATGAAGGAGCTTTGGAGGGACTGGGGAGAAAAGATCTTCCCACTGGTTGTAATGTAATTATCTGAGTAAACATGCAGACACTCCCTGGCTCTCTGCTCAGCCGTCCTCTCCCCCTCTGAAGCAGTTCCTGAACAAATGAAACTGTTTGTTCATTTGTTCACGGAGCTTATCTTCTCTCCTGGGCAGATAAGAGGGAGAAACTTGTGCACAATACAGTTAACCCCTGCGGATTAGCCAAATAACATGTTTGCTCAAGTACAGAGACTGAATATCGGGAGCGTGCATGGGAGGTGGAGTGATGACATCACAGAGGAGGTACTTGTTTTTTTAAACACAGAAACACAACGCCCCTTTTTCAAGCCACAAGAGGGGAGTGTCAGCCTGTTAGGTGAGGAACTCACTGCTTGGCAAAACCCCTTTAAATGACATTCTTTTCTAAAGGCATATAAGCCTTCAGGTGTTTGAGTTTCTCTTGATTTTGTTTGTCCAATTTGTGGCAGTCATCTTCTTTCTTGACATGTTGACTAAACACGTTGTACATTCACATACTGCATCTCTGATCTAAACACCATCCACAGGTAGGGATTTACTGTCGATGGCCGTGGTGGTCCTTCACTCTTTATATTGTACATCTGTTACTGGGGTAATAATTAAAAGGGGTCATTGAGTTTGTTAGGTTTCAGAATCTTCACGATACACTTTAAAAAAAAAAAGTGCTAATGAAAAAAAAATTCCTTTCACTCTATTGTGTTTTCTTCATGTAAATTGACAGCACAAAAGTTATATTTTGCTCCCAGTAATTTTCATGTGAAGAAGTCTGCCGATCTGACGTCTGTGTAATAGAATTTTTTCTCAAGGTAGGAACTCATTATACAGCGACCCATTGACTTTCTATGACTTTTTCTTATATTGTCTGCAGGTTGCACTTCCACTAAAAGTTTTTTATTTTAATAGCAAGTGAAGGAGGTTTTGAAAAGAGCGCAACAATAACCACATTATATTACATTAATGAAAGAGCTGTAGTGACGGGTCTGAGGTGTTGATCGTGATGGCTGAGTGCGTGAAAGTGCTATTTATTTGTTATTAGCGTTTTGTACATGGAGGCCATTGGTCATTACATCAACTCAATTATTTCATGGCTCACATTAATGCAGGGTCTGCTATTACATTTCTAGATTTTTATACAAAGCGTGCATGCTATGCCATATTTTAGAGCACTATTAAACTAAATGGAAGCCACTAAAATGAAGATTTTGCATTGCTTACCAAGGTGTATGAATGCCTCAAATATTGTGGACCAATCCAAATAGGCACAAATGGCATAGCAGTATAACTTGAAGTGTAAGCAGGCCTAAATTAAGGTTGTTTATGACCCTCCATTCCACCTTGCCCCTAGTAACAGCCACACATCTGTGGTAGAAATGGAGACAACAAAGTCTGACTCTGTTGGGGTGAAACCATATGGGACGGAATTGCTGTGATTATTATCTGTATATTTGCACAGATAAAATCTACAAGGGATTATAGTAGCATGCAATGTGCATGAGATTTTTCAGATCTGGTTCAAATACTGCAGAATTTGTCCATGCAAAATTCTAATCAACATACAGATTTTTATCTTATTCTCATTTAGTTGGAGATTTGTCATGGTTTTTCACTGCAATTTCATCATGGTCAATGTAGCAGTGGTCAAATCCATGGTGAATCCAAAGTAAAAAACATATGGATCATGCTGTAGAGTCCTTTCAAATTTGCAGCAGAAATTTTAAGCCTTGGGGCTCATCCCCACAGCAAAGGACAAATACCGGTCGGTTTATCCAACCAGTATTTTTCCTGTTTTAGTGCCATCCCCACGGCCGCCGGGGGACGGCTTTTCTCTGCGATGAGCGGAGAAAAGCCCTCCCCCTTTCCATTGCTATGTTCATATTCCGACTGAAAACCGAAAAGAATGAACATGTTCAATGTTTTTCGGGCGGTTGGCGGAAAACCCGTGCAGTGGGGACTGCTGCATGGGTTTTCCATAGCGGCCCGGTGTGTTAGTTTGCGGCCAGTTTTTCAGACGGTCTGCAAAACTGCAAGCTGTCTGAAAAACCGTCCGCAAGCTGGTGCCGTGGGGACATGCCCTTAGGGTGCGTTCATACAGCAATGACGAAATACTGGTCCCTGGTTTGTTGTTTTTTTGCCCGTAAAGGGGGACGGGTTTTGTCCAGGGTTTGCAGATTTAAGCCATCCCCTTCACATTGAACTGTTCATGTTCTGCCAGAAAACTCGGTGGAAGAACGAACATGTTTTAAGTTTATCATTACACCGTCAGTGTAAAAAACTGTCCAGCAGAAAATCTGTGCAGTGTGAACTGCTGCATGGAATTTCTATTTGTCTATGTAAAAGGTTGACAGTAGGTTTACAGATGGTTGTCAAATCCGAAAACCGTCTGCAAATCCAACTGAAAACTGATGCCGTAGGGACGGGCCCTTAGACTTTAGTTTAGAATAACCACCACCTCTTTACCACTGGGATGAGTAATCTGCTTACTGCCCATATATAATATTACCCTTACACCCACTTGTTACTAGAAGATCTGATGTGGGCAGGTAGGAAGGTTGGTGGAGGTCTTCTAGGTTCCCAGGGAAGTAGAGACCGTAAGTAAGTTTGGCTCCAGATGCTCTCCCCAAAATCGAGCTTTTGAGTAATAAATACAAGATTGACTTATACAGAGAGGAGGAAGAGGATGGAGATGTGCTTTAACCCAATTTACTGTTGGCCTTTAGATGTAGGTGACAATGTAGATGACAATTTATAGATAATACTTGATGTGTTGTGAGAAGTTGGTTAGCTGATTACGTTATTTCGTTTGTTTATCAAGACAAACGTCCCCTTCATCATTTCTTACTTTTCTTCTGAATGATTAGAAAACCCATTTCCTATATATCAGCTGACACTGTGTAAATTATTTAGGGTTTTCATTATTTCCCTAGCATTAACATTACATTTTTGACATCCAGCTTTGGTATCCATTGGGAAACCATGAAGCGGGTATCCCAATATATACCCAGGCGGGGCCATAGCAATCTATAGGGCAAACGTAGTTTCTTTTGAACTATGTTGTCTCTATTTTCCTGATCATATGCACCTTCTGTGCTGGAAACAAAAGCGTGGTTTACCATACCCCTGTGTCTGGCACAAAAAACATATACAATCAAGAAAAGGAGAAAAGTCCTAAAGAGACTTCACTTGCCCTATAAAGTCCTATAGCTCTTCTTCAACCTAGCCGTGGAGTAAGTTGGAATATTTTTTTCAAGGTATCCCAATGGATATCACTGATGAAGGCTGAAAGCATGATGTGAATGGGGACTTATTGGTTTTCTTTTTGGAACTGAGCTCAGAAATTGGTTGTATTATGTGAGTTGTCTTTGGAAAAAAATAAAAATTTCTTTACAGTTTACCAAAAAAAAAATGCTTAAAAGGGTTTTGTCACGATGTAATGTTGATGTGGGATCCTCCAAAATGGGTATTTAATCACTTTTCTAAATATATGTGATTACAAAAATTGCAGTCTGAGAGAGCTACAGGCTGCCTTACCTGCCCTTAGTTACTTAAAAGCTTCTATTAGATACGACCTGACAAGAGCTGATGGCCGGGCTTGGGCAGAGCACACTTCTTATCTGATGAAAGGGAGCTGAAGAAGCTTTTAAGGGACTGGGGAGAAATATGTTGTCTTTTGTATACAGAATCCACTAGTTGTTGTGTGATTATCTGAGTAGATTCCTGCTTTTTCTGATAACAGAGAACATGAAGAAGGTTTCAAGCTGCTGTGGTGAAAAGGTGTTGTCTTTTGTATACAGAATTCACTAGTTGTAGTTTGATTATTTGAGTGAACATTTCACACGATCCTTTATGCATGGCTCTGTGCTCTGGCTGTGTCTCTCTCTCTCAGCTAGCGTGGCTTGTTTACATTTGCTTCTTAGCAGATAAGGCACCTCCTGGCAAAACTCCTTTAAAATAAAATGTGTACACTCTATATTAAGGTAGGTTTATGGAGACTAATTCCTAACATCTAGCCCAATTGTATGACATTTTTATTTATTCTCTGCTGTAGAATGTGGATCTGGAGACGGTGGATCAGGGTCTGGCGAGGACAGCGAGTGTGAACAAGATCGTTGTAGGCGATATGGCGGCTCATGGGATGAGGATGCTGAGGATGATCGCTGTATCTGTGATTTTACCTGCCATGCTGTGCTCAGAAACCTGGTAAGCATACCATGGAAATGTAATATAGAAGGTCCTACAGTCAACTGATGTGTCTGTATTAATACCTCCTGATCATACCGGTAGTTCCACCATTAATGTGCAGAGACAAAACTGGAGGCCTAAGGGGAAGCTCTGCGACCCCACCTCCATTAAATAAAATGTGGTCCATGTTATCTTATTAGATATTTTATTGTAATATGAGATGTTAGCTTAACAACCTGGTACATTAAATACCGAATGAACCAACCATAGTTAAACTTCTCTGTAACCATACTGTTAAGACAAAGACTGATCAGTGGAGCTCTGACTACTGGATCCATGCTGATCCTCAGAAGGGTCCATTGTGGAAGTTAATTGCCATGACTCCTTTACAGCTTTTCTTTACACATTCACATCTCCATCCATCTTCTGGGCAACGAACTGCATCACAGCCCTATTCAATCCTCTGTGTCAGGAATAAGCCAAAGGGACCTCAGTTTCTTTCTTCCGTGGATCTGTAGGGGCCTAGAGGTCAGGCCCGTTTTACAAAGTTTCTTGATCAATGCATTGCAAGTGGATTGTATAGCTGTTCACAATTAGCCAGTGTTAAGACTTCTTTGTGCAGCTTTTTCGTTACATTGTTTTTCGCAGTACATCCCCCACTTGCACAAGGAAATTTGCTGCCGGCATCAATGATACAAGATGCTATTTACTAACAAAGGAGCAATTGTTCACCAATCTATCGCAGGAACTTTGACATCGGGCACATATCAGGAAGCAGCGTTCCACCAGACGTTCCTTCCCCCAAACAATGTCCTGTTTAAAAAGCCCTTCAGACCCACACTCGTTATAATGTTATAGCACATCCCATTTGCCAAACTACCAGACAGGGAGCATTTAGGAGATCTGGAATTAGTGGTCATCAATCACATGACATGATCCTTGTTAGTGATGTTAGTTTAAAGCTCTTATCTCTAGATGTTGAAGAATTTACTATTTGATCGAAATGATCTTCTCTAAGGGCGTTTCCATTGGAAAATTATTCTTGCATATAAAGTGTGTATGTGGTGTAAGGACCAACCTTCCAGTGTAGGAAAATATAGACTATGACTAGACTATTGCAACATCCTTCTCTGTGACCTCCCAGCGAGCACCCTCGCTCCCCTTCAATCCATCCTTAACTCTGTCGCCCGTCTGATTCACCTCTCTCCTCGATACTCCTCTGCCTCGCCCCTCTGCCAATCCCTTCACTGGCCACCCATTGCCCAGCGAATCCAGTTCAAGTTAGTATCCTTGACCTACAAAGCTCCATAACCTCTCCCCTCCAAACATCTCTGCCCTAATCTCCAGATATATCCCCTCACGCAATCTCCACTTCTCACAGGATCTTCTTCTCTGCTTTCTATGTGTCAACTCCTCACATAACCGTCTCCAAGACTTCTCTCGTGCTTCCCCCACACTCTGGAACTCACTGCCTCAACACATCAGACTCTCCTCCACCTTCACCAGCTTCAAAAGCAACCTGAAAACCCATCTCTTTCGGATTGCCTATAGCCAACAATAACCCTGTTGCCCCTATACCACCCCACAAACATGTCTGCCCCTCACCTTCTGTCTCTTCCCACCTTCCTTGTAGTTTGTAAGCCCTAACAGGCAGGGACCTCTCTCCTTCTGTACCAGCTGTTAGCTATTAATTTGTCACCTTTGTACTTGTGTGACCTATGTTATGTATGAAACCCGAATGTACAGCGCTCTGGAACCAAGGGCGCTCTAAAATAAATAATAATAATAATAATAGTATAGCCGAATCTTTGGCCACTTTGCCCGACCAGATCAAGATGGCTGCCTGACATATCCATCATTTGCCCCTCTTCTCTGTCTTTTACAGGTTTGTGGTTCGGACGGTATAACTTATTCCAATGATTGTGAATTAAAGAAAACCCGCTGTGAAAGGCGCCAAGACCTATACGTGGCTGGACAAGGTCCCTGCCGAGGTGAGAGACAGGATTATTCTAATTTTCAGTTCTCACTAATCCCTTTCCTACTGGGGGTAGTTTTTTTTCCTCATGATTTCCTCTGATCTTTGATAAGATCTCTGACCATTTACAAGCCTTGCAGATTCCTGAGTGAAATCTTTTGGCACAGAATTCACTGCAGGATTTGGATTATTGTCATACAGCTGACAAATGGAGAGTAAGCAGATGAGAGGCTTATTTGGTCTTTAAATATGAAATACAGTATTTAACTCTACAGCAGCAGGAAGTCTTGGGGTAGACGGCAGAAAGTTTCCGTGCATCGTTTAACTTGGACAAAAATGTCTTTTGTAAATGAAAAATCAATACTGGAATATGTTGTGGGATCTCACAGGGTAATTCGAGCATTCTCCAAATTGCTGTAATTACACTTGCAGCTGTATATCAGGGGGACAGAATACATATAGATAGGTATTATCAGGCATTGGTATTCTGCAGGCTGGTGGGCAGAGTCAATCCACTGATGTCCCTCCTGCCCTCCCTATGTCTCCCTTCCCTTGACTCTACATTCATTTTTCTTTATTTTTACTTTTTTCATTGTTTCTCATGTTCCCAAAGTGTCATAAAGATATATCGGTCAGGAGAAAAGCCGAGTTAGGATAATGCTGCGTTTTCACTTTAGCCGCTAAGGGAACTGATGTGTAAGAGAAACAAGAGGGGAACCTCCATTCAGAAAGTTCTAATAACTATTCATTTAATGTGTGGATTCATTTCTGTTACTAATATAGCGCTGACCTATCCGTCCCTCTCCCCATTGAGGCTTACAATCTAATTTCCATACTTCAGTCATAAGCATATGAGTGTCAGTTTCTATAAGAAGCCCAATGAACTTTAGTATATTTGTAGAGTAAGGCTAGATCTAAACGGCAGTGGACAAAAAAAACGACCTGAAAACCAAATCCTAAAACCGTTCATAAAACAGGTTTTTGTCCACTGCCTGTCAAAAGCTGCTGAAAAAAACGATCGTTATTTGGCACATTTTGTGCTTTTTGATGCTTTTTGCTATGTATTTCTGCAAAACAGGCGCCAAACCCCACCCCCAAAAACGTGCCAAAAAACGTCCGGTGCTTTACATAGCAAATTTTCTGCCTTGCTCAGTCGTTTTACCAGGAAATAAAATGAGCAGAAAAAAGACGTTCTGTGAAGACAACAGGATGTTTTTACTATACAAGTCCATGGGATCTCTTTTCAGTCGTTTTTTTAAAACGAAGAACGCTGAAAAAATTTACGTATTTGTTTGCATTGGAGATATAATAATAATAATCTTTATTTATATAGCGCCAACATATTCCGCAGCACTTTACAATATAGAGAATATAAGCACAGAGAAAGCAGACATTACATTATAAAAAGGCTACTTACAAATGAGACACGAGGTGTCGGGGCCCTGCTCGCAAGAGCTTACAATCTATTAGGGTGTAAGGGTAAAACAAAGGGTGAGACGTGCTTGGTTTACAATGGACCAGCCATGTTACATAAATATGGGGTAGTATACATAAAAAGTGTATGAACCTGCCACCCAGACCGTACATCTATATACAGATAAGTGCCTGTGGGTGCCAAAGTGCAGGAAGTGACGAATGTGTGACAGAATTTGGAGGGATAACAATTAGGGATCTTGGTAGGCTTGGGGTAGCCTGTTCCAGAGAAGTAGTGCAATACGTGCGAAGTCTTGGAGACGGGCATGGGAGGTTCGGATGAGTGAGGTGTGTAATCTTAGATTAGTAGCAGAGTGGAGAGAGCGGGCAGGGTGATAGAGATGAGGGAGGAGATGTAGGGGAGTGCAGCGCTGTGGAGAGCTTTATGGGTGAGAGTGATTAGTTTATGTTGTATTCTGTACTGAATAGGCAGCCAGTGCAGAGACTGACACAGGGTGAGGCATTCAGTATAGCGGCTGGAAAAAAGACAAGCCTGGCTGCTGCATTCAGGACAGATTGGAGAGGGGGAGTTTACAGAGAGGGAGACCAACAAGTAGGGAGTTACAGTAGTCAAGACGAGAATGAATAAGAGCAACAATGAGAGTTTGGGCTGTTTCCACAGTGAGAAAAGGACGAATTCTGGAGATGTTCTTGAGGTGTAGGTGACAAGAGATATAGCCTAAGGGCTTGTTCACACGGAGTATACACTGTCGGTCCCCAAGATGGATCTAAACAATTAGCAGTGTTCGGCATAGATTGCTGTGATATTCTCACTTCTATTTGTTAGTTGCGTCTTGGGGACCGACAGTGCGGACCTCAAGACGGATCCTAAAAGCGCTTGTAACACGGAGTGTATACTCCGTGTGAACAAGCCCTAAGGCTACGTCTATACGGCATTGGACAAAAAAGCCACTGAAAATCAAATCTTAAAAAAGTTCATGAAACTGAGTTTTTTTGTCCAGTGCATGTCAAAAGCTGCTGAAAAAAGGTGAGTTTTTGGTGAGTTTTAAATTTTAGCAAAAATGAGCAGAAAAAAATATTCTGGGGATACAACAGAACGTTTTTACTTTTTACTATTAAAGTCCATGAGACCTGTTTTCAGTCGTTTTTTCAGCAGTTTTGTAAAACAAAAAAAAATGAAAATGTGTGCAGTGGAGACATAGCCTAAAGGAAGAAATGCCCTGCAGAAACCTATGCAAACACAGGGAGACACTGCATGCAGATGTTGCTTTTGGTCATATTCGACCTCAGGAAATCAGGACTGCAAGACAACAGTGGTAAACCCCCAACCCTTTTATCAGAAATTGATGGACCCCATCTTTCAATTACAGTAATAGTAACAGAACCATCCAACTAAAATTTTGGGGAAAAAATTGCTCCAGATATGTACCCCCCCCAGCCATAAGCTTTTCCCTCATTAGGCTATGTCTACACGGGCAGTGGACAAAAAACGACCTGAAAACGAATTACTAAAAACGTTCATGAAACTGAGTTTTCTGTCCACTGCCTGTCAAAAGCAGCTGAAAAAACGTCCGTTTTTTGGTGCGTTTTTCGTTTTTTGGAGCGATTTTTGGAGCATTTTTTTGAAGCGTTTTTTTGAAGCGTCGTTGCTCTGCTTTTTAATGTATTCACAAATTAAGCCATTGGATGTAAGTTACACCCTACAGGTGGAGTTAACATGTTAAGTAGTCATTCCTTTAGATCACTGTAGCCATTGTGGGCACATTGTCTTTGTGTGTGCTGCTGCGTGCTACTACTTTATTAAATTTTGCACCAGATGCTTGCACCAAAACCCACAAAAACCCACATTATCTTTCCATATAGCAAGATAACTGTATTAGCATCAAATCTGTAAAGAAAAGGGGTTTTAGCGCCAAATCCCAAAAACGATTATTGCGCAAATTCCCTAAAAAAAAATATTTTTTTTAGTGTCAGAAACGAGATCAGTTTATTAGCGCCAAAATTTTTAAAAGATATTGAATAAGCCCCAAACCCGTCAAAATCGGATTCTGGCGGCGAAATCGTAAAAATTTATTTATTTTTCGTCAAAAGCTAGATCACTTTATTAGCGCCAAAATCTGTTTAAAAAATACGGATTTTTGCCCCAAAAGCCATAAAAAATGGATTCTTGTGCCAAAATCCCTTAAAAAGTATTTTTTGGGGTCAGAAGCGAGATAACGTTATTAGCGGCAAAATCAGTAAAAAAAAATTATTTTAGTGTCAAAAAAACGTAAAAAACCTGATTTTTTTGTGCCAAAATCCGTAAAAAACGTATTTTGGCGTCAGAAGCGAGATAACGTTATTAGCGCCAAAATCAGTAAAAAAAAAAATTTTTAGTGTCAAAAAACGTAAAAAAACGTATTTTTGCGCCAAAATCCGTAAAAAAACGTATTTTTTAATGTCAGAGGCGAGGTAACGTTATTGCCGCTAAAATCTGTAAAAAAAATTATTTTAGTGCCAAAAAACGTAAAAAAACGGATTTTTGCGCCAAAATGCGTAAAAAACGGATTTTGCCGTCAGAAGCGAGATAACGTTATTAGCGGCAAAATCAGTAAAAAAAAAAATATTTTAGTGTCAATATTTCAACGTAAAAAAACGTATTGTTGCGCCTAAATCCGTAAAAAAACGTATTTTTAATGTCAGAGGCGAGATAACGTTATTGGCGCCAGAATCTGTAAAAAAAATTATTTTAGTGCCCAAAAATGTAAAAAAACGGATTCTGGCTCCAAAATCCGTAAAAAACTTATTCTGGCGCCAAAATCCGTAAAAACTTATTTTCATCATCAGTAGCAAGATAATTTTATTAGCACCAAAATATGTTTAGAAAAGGAGTTTAGCATCAAAATCTGTAAAAAACCAGATTCTGACGCCAAAATCTGTAAATAACGTATTTTTAGCGAAAAAAATTTTGAATTGCGCAAAAAACGTTAGCGAAACCAAAGCATGATCATTTTTTTACAAAAGGTACAGGACAAGGGGCTCATCAGACACTTGTTGCAGATTTGATAATGAATAACCCTTTTTTACACCCACTATTTGGGGGGACTTGGGTCTCCCGGGAGGGTTTTCATTGAAAAATCGCGGCGAAAAACGCCGCGAAAACGCGCCAAAAAACGTCCGCCGCTTTCCATAGACTCCTGTAGTAAATTTTCTGCCCGGCTCTGGCGTTTTTTAGAGCATGTTGCAAAAGACGAGCAGTGAAAAAAACGAGCAGAAAAAAGAAGCTCAGTGTAGACAGCAGGAGGGTTTTACAATAGAGTCTATGGGAGATGATTGCAGACGTTTTTCCAGCGTTTTTAGAAAACGAAAAACGCTGAAAAAACGGACGTTTTTCTGTGCAGTGTAGACAGAGCCTTAGTGGCAATCAGAAGCCCTATTTTGTAGCAACCAGGAACTGAAGGAAAGTGACATATGACCCCATTGTTTTGCTGAACAAATGTTAGGACTCACTAAAAGCAAAAACATTCCACATTTTTGAAAGGTCCTATGGTTTTTGCTTCATTGAGTAAACAATTCAGTTTTTTATGCGTAAATGATCATTTATACAGTACCACAAATATCACCCTATGGTCCAAGACTGAGGCACTTGGGAGTTTCTCAAGACAAGAGAAAACATGTGGTTGGAACATTTGGAAACTCATGGTTTTTCCTTTCTATTTGTCATTTTACATTCTGCTTCGCTTGCTTGGCTTTGAAAGGCCATCGAATAATTGCCCTCTTCTAAAAGTAACCATGTTATTGCCATATTACCTTTAATACTACTTGTAATAACAGCTTTTGCTGAAACCTATGATGCTAGAAGACTTAAAACTGCTCAATTATATCCCATAAACCTCTACTAATACATCACTGGACTCGAGTGGGAATCAGCATTCCCTGAACTGCATCCAAGACCTTTTTCTAGCCACAACACATCCTACTCTGTACCGATGAGGGGTAAGGACCCCGAAACAGTTGCCTTCAGATGGGTGCCATCTTTTTGGAGGACAATCTAAAACTGGGTGACATCTTGGGCCACATGTATGAAAACTGTCTAGGTCTAAGATTCACTTTGTTGCCCATAGCCACCAATCAGAGCGCCCATTTCATTTCATATAGTGCTCTGGAAAAATGAGAGGAACACTCTGATTGGTTGCTATGGGCAAGAAGGTGAATTTTAGACCTAGACCGTTTTCATACATGTGGCCCCTTGTGTAGTATTCCCTTGAGGAACAGTGCTGTTAGCAAGCAAGGGTGGGAAATTAGCCATAACTAACGGAAAGGTGTAATACCAAGCACCAGACCGGGCCTCCACTCTTTTCTATGTCGCCTCTTTCTATGCATTACCTCGCTCTGCTCTACACTGATGAGGGGCAAAACCCCGAAACGGTCGTATGTAGATGAGTGATATTGGCTTGACTAATATCCCTTTTTGCTTCTCAAAGATTCAGTGAATCAGAAGTAAATTGAGGTTTTGTTACAACCAATAGCGGGCGCAGTGAGCTTCCCAGCTCCTTTCCCATAATGCCTTGTGATATGCATTACCTCTACATTGTGATGTATTTCTTTGCATCTTTGTATACACAGCCCTTTATATTACGCCCATGCAGTGTGTTTCCGATTGATCGACATTCGCACTAGAGAATATCTTTTTCTTTTAAAGATCTTTGATGCATACAGTTTTGGTGAGATGAATTCATTAAAATTTATGATGTGTAGTCAGTCAATTGGTAACTGTGTGCCAATAATTTCCTGGGTCAGAATCATCAGTCAGCTGTAACCTCTGGCGCCCACTGCAAAAACTTGTCTTAATGGCAGCTTTTTACTACAACACGGGGAACTGACTTCATAAAAAGAAAATCACAATTTCTTTTTTTTTTTTTTTTTTACATTGTGCAAATGAGATGTCTTTTTCTGTTCTCAGGCAGCAGCACATTTGAGGTTAAGCCGGATGTTACATTTGTTGGGTGCCAGAGGAGGTTAAATGAGTCTAGATAGAAAATCTTAGATTCCAACTCTGTATTTGACATGTTCTAACATAGTATATAATCAAGGACCCCATTCTCATGTATATTATGCATTACTCTATATAACCTCAGTAAAGGATTCATACATTCAGTATTAGATAATTGTACGATTTTACATGTTTGCTTGTACTGTATGAGCGTGTGACAGGACAAGAGATCCCACCATATACATGAAGCATCAGTGTTGGACAGGGGTCCGCCAGTGAAATTGATTCTTGTGGCCTATCAGTGAAGTTGATTATTGGGGTCCACAAATAGAGTTGTTTCTTGGGGACCACCAGTGGAGTTGATTCTCGAGGCTTATCCTATAAGTACTGTACATGACTGCATATATTACACATGGTGAGGAAAAACCCATTACATGATTACATGTTAAATGAAAAAACGCTGGGTAAAAGTAGCATGGAGAAGGACTTGGGAATCTTGGTGGACAGTAAACTTAATTGTAGCAAAAGGGGCAAAGATGCACATGATGGGAACATTATTCTCCCACTATACAAGTCACTGGTTAGACCACACATGGAATATTGTGTACAGTTTTGGGCACCAGTGCACAGGAAAGAAATTGTAGAGCTTGAGCAGATACAAAGGCGGGCAACAAAAACAATAAAAGGACTGGATGGACTACAATACCCAGAAAGATTAGCAAGATTAGGGTTATTTAGTTTAGAGAAAAGGCGGCTTCGGGGGGGCATAATAAATATGTTCAGATAGATTAAATATAGAGCAATATAGAGATCTCTCTCAAGATCTATTTATACCCAGGGCTGTATCCAGAACAAGGGGGCATCCTCTACGTCTTGAGGAAAGAAAGTTTCTACATAAACATAGAAAGGGATTTCTTTATGTAAGAGCAGTGGGGGATGTGGAACTCTCTGCCAGAGGAACTTGTCATAGTGAATTCAATAACAGAGTTCAAAAAGGGTCAGGATGCATTTCTAGATGTAATAATATAACAGGTTATAGTGTCTACGATTCTGGAGAGGGGTCGTTGATCCAGGGATGTATTCTGATTACCAGATTGAAGTCGGATAGGATTTTTTTTCCCTCAAATGAGGACAATTGGCTTCTCCCTCATGGGATTTTTTGCCTTCCTCTGGATCAACACATTAGCATAATAGGCTGAACTGGATGGACGTCTTGTCTTTTTTCAGCCTTACAAACTATGTAACTATGTATCATGCCTCTTGCTTCATTCCTGTCTTTCTCTGCCTTTTTCTTTTCTCAGTGGCCTATCATACTTGGGGACCCACCAGGGGGTTCCCGTATTCTTGTTTGTGTCAGTCTGACCCTGTGTAGCATTGCTATTACATGTATGTAATAATTCCACTAACTACATTTAATAATCTCACCAACTATGTAGTGTTCCAAATAAGTAGCTCACCAACCATTAATAATATTCGAATTCCCTAAAAGTAGACCACTCTATTGTGTCCGATGCAAAAATCGTACATATGTTCACTAAGTAGGGCGAATGTAGTCAAATTATGACTAAGTTTTCCCCATAGCAGCCCATGGTTCAGTTACAGCTCTGTCAGGATACGTTTTTACGGTATTCGCAGAGGGGAGGGGGGGGGGGGGCAAAGAGGAGATGTGGATGGGGCCTTATATACCCACAAAAGTAATATTCCCTTTTCACCAATTATCATCGGCCATAAATAATATTCTAGTCACCCATAAGTAATATGTAATATTCTCTTAGTAATATCAACTATGGAAGGGAAGATCTCTCCTTAAGGAGAGCACCGAACGAACGGCTTGTAGAGTTTTTGTTTTGCCTTTTCGCCCTCTACTTAGCATCTGCAATATCACACGGCATTATGGGAAAGGGGTGAGAAACCCACAGCGCCTTGTTGGTTGTAACAAATCTCACTTTGCTTTTGACCCCCAGAGTCTTGAGAAAGCAAAAAGGAGTTTTTAGCCAAGCCAGTATCTCTCATCTACAGACAACGCTGTTTCGGGATTTTTGTCCCTCTTCAGTGCAGAGTAGAGAAGATCGTTTTTGCTTTCTCAAGACTCGGTGGGTCAAAAGCAAAGTGAGGATTTGTTACAACCAACAGAGGGCGCTGTGGGCTTCTCAGCCCCTTTCCCATAATGCCTTGTGATATGCAGATGCTAAGTAGAGGGCGAAAAGGCAAAAAAAAAAACTCTAAAAGCCTTTCGTTCGGTGCTCTTTGGAGAGATCTTTCTTCCTGGTACCGATGCCCCCACCAGCCCCCAGTATCTTCTCTACTCTCATGAAGGGGAAAAAAAACCCCCGAAACAGTGTTGTCTGAAGAGAGATACGGGTGGCAAAAAAATTTTTTTGCTTTAAAAAGACTCGGTGGGTCAAAGCAAGTGAGGATTTGTTACAACCAACAGAGGGCGCTGGGGGCTTCTCGCCCTTTCCCATAATGCCTTGGGGATAAAAAATTCAAACTATGAAATAATACTGAAATAGACATGTAATATGCACCTCTCAAGAAATTTTTCCCTGACTTAATAATATCTCCTTTTATATAGAATTTGAATATTTAATGTTTATAGATCCTTATAAAGTAATAATTTAAAACCCAGAAGATTACATGATATTAAAAAGAAATATGCGGGTTTTTTCTCACTATCTGACATGAAATCAGAAAAAACCTTCCCTTTTTTTTAGGTAAATTTAGGAATTTTTTTTCTTTTCTGCAAAGTCAAAAGTTTACATACTTAGGATTACTATGCCTTTTAAACAATTTAGGAAAAACAATGATGAGGTTGTGTTTTGGAGTTTGAAGCGACCAGAAACACAGCTTTTTTTGGTATCATCAGGGGGAACTTCTAAAGAAATCAGCCAAAATGTCAGGAGAGAATTGTGGACTTGAAAGTTGGTTATCCTTGGGGGCAATTTCCAGATTTCCTGACGGTGCCCTTTTTTCATTGGGACAAAAAATTATACAGAGGTAAATTGTTTGTACGGTTTGTACAAGGTGGGAATGGTTCCCCCCTATTACTGTCAGGAAGGAGACGGGTTCTGTGTTAGAGATGAAGTGCTTGGGTCCGACATGTGCAAATCAACCAAGAAAAAAGGCAAAGGACCTGTGAAGATGCGGTTGAAGCTGGTAAGATTGTGTCATTATCCACAGTGAAACGAGTACTGTATTAACATGGACTGAAAGGCCACTCTGCCAGGAAGAAGCCATTGCTCCAAAAGACACATATAAAAGCCAGATTAATGTTTGCAAATGCACACAGGAACAAAGAGCTACATTTTTGGAGACATGTCCTGTGGAAAGTAAAATTGAACGGTTTGGCCATAATTACCATCGTTACGTTTGGAGGAAAAAGGGAGAAGCTTAAAAGAATAAGAACACCATCCCAAAGCATTCTGCCAAACTAGTTAGAAAGTGGCTTGAGGATAACCAAGTCAATGTTTTGGAGTGGCCATCACAAAGCCCTGATCTCAATCCTATTGGAAATTTATGGGCAAGGCTGAAAAGGCAGATGTGGGCAAGACGACCTACAAACATGGCTCAGTTACACCAGTTCTGTCAGGAGGAAGGGGCCAAAATTCCTACCAACTATTGTGAGAAGCTTGTGGAAGGATATCCAAAATGTTTGACCCAAGTCCTAGAGTTTAAGGGCAATGCTACCAAATACTAATGACATGTATGGAAACTTCTGACTTAGCAGAAAGTAATAAAAATGCCTTAAAAAAAATATTTCTCATTATTCTGGCATTTGGCAAATATAAATAATTTTGGTTCCTAATTGACCTAAAACAGGGAAGGTTTATTCTGATTTCATGTAAGATAGAGAGAAAAACATGCGTATGTGTCTTTTATATAGTTTATGGAAACTTTTGCTTCCAACTGTATGTGTAGTATAGAATATGTGGGTTTCTGAATAAACACACTACATAATCACTTAGTATAAGTAAAACACCAACTACACGTACTATTACTGACAACCATAATAATCCCAACGCCTATGTGCAATCCCCCTCCCCCCCCCCCCCAACCATTGTCTTGTCTTTTCACTGTTAATGGAACTCTATAATTTAGGAAAAGTGTATTATCTATAAATTTTAATTTTTTCTATTCACAGTTTTATTTTGCTGAGTGATTTATTATGTATAAGATATAACACATTACTTATTGTGGAAAATGATAAACTATATCTATCTTGGGATGTCTGCTTGTAAATTGTCTACTCTTAGAGCTAGATTGAGGACACTTTTCAACGGCTGCCTGATCCAGAATATTTCGCAATCTGACACCTACCAAGTCCCTTTGATGCTGTATTAGGTTCCATTTACACGGCAAGGATATATAGTCGCTTTTTGGCATGGTTTTTGGACTTTGAAACCAGTGAAAAACCAACTGTGAACTATTTCCATAGACCTCAATAGAAAATCTGAGCTGTAGTCTACACGACTCGGAATTTCTGACAGTCGGATTTCAAAACCACCTTTTAAAAAAAACTTAGAACTTTCTTCCGCCATATTTCTGCCTTAAATTTTTCTAATCAATTTCAAGAGGCCGGCCGAATCCAGAAACCGATATAAAAAAAAAAAAGTGCAACATAACGCGGCAAAAATTGAAAAAGGACTGTAAAAAAGTGGTCAGATTCTAATTCAGAATCCAATCGGTATTTGAGCTGTGCCGTGTGGACGCAGCCTTGTAGAAATTGCTCTGTAGTTATGTGTGGGTTTGCTTAGACTTCATAGAGTGTATCTTTGTAACCCATTTCTATATCATTCAGCTAAGTATATTCACAGTCACGCTAATGTCACTCCAGCAAGTGGCTTACAGATATATTATAAACCCGGCGCTGTGCTGTAATAAATCTCCTCACACTTCAATGTAAGTTCCCAAAGTGACAGCGGCCGATAGCTGCTAAAAAGAGCCTCAAAAAATAAAGCCTTCAGTCCTGCGGGTCCAGATGTTTCATTTTGAGGGTATTTTTGTTACTAGTAAAATATGTGTAACGTGGCTATTCATGCACAAGACAAAGGTCTCTGAAGAGATGCGCCAGAATTTTCGCTTTAGGGTTATTTTACACAATGTCTGTTTGCAAAAATATGTATGTATCTTTTAGGAGCATTTGTGCATGTTTTCTTTTTGCAAAAACTGCAGCAGTGAGATGTTAGTGGAACTTGGTAGGGGAATATAAAACACGCCACGGAGATTGGGGCACATTTACTATGGCAATTGTGTCACAATACTGGCAGATATGCTTTTCACCGCATTTGTTATGCACTTAAAGAGAACCTGTCACATAGGTTATGCCTCCCTTGCTGAGGGCAGAACAAGCCAGTGTCAGACATGCTGTTTCCAGCACTGTGTCCCTTATTCTGTAAGATGTTGTAGTTTTAGAGTATTTAATGCACAAATCTGCAGTTTTCAGCCAGAAAAGAGTGATGAAAAGAGTCTATTTTTTTCATACCCCGCCCACCTGAGGCTAGCCCCGCCCACATCAACTAATAAGCCTATTACTTTTAGGCTATGTTCACACGGCTGATTTTGGGATGGATTTCAGTCCGTATTGCGCGCCGTACTGTGCTCAATACGGCTGAAATCCATCCCGGTCATTACGGTAATCCTCAGTTCTCATAGATAACTGTGGACTCCGTCTCCTCTCCCCGCTCGCCGTATTTCGCGAGCAGGGAGAAAGTGACATGCACATTATCCTGGCGGGATACGCGCCGTGGATAATGAAGGTCTATGGGGCCGGCAAGCAGCCGGGCCCCCTGCCCCCGCTGCACGGCACACGGCGTAATTGCGGGCGAAATCCGTCCCCGCAATTACGCCGTGGATAAGCCGTGTGAACATAGCCTAAGGGCATGTTCAAACGGCTTATTTTGGGGCGTATTCCGTGGTGTACTGCGCTTAATACGTGGGGAAATGCGCCCCCATAATTACGGTAATCCATAGTTCTCATAGAGAACTATGGATTATGCCTACTCTTCCCGCCCATATAATGCGATCGTATTGTATGAGTGGGGAGATAAGTGACATGTCAATTATTTGCGGCAAATACGCGCCACAAGTAATGCATGCCTATGGGGCCGGCGGGAGGCTGCCACCCCCCTGTGCCGCCGGGTACGCGTGTATCAGCGCGAGCTCCTGAAACACACGGTGTACTGCGGCACGTACGGTCCGCGCCGCAGTACATCGTCTGAACTTACCCTAAATAGGTAGAAACATGTGAAGAACTGTCAGTGGGCGGGGCTAACCTTTGGTGGGCGGGACTAACACCTACTCATGAATATGATTTGAGCATCAAATGCTCTAAATCTACAGCATTTTACAAAAATAAGGGACACAGCGCTGGAAACAGCATGTCCGACACTAGCTTGTGCTGCCCTCAGCAAGGGGGTCATAATCTATGTGACAGGTTCCCTTTAAGACAGTTTTTAGACTCTTCTGTTTTATATTCGACAACAGGGAGTGTTTGTGTTGAAAGAGGCATGGCTGTGCTGAAAGTGACTCCATGCACCACCTAATTAATGGTGTAAACTTAGACTAGACAGTCTAAGGCTTTGTCCACACGACGAGTATTTCAAGACGGAATTCACACGGATTCCAACTTGAAATACTCATCAAAAAACAAAAGTAAACCATTCCATTGACCTCAAAAGAAAATACTTGTAGTTCATAAAATGCGCATTTTTGGCGGTCGGTTTTTCGTTGTAAAAAAAGGTTCATTCTTTGATCGTATTTCACGTTTAAGTTTTAATATTGATGTCAATGGAGACTTCTGAAAACCTCGTGTAAACTGCGGCAAAACATTTGCATGTGGTTTTTAGCGTGGTTCCGTGTCCAAAACCACATAGGAGCGAATGGGACTAGTTTCTGGCTCTAAACCGTGAATAGAAAAATAATCCTCAATCCACATGCAATAACATGTGAAATACTCCAAATACAACAATGCTGTAGGTATGATCAGTTTTTGACATTTTTGTTCTTATTAGACCTAAATTAGTTTTCTAAAAAAAATAAAAAATGCATGTTTTCATGTATGCTCCTTTTTCTATTACATTCTTTGTGTTATTTTTCTATATGACAAATCATATGTTGGGAAGAACACATCCAAAAAAAAGCCTGTACCTATATACACTATTTAGGAAAAAAAAATACATAAAAAACTGAATGGTAAAAAGAAAGCTTATACCCTGGAAAAAGAAACAAAAACACTTTTTTGTCGACCCTCCAATCCCGTTCCCCCTCAAAAAAAGCAACATGCAAAATGTAAATGTGAAGAAAATCATCTAGAGAAGATTTTACTAAAATAAACATATCAGGAGACCTGACTAATTTTTTTGAAGAGAGAACTTTTATATCCTGCCAGGTCTTGGATAAGTTATTCTGGATCCCTAGGCAAATAAGACACATAGCGCCCACCTATAGACAATTCAGCTAACTCCATACATCCTTGTGCCCCCTTTTCTGTTTGGGATGAAGTGGCACCCTAGAGGGTCGCCTACCTTCTACATTTTACACACAAACAGAACAAGAAGGGCTATCTACCATTAAAAAATATATCAATCTTCATTAAAGGGGTTTTGCCACAATCTCATTTCATACCTCCTGCATCCAGCTCTTCAGCTCTGTGTGCTCAGAAGGGGGCGTGTGTGATTTGTTTGAATTGCATATCATGTGACCCAGCAAGATGACATCACCAGGCCTCTCCTTTCTCTAGTCAAAGAAAGGTTTGTTTATGTCTAGAACTGTAAGTAGCTACATTGTAGCTCAGAGGTAAAGTTTTTTCCTCCAGGCACAAGGGTCCTCAGTTAAAATCCCAGCAGGAACCAAACCTGTGGATTTTATTTCTCTATATCAATGCACAGACCTGATTTAGGTTTTCTTTTTTTAATTTATTTGCACTGTTTGACTAATTACTAAGGAGTAAAGAGAACAGAAGTAGAATGACTGCACTCGGGGTTTGATCACTCAGTAGCTGCCTGAAAGGAGAGGTGATGTCTGAGCATGTGCGGCCAGGAGTGAGGAGCTCACAGCCCTGGTCGTATCCCCTGGAGATGAGCTGTAAACAATGGATCACTAAAGGAGCAGCTAAAACAAAAACGGTGCAGAATTTTTAATAAGGATGAAAGATAAAAATGTTTATTATTTAATTTAGAAACTTCCCACGTCAATTTTACTTCGTGGCAAAACCCCTTTAAATAGTCTTTACAAAACATGATAGTACATTTAGGCAATGTTCACACGGCTTATTTGGGCACGTATTGGAGCCGTACTGCGCGCCGTATTTGCGCTGCAGTACGGCTCCAATCCGTCCCAGTAACTACGGTAATCCACAGTTCTCATAGAGAACTATGGATTCCGTCTCTCCTACCCGCTCGGCGAATCCGCCGAACGGGGAGAAAGTGACATGTGAATTGTTTACGGCGCGTACGCGCCTTAGATAACGATAGTCTATGGGGCCAGCGAGCTGCCGGTCCCCCGCCCCGCCCCCGCTGCACGGCTGCCAGCGTAATTGCGGGGCGAAATCCGTCCCCGCAATTACGCCGGCAATAAGCCCTGTGAACCAGGCCTTAGGAAAACGCGAGACGATCACAAATAGAATAGACCTTAATACAGAAGAGGCTCATGTAAGTATCTCATCATGAAAGGCCACATATAAACAGGAATAAAAATGTACTAGGAAGTGTGAATAAGTATAAATATCACTAAGCCCAATTAAACATGATCTATGAAAAGCTGATCCTACCCATGGCAAGTTGCTCCCAGCAGTATTAGCCACTAGCCCCTACACGCATTTCACGGTTGTCTACCTTCGCCTTCCCATCGCCCCGGCCCTGTATCCTATACAGACAGTCCTCGACTTACACCGTTCCGACTTACATCTGTCCCCTAGTTACAAAGAGAGGCTTATGGGGTGTGCTGGCACTTGTAGTTCCATGTTCCATAGCAGATAGTAGCTGTGGAACGACAAGTTCCAGCATGCCACATCAGCACATGAGGTGACAATGAGGTTAAAGGGAATGTGTCATCAAAAAATGACTTATTGTTTAACTCACATTTTTATGCTAAACTCATGTTTTAGGAATGTTTGTGTGTTTGTTTGTTTGATTTTTAATTTTCCATATCACATATAACAGTATTTTTTTTTATAATTCTTAAGTCCTGCAGTTTTCACTTTGGCCACTAGGCCTAATAATGGTCTGACACTTCCTGTTCTGTTTAGTTAGCTTTTCAGTGTCTGCTCATTATCAGTAAAAGCAGGGTCAAACTGAAAGGAGACACCATTGTGTACAGATAACACAGAATCCACCAGTCACAAGAGGAGATGTCACAGCTCCTCCTCTCCCCTCCCTTCACAGTGAAAAGTTTCCTATACAAGTCTATGGGACAGAATCTGTCTTAAGAATTCTATGTGCATGAAGCTGCTTTAAAGTATCTCTCTGACTGCTGTTAAAGCAGTGCAAGCAAGAATGTCTTCCCCACAATCATATATAGACGCCCCGAATAGAGAAATCTACAATCAGGAAATAAAAACGACAGAGAGGAAAAGAATATGGATCAGGGGCTTGATTTAATAAGTAAAAAAAAAAATTGTCGACAGATTCCCTTTAATTCTTCTTAACAGGGGCACAGGCAGCAAAACAAATGTAAAAACCCTTCCCTGCACTATCCAAAACTAAAAAGAAACCCTTTGTGCTGGAGTTACATATAATAAATATACCTGTTCCCACTTACATACAAATTCAACTTAAAGAGAACCTGTCACATAGATTATGCCCCCCTTGCTGAGGGCAGAACAAGCTAGTGTCAGATCTGCTGTTCCCAGCACTGTGCCCCTAATTCTGTGAGATTAAGCAGTTTTAGAGCATTTAGAGTTATTCACATGGTTCTACCTATTCAAAGTAATAGGTTTCTCAGTTGAGGTGGGTGGGGCTAGCCTTAGGTGGGCGGGGTTTGAAAAAAAACTGACTCCATGAAGGACTCTTCGAATGACTCTTCTGGCTGAAAACTGCAAATTTGAGCATTAAATACACGAAAACTGCTGCATCTTACAGAATAAGGGACACAGCGCTGGGAACAGCAGGTCTGACACTACCTTGTTCTGTCCTCAGTCAGGGTGACATCACCTATGTGACAGGTTCTCTTTAAGAACAAACCTACAGTCCCTATCCTGTTCATAATCCAGGGACTGCCTGTATATATGTCACATCTCATTCCTTAAAGGGGTTTTGCCATGAAGTAAAATTGATGTGGGAAGCTTGCAAATGAAATAACAAACATTTTCACCATTCATCATTATTAAAAATTCTGCACCGTTTTTGTTTTAGCTGCTCCTTTAATGATCCATTGTTTACAGCTCGTCTCCAGGGGATACGAGCAGGGCTGAGAGCTCCTCAGCCCTTTGGTCGCACATGCTCGACACCCACCTCTCCTCTGGGGCAGCTACTGAGTTTTTCAAACCCCGGGCGTTTGTCACTCTTACTCCCGTCTCTGTTTTCCTTAGTAATTATTCAAACAGTGCAAATAAATAAAAAAAACCTCAGTGAGGTTGTGCATTGATAAAGAGAAAAAAAAAACCACGGGTTTTGGGTTTCCCTGCGGGATTTGAACCGAGAACCCTTGTGCCTGGAGGCAAAAACTTTACCTCTCAGCTACTCACAATGCTTTACATAAAACAGACCTTCTTTGAGTAGGAGAGGAAAGGCATGGTGATGTCATTCTGCTGGGTTACATGATATGCAATTTAAACAAATCACACACGCCCCCAGCACACAGAGCTGAAGAGCTGGATGCAGGAGGTATGAAATGAGATCGTGGCAAAACCCCTTTAATACTTTCACTTTGGTTTGAACCTTTCAGCAGTCTTATGCAGATTAAAAACCCACCATCTCTCTATCCTGAATACGTAATGACAATTCAGATGATTAAAGACAATGATATGCCTCATTATTGTTACATCCTTCTGGTAACGCTCCATTCGCAATGCATACAGGATCCCAGGAATTCATAATTTATATCTTAATGACCATGGTTCATATCCTATTAAGCTGTCCTACAGGATAGATCCTGAAATTTATAGCGCGAGCGCAAGCTGCCATTTGTGGGCCCCCGTTTGGAAGCCCAACTACCTGTCAATACAGTATTGATGAGCTCGTGAATATAGCTCTTAGATAATTGATAGATTTTTATTCTAATGTACATTGGTTCAGTCCCCCAAATGGCTGATGCCTGTGTGACAGGAGTACTTTAATATAATTACGCCCACCCCGGTTTGACAGGAATCAAAGCCTACGTTCTAATGAATCCTAAATAGATCTATATTTACTGAAGGACTGATCTATAATTCTCCACTTACATTGTACCTTTGATTTGGATGTCTCCTGCTATAATCAGCTATATTTTCTTCCTTCCCTGCAACACACAATCACCTCAATCTCTCGCAGGGCATTCTGATTTAGTGAAATTGCTGCAGCTTCATCATTTTAATGTGAAAATGCGCTTTGTGTATTTTGCCTTCACATCGCCATGTGTTATCCCAAGCATTGTGAGTTCTGTCACATAGATCTGCCACCGAGAGTGAAATGAGCCTTGAGAGCAGATTATTGCAAGGAAATGTAACTCCTGTGGTGCTTTCAACCTCAATGCCCTTATACCATTGCTTCTTTTTTTTTTGACAGCTGCCTCCACCAGCGCTCCTCCTGTGGTCCCCCACTGCAGTCACACCGTGTACGGCTGCTGTCCTGACAATGTCACCGCTGCCCTTGGAGTTGGTCTGGCAGGATGCCCAAGTAAGATGCCCTGATATTTGCTCTTATGATGTGGAACATGATGGACAAAAAGTGATCAAACACACACAGTAATGGACTCCTTCATATCAACTACCAATATAGGTTTCACACTGGCTACACACTGCAGATGCTTCGTGGAGTGCAAAAGGCAATTTCACATCTCCACACGCCTATATGGTGCTCTCCCTAAGGAGAGATCTATCCTTTCTGAGCCACTCATTGCCTCCCACTCAGCCAAGCCAGCATCGCTCTGCTCTGTACTGACGAGAGGCAAACACCCCGAAACGGCTGTCTACAGATGGGCGATACTGGCTTGGCTAAATATCCCTTCTTGCTTTCCAAAGATCCAGTGGGTCAAAAGCAAATTGAGGATTTGTTACATCCAATAGAGGGCCCTTGAGCCTCTCAGCTCCTTTGCCATAATGCCTTGTGATATGCAGATGCTTTGTGGAGTGCAAAAAGGCAATTTTGAATCTCCACACGCCTATATGGTGCTCTCCCTAAGGAGAGATCTTCCCTTTCTGAGCCACTCATTGCCTCCCACTCAGCCAAGTCAGCATCGCTCTGCTCTGTACTGACGAGGGGCAGACACCCCGAAATGGCTGTCTACAGATGAGTGATGCTGGCTTGGCTAAATATCCCTTCTTGCTTTCCAAAGACCCTGTGGGTCTAAAGCAAATTGAGGATTTGTTATATCCAATAGAGGGCGCTTGAACTGCTCAGCTCCTTTCCCATAATGCCTTGTGGAGTGCAAAAAGGCAATTTTGAATCTCCACATGCCTAAATGGCGCTCTCCCTAAGGAGAGATCTTCCCTTTCTGAGCCACTCATTGCCTCCTACTCAGCCAAGCCAGCATCACTCTGCTCTGTACTGACAAAAGGCAAACACCCCGAAACGGCTGTCTATAGAAGGGTGATGCTGGCTTGGCTAAATATCCCTTTTGCTTTCCAAAGACCCAGTAGGTCAAAAGCAAATTGAGGTTTTGTTACATCCAATAGAGGGCGCTTGAGCTTCTCAGTTCTTTTCCCATAATGCCTTGTGATACACTGGCTATAGTAATACTTATTCAAATAAAATAGTGTGAAGCACAGGTCACAAACATTTGTGCAATACAGTGTAAGGGCCTGTCCCCACGGCACTGGTTTTCAGTCGGATTTACAGACGGTTTTTGGATTTGAAAACCATCTGTAAACCGACTGTCAACCTTTTACATAGACTTAAATAGAAAATCCGTGCAGTAGTTCACACTGCACGGATTTTCTGCTGGACATTTTTCGACAACGCCGACGTAATGAAAATGTAGAACATTCTTCTACAGAACATGAACCTGTGGGTGCAAAGGGGAACAAAAGCCCTACCCCTATGTGCCAAAAAAACAACAAAATACTGGTCGGATAATCTGACCGGTATTTTGTCATTGCCTTGTGATCGCACCCTTAGGGAACATTCACACTATGGAAAGCAGAGCCGAAAATTAAGACAACGCTGGATTTCCGAGGCAGATTGTCTGCCTCCTATACCCTATAATGGGCTGAGCAGAAAACATCTCAAAGGATAGACATGTCACTTATTTTTCAGCACTTACAATATGCGTTAAAAATAAGCGAGTAAAGTGAGCGTCATCTGAATGACGTGAATTTGACATAGGATTCAGTGGGAGACATTTTACAGTTGCTTTTTTGGGGAGAGGATTACGCGTAGAATCCACCCCCAAAACCGCATGAAAAATGCAGTGTGAACATAACCTAAAGGAGCTGATTTGAGATCTAAATAGGAAGGTACAGAAATATTCCAGAGACAGAAGACCGAAGTCATGGACTAAGCAAGGTGGAGTCCAGCAGCCACCGAACGCGAGAGATTAAGGGTCTCATGTATAAAAACTGTGTAGGTGTAAGACTGTCTTTAATGCCTATAGCAACCAGTGAGAGCACCCCTTTCATTTCATATAATGCGCTGAAAAAAATTCAAGCAGTTGCTATGGGCAACAAAAAAAGTCTTACCCCTAGACCGTTTTTATACGAGGCCCTAAGTATTTAAAATCCCCAAAACTTTGGACCACATGGTCCTTATTCATCGAATGAGATGTGAACAGAATGAAAAATATTATATATATGATACATACATATTAAACACATATATAAATATTACAAATAATATGATCCGAGCAGAAGGTAAAATATAATATAAAACACATATTATATAATTCATAATACATATGGGATTTGAGTGGAAGCAAAAATATTGTAATATGTGAGATACACGTAATATATAACATAATATATAATTCATAATACAGATAATCTGTGAGCGGAAGGAAAAATATTATAACTTTTGAGATACATATAATATGTAATACACATATAATACATATAACATATGAGAAACAGAAGCAAAAATATTGAAATTTATGAGATACATATAACGTATAACACATAATATATAATTTATAATACATATAATATAAGATATACAGTCGGATATACAGACGGTTTTTGGATTTGAAAATATATATGAATATATATATATATCTATACATACACATATATATATATATATATATATATATATAGGTACATACATATATATATATATATATATATGCACGTGTGTGTGTGTATATATATATATATATATATATATATTACGAGCAGAAGGTAAAGTACATATAGTATATGAGATACAAGAGGAAGGTAAAATATATTATAGTCCATTATAGTTCTCACATTTATATGGTCTGCTGCATACAGAATTTTGTGTGATATGTTTGCATTCACATATGTATGTTTTTCCATGATATACTGTATTTGAGTTTAGTCAGTTGTCTTGGTTGTGCCTTGGTCCGGCCGTCTGTAACATGTAGTTTTTCACTATTGATACGGCCGCATATTGCAGTTTACAATATTAGATTTTCATTGGATTTCGTTATTAATGCAGTTTAGCACCTAACCCTTTCCTTATATCACAGTTGTATCTGCTTTTGTGACTATTATTTACTGTGTGGTCAAAATGCGTCAGAAATGGAAGAGACAGAGACTAAACATTTTTCCTATTGGCCCCGCTGGGCATATGTACATCAGCATAACACAAAAAATAAAGCACAGAATTGTGTAGTAGACTATGCTATTCCATCTACAGTAGCTGGAAAAAAAAAAGATCCATTAACCGGATAACATGACAGTCTATGGGTGATGGACGCCACTATATAGCATCCATCACAGGCATTCATTGGACGTCTATGGGTCATGGACGCCACTATATAGCATCCATCACAGGCATTCATTTGACGTCTATGGGTCATGGACGCCACTATATAGCATCCATCACAGGCATTCATTAGAAGTCTATGGGTCATGGATGCCACTATATAGCATCCATCACAGGCATTCATATGACATCTATGGGTGATGGACGCCACTATATAGCATCCATCACAGGCATTCATTGGACGTCTATGGGTCATGGACGCCACTATATAGCATCCATCACAGGCATTCATTGGACGTCTATGGGTCATGGACGCCACTATATAACATCCATCACAGGCATTTATTGGACGTCTATGGGTCATGGACGCCACTATATAGCATCCATCACAGGCATTCATTTGACGTCTATGGGTCATGGATGCCACTATATAGCATCCATCACAGGCATTCATATGACATCTATGGGTCATGGACGCCACTATATAGCATCCATCACAGGCATTCATTGGACGTCTATAGGTCATGGACGCCACTATATAGCATCCATCACAGGCATTCATTTGACATCTATGGGTCATGGACGCCACTATATAACATCCATCACAGGCATTCATTTGACATCTATGGGTCATGGACATCAGTATATAGCATTCTGCACAGGTATTCATTTGACGTACACATTAGGAGCTTTTCATGATATATCCATTAAATGGATGCTAGAATAAGCTATGGGTGACAGATCTGTCACACTCTCATTTGAACATACATGTCAGGAGATTTTCCTTGCCTATGCGCTAAATAGAGACAAAGCCCAACACATCTGCTCAGTCCTAGATAGCTGCTTCTTTACCCGTCAATAAGTTTTCATACGGGGACTGGTATTTAAGTTAAGACCATATGGTGTGTCCATGATATAGATGAAAACTGTGTCGGACCACTGTGGATCATGAACTGATTGCTAAACCATTTTACATTTGTCGGTAAACATCGGTTTTACTCACAAATTTGCATGGGCACCCACTGTCAACATTAAAGGGAACCTGTCACATAGGTTATGCCCCCCCTTGCTGAGGACAGCACAAGCTAGTGTCAGACATGCTGTTTCCAGCGCTGTGTCCCTTATTCTGTAAGATGCTGGAGTTTTAGAGCATTTACCCCTCAAATCTTATTCGTGACTAGGTGTTAGCCCCGCCCACCAAAGGCTAGCCCCGCCCACTGACAGTTCTTCACCTGTTTCTACCTATTCAAAGTAATAGGTTTGTCAGGTGAGGTGGGCGGGGCTAGCTTCAGGTGGGCGGGTTTGAAAAAAACTAACTCTGAATGACTCTTTAAATGACTCTTTTCTGGCTGAAAACTGCAGATTTGAGCATTAAATACACGAAAACTACAGCATCTTACAGAATAAGGGACACAGTGCTGGAAACGGCAGGTCTGTCATGAGCTTGTTCTGCTCTCAGCAAGGAGGGCATCACCTATGTGACAGGTTCTCTTTAATGGCCATCGCAGTTGTTGACCTGTAAATTTGTGTAGCCATTGATCAATCAAATTAATAACAGCTACAGTGTCCCACCACGGTTCTAGGCCACATCATGACAGCACCTTGTGGCCTTACCCTTAAGTGTACCTCAACCCATAACCTAAAAAATAAGGTTAATCACCTGCCACCCCTAAGTTTTACTCATAAAAGTCTAGAAAGCTCTGAGGGCTTCCATAGAGGAGGTCATGCTATAAGAAGGCCTGGTCCTGAACTATATCACATGCTTCTTATCAAGCCTTCCAGAGTTTTGGTCCCTGCCCATATCTTCAACATGAAGGTGACAATCCAATCATTGATGGGTTTTTTTTCCGTTCTCACTACACATTGACACAGCGGAGTCAAGTAGATCAAAAATGTTGATATTTGGTCAATCAGGGAAAGAGTTTCATCAGTGATTATATTGTGCTTTAGATTCGAGTCAGACAATTACGGGAAAATCCAGCAACCAATCACAAGCCTATTTCCAGACAGGAACTAGGACATGTATCCTTCATTAAATATTATACTCCCTTTTTCCTGTCTATTTAGAGGCTGGTGATATTCCTTTGATTGCCAGAAAAATTTGGGTGGGGCCAAAACACAACACTAATTAGTGGCTAGTTTGTGTCCTATGTGCCATAGGTAGCCTCAAGAGATCAAGTGGACATCTTGATTATATCTGTAAATAAAGCCAAGCCCCCCACTCCCTCTGATCACGGCTCTGCTAGCAAAAAATCCTAGGACTCAATAAAACATAACTTTTAATAATAAAACACATCCGTAATTGCCAAACCTAAAAAGACCCTAAGCTATTCCCTACAATGCTAAACACTACCTACAAGAAATGGGGAAAGCCGCCCTGATAAGAGCGCCCCCATCAGGAACCTAACTGTAAGATGCTACAGTTAGGTTCCTGGTGGGGGCTCTCTTATCAGGGCGGCTTTCCCCATTTCTTGTAGGTAGTGTTTAGCATTATAGGGAATAGCTTAGGGTCTTTTTAGGTTTGGCAATTACGGATATGTTTTATTGATGTACTATTAAAAGTTATGTTTTATTGAGTCCTAGGATTTGTACTATTGTTGTAGTTTTGGTGTCTTATCTTTTGTACAACCAGGAATAGTGTTACCACATGGGGTTGCCCTTACCCATATACATATTTCTTTGGGTATATGTGGTTTAAAATCATGGCTCTGCTAGATCACAGATGGAGCCACCCATTCACATTAGCTGTAGGAGCACGTCCCTGCGGTAGAAAAAGTCACAATATACTAAAAATTGTTCTGTTTCTCACAACTCCTTATTCTGTAAATGTCAGCCAATGCACCTAGCACCTGTTAGTCAGGCTGTAGGCAGCTGCTCTCTGCATTTGTAGAGAAGACAATACGGCAAACTCAATCCATCTACGTCTCCGTCTTCTTGGAGACCGTGCACTTTGCTGCCCGTGAATGGAGAACCACACTTGCTCTATAACATGTTTCCAGCAGAAGATTAATTTACTCATTCCAAAGTCACTGCAAATCCTAGAAATTTATCTTGCCGTTTCTTTTTTTTCTCTTTCTTTCTCCTCTACAGATGGAAGTGGCTGCATCCCGTGCCAGCTGTTCTAGGCCCATGTTGTCACCTGCTATGTTACCGTGCGTGGTTATTAATAGCAGCGATCTAAATGCAGAAAAATACACGGTGACATATTGCTCACTGTGTCGTCAGCTTAGCCTCCAACTGATTAACCCTTTTCTGGTGGCAGGAGCTTAAAGCCTGCTATGAATCACGGCTAGTCGTCGTTTCGCTCGGAGGTGATAGCGTTTGCCGTCTTGGCTGGCAGGTTGACTGGTCCTGAGGAAATATTTGCTCATTGACTAAATCGCTTACTGTGATAAATAACCGGGATAACTAAGTAGAAGCAGGAGGGGGAATTACAGCGTATTATAGTCGGGAGTTGACGTCTTTGGCTTTTGTGACTTGCCTGGTATTTAACGCGATTGGGTGTAGTGTAAACAGTCATGAGAAGTGATAGTTCCCAATGATACTAAAAGAGGATTGGACTGCGGCAATAAATCTCTCGCCGTGAACGGACAAGGTTAAATAACGCGGTAGAGTCTATCCCTGATGCGGTGTTACTGCGGGGACTCCTGACCTTTTATCACTGTCCCTCACACAATGAGACACTGGCTGCGGAGTGTGCCATATGGAACTACTTAAAAGATTTAATGTCTCACTACACAGAGCAGAACTTTATGTGTCCTCTTACCTTTGGCTGCCAGCTGGATTTTCAGTTTGGCAGTGAAACGGATAATTAAAATGACATGAACGCCTTACAGGTCATTGACACAGATTCACTTTGCTTTTCCCAGGCAGCTGCCAGTGTAACGTGCACGGTTCCTACGGGGGTACATGTGATCCTACCACCGGCCAATGCTCCTGCAAACCCGGGGTAGGTGGACTGAAGTGTGACCGCTGCGAGCCCGGCTTCTGGAACTTCCGAGGGATTGTGACCGATAAGAAAAGCGGCTGTACACGTGAGTGGCACCTACAAAGCGGTAGAACTACTATACCTGAACTAGCAACAGTTCTAGATTTTACACCCCAGAACCATGAAGAAGAAACTTTCCTGGGTCTCCCATGAGGACAATTGGCTTCTACCTCATGGGGGTTTTTGCCTTCCTCTGGATCAACACTTTAACACTTTAGCAACACTTTAACAAATCGGCTGAACTGGATGGACGTATGTCTTTTTTTGGCCTGACAAACTATGTAACTATGATAGTGGTTCATTTTCATTAATTGACCTCCTAGTGTTTGTTACATAATGACACAAATCAATGCAAATGGGATTACAGTTCCTTTCATGTCCTACATCTAGAGACTTGGGGAGAGGACAAAAACAACCAACAATTAATTGGATTGTTAAAATAGTAACAACAGCACAGAGTGTTTCAGCTTAGGCAATCGGCTGCTACAGTAATAACCATACGTTATATTGATGGTGGTCGTATTCTACACTAGGTTCGTCAATATAGTCTAATTACTACACTCACTCCCTTAAGCGGAGAGATTGATTTGAAAATACTAATTGGGGGCTGGTGAAATAGGGGAAGGGTATAGGTATATAGGAGGTATATAGAGTGGGTGCAAGACCTGTACCTGAACCAATTTTTGTATTGTATTATATGAGTTTGTATAATTTATAATGCACTTATATATCCTTGAGGGTCAATGACAGGAGTAGGGTGCTGGTTGCAAATCCTACCTCTGCACCCCCACTTGCCTAAAACTTAGAACTGGACTGCTTACTGGTAAAGAGCTTCATGCATATATACATATAGCTCCATACAATCTCTAAGCTGTAGGGATCAGTAATAGGGCATCTAGAGACCTCTCTGGAGCCCTACTGTACTTCAATCATATATCAAATATCCCATTGTTTCTGCAGCTATAAAGTATATGGTACTGATGTTATGTTAGTAAACTGCTAATATGCAGAGCATTGTATTTCCAATTATAGGGAACGTCAAAGAGAAAAAGATCCATTAACTCATACAGGCAGTCCTCGACTTTCAATTTTGTGACTTACACCCATCTCCTAGTTACAAACTGAGACTTATGGGACGTGGCTCAGGTGCTGAAATCAAATACTGAGTCACGCCCCATAATAACGTAAGAACGTCGCAAGCCTTCCTCTGCACTGTACGCGCCGCAGTACATCGTGTGAACATACCCTTAGACAGTTTTCATGCATAAGACCTAACGTCTTACGGCCAACAAGAGTGCAGGTCATGTGACATACCCTGTTTCCCCGAAAATAAGACTTAGTGCATTTCTTTTTATGCAATTCAGAGTTTGGCTGCTTCTGCTGATGTTTGTGATGAAATCACTACAACATATTACTACACGTTGATGTTTTGTTCAACAATAAATGTGAATTATTGTTCATAGAAAAAAAAAATCCCCTAAAAATAAGTCTTAGCTCGTCTTTAGAAGCAAAAATTAATATAAGACACTGTCTTATTTTCGGGGAAACAGGGTAACAGAGACTGTTGCGTCAGCCAGAAATCCTGTATTGAGCTGCAGGTAAACAAAGTAACTGTTACTACAGTGTACCTAGAAGCAATTTCTCATGAAGTAAGGGGAAAAAAACTGGAGTGGTTCTTTAAAGGGGTTGTCTCACTACAAGGATTGCTGCTTTTTATGTTAAAGATCTTGCAAAAACAAGTCACTTTTCAATATGTGTCCATTAACAGTGTCCTACTTATTCCTAGATATCCCCTCTTGTATGGGCTGCATCAGCTCCTCAAGTTGCTATAGCTACAGACCTGTTTTATCTATCCTGATAGGCTGCCAGCCTGGTTGCTATAGCTACAGACCTGTTTTAGCTATCCTGATAGGCTGCCAGCACTGGCTGCTATAGCTACAGACCTGTTTTATCTATCCTGATAGGATGCCAGCACTGGCTGCTATAGCTACAGACCTGTTTGATCTATCCTGATAGGATGCCAGCACTGGCTGCTATAGCTACAGACCTGTTTGATCTATCCTGATAGGCTGCCAGCACTGGCTGCTATAGCTACAGACCTGTTTTATCTATCCTGATAGGCTGTCAGCACTGGCTGCTATAGCTACAGACCTGTTTTATCTATCCTGATAGGATGCCAGCACTGGTTGCTATAGCTACAGACCTGTTTGATCTTTCCTGATAGGCTGCCAGCACTGGCTGCTATAGCTACAGACCTGTTTTAGCTATCCTGATAGGCTGTCAGCACTGGCTGCTATAGCTACAGACCTGTTTTATCTATCCTGATAGGATGCCAGCACTGGCTGCTATAGCTACAGACCTGTTTGATCTATCCTGATAGGCTGCCAGCACTGGCTGCTATAGCTACAGACATGTTTGATCTCTCCTGATAGGCTGCCAGCACTGGCTGCTATAGCTACAGACCTGTTTGATCTATCCTGAATGGCTGCCAGCACTGGCTGCTATAGCTACAGACATGTTTGATCTCTCCTGATAGGCTGCCAGCACTGGTTGCTATAGCTACAGACCTGGCTTCTACTGCAGCCTAGTAGAAGCCAGTAAACACACCCCTGAATTCCAAGTGAAGAAAACAGGACTGAGGTAAGATGAATCAATGTAGTGAGACAACCCCTTTAAAAGCAGCTCTGGCTTCCATCATAATCACAGAAAAAAATAAATAAAAAAATAAACCATTGAGAAGTTATCGTTATTTTGTATTAATTAGCAAATAAAATTATATATATTGGTGATAGATTCCCTTTCAATATGCAGAATGAGGCCATTTGGAGATTAGTATAAGCTCTTCTTTTGATGATAAGGCAAAGCAACGATCAGCTGTGATAGGGTTAATTATCCATTCCAGAGACAAAATACATTGTATTTAAGTTTCACAGTAACAGCAATTTTTGGACACAGCAAAACATTTTGGAATAGATTTCCAGAACTTGCCATTCCCTCCAGATTGTCAGAGCCCGAGGCAAGGATTGATTCAAGCATATAAAGCTGAAGGCATGATACTAAATTACACAATGAAGAGTCGGCTTAGGCGTGATGGATGACTGCCTAGGGGAGCGCACCAACCCCGGCCCCGTCTATTGCAGAAGGGGACCCCGGCACATGTGACCTTGTGTCGTATCGGGACACTGCTTCCTCGCTGCTCCTTGTCTGAAGCTAGCAGTGAAAACAATGCAGTGATGCTGCCTCGCTGCATCGTCCAAGAAAGCCTTGTGGGTTATATCCAGCCTACGGCAGCCACTTGTCAGTTATGTAATGGAAGCCAAGAGTCTGTCAGATTGGCAGCATGACAGGTGTAATGAGCCAGGTGAAGGGAATCACGAGACCTGCAGGTACAGACATGTGCAGCCTATATAACATACATGCTATTCAATCCTGCAGGTTATTTAACCCCTTACCGCCGGAGCCAGTTTTGGCCTCTCTGACACAGCCCTATTTTTGAAATCTGACATGTGTCACTTTTTTGTGAGAATAACTTTTTGACACTTTAACCTATCCATGTGATTCAGAGATTGTTTTCTCGTGACACATTGTGCTTTAAGATAGTAAGAAATTTTGGTCCAAAAAATGTTTGTTTATTTGTGAAAAAATATCAAAAAATCGTGAAAATTTGAAAATTTACCAATTTTAAACTTCAAAAATTTCTGCATGTAAGACAGATAGTTATTCCACTCAAAATAGTTTATAACTGGCATCTACCCTATGTCTGCTGTAGTTTGGCATCATTTTTTTAAATGTCTTTTTTTTTTTTACGACATTAGGGGGCTTAGAAATTTAGTAGTAATTTTCAAATTTTCAACAAAATTTGCAATATACATTTTTTAGAGAACCAGTCCAGTTCTAACGTGATTTTGATTGGCCTGTATGTTAGATACCCCCATAAATGCCCTCATCTAAGAAACTACACCCCTTAAAGTATTCAAAACCGCATTTAGGAAGTTTATTAACCCATTAGGTGTTTCAAAAGGAATTAAAGCAAAGTGGAAGTGAAATTTCAAAATTTCACTTTTTTTGCAGATTTTAAATTTTTATACATTGTTCACAAGAATACGGTAAATGTGATCAGGGAAATACAACTTAATATTGATTCCCCAGATTCTGCCGTTTTCAGAGATATCCCATATGTGGCCCTAGTGCATTATTTGGCTCAACCACAAGTCCAGAATAGGAGGAGCACCTACTGGACTCTGGAGTCTCATTTTCATTACCATTTTATTTAGGGGCCATTTCAGGTTTGCGGACACCCTAAGGTTCCAAAACCCAATAAACGCCCCTAAAAATACCCCATATTGGAAACTACACCCCTTAAGGAATATATCCAGGGGTGTAGTGAGCATATCGACCCCACAGGTGTGTCACAAAAAATTTTAGCGTTAGGCTGTGAAAATGTAAAACAATTTTTTTTTCCAATAATCTGCAATTTTAGCTGAAAATGTTTAATTTTTACAAGGAATCCTGGTAAAAAAGCACCCAAAACCTTGTTACACAATTTCTTCCAAGTTCGGCAATACCCTACATGTGGGTGTAATCTGCTGTTTGGGCGCATGGCAGGGGGTATAAGGGAGGGAGCGCTACTTGGCTTTTGGAATGCAGATTTTGGTGGGGCCATGTCGCATATACAAAGCCCCCAAAGTACCAGAACAGGTGAAACCTTCCATAAGTCAACCTATTTTGGATTCAGCACGCCTCAAAGAACTCATCTAGGGGTGTATTGTACATTTTGGGTGCACAGGTGTTACAAAGTTGCTTTTTTTTGCATTGGGCTATGAAAATGAGGGGAAAACGCAATTCCGCCATTGTTTTTTGAGCTTCAATTTTACAGCGTTCGCCGTGCAGTGTAAATGACAGGATATCTTTACTATGGGGGTCGGTACAATTGCAATGGTATAGATTTTATATAGTTTTTTTATGTTTTATTACTTTTACACAATAGAAATAGGTCTATAAAAAAATTGCGTTTTTATGTTGTTCTGTTCTGATAGCCATAACGTTTTCAGTTTTCTGTATACGGAGATGATTCTGGGCTTGTTTTTTGTGGGATGAGTTAATGTTTTTATTAGTACCATTATGGGGGGCATATGCCGCTTTGATCACTTTTTATTAAGGTTTTTGTGAGGCATTTTGAACAAAATACAGCATTCCTGGTAGTGTTTTTTATTTTTATTTTTTAACAGCGGTCACCGTGCAGTATAACTGACATACTAGTATTACTCATCAGGTCGATACGATTACAGCGATATCCAATTTGTATATTTTTTTATGTTTTACTGCTTTTACACAATATAAACACTTTATTCAAAAAGGAAAACACGTTTTTGCATCGCCATAGTCTGAGAGCCATAACTTTTTTATTTTTCTGTGTACGGAGCTGTGTAGGGGCTTGTTTTTTGCGGGAAGAGTTGACGTTTTTATTGGTATAATTTTTGGGGGGACAAGAATTTTTGATCAGTTTTAAATCCGTTTTTTGGAAGGCAGGGTGAAGAAAATACTGCAATCCTAGTAGTGTTTTTTATTTTTATTTTTAACAGCGCTCACTGTGCAGTATCCATGACCAGTTAGCTTTACTCTCTGGGTCGATACGATTATGGCGATACCCTATTTATATAGTTTTTTAAATTTTGAAGCACTTTAAAAAAAAAAAAAAGTGTTTTTATTGTGTTAAATAATATTTATGCATCGCTGTCTTCTGAGAGCCATAACTTTCTTATTTTTCCATATACAGAGACGTGTATGGACTTTTTTTTTGCGGGATGAACTGAAGTTTTAATTGGTACAACTTTGGCGTCTATATGAATTTTTGATCGCTTTTTATTCAATTTTATGTGCTGCAGGATGTACAAAATCGCAATTCTGTGACTTTTTATTTGTATTTGTTTTTTATGGCGTTACCGTACAGGGTTAATTAAACATGACAGATTTATCGGGTGGGTCGTTACGCACGCGGCGATACCAAATATTTGGGGACTTTATTTATTTTTGATCTTTTTTGGGCGATTGGCGTTTGTAAAGGGGAAAAGGGCGGTTGTACGTGTTTTTATTTTATTTTTTGTGTTTGTGTTTTACTTTTTTTTCACTTTTGACATTTATTTTTACTTTTTTCACTTTTTTTCACTTTATCTTCTAACAGCAATCATCAGATTGCTGTTAGAATGCAGACCAGTGCACAGTATCAGTACTGTGTACTGGTTGCCATGACAACGCCTGTCACCATGCCCACAATGCATTGCGGGCATGGTGACGTCACTGATGACCCCGGGAAGTGCCGTTCACTTCCCAGGATCATCAGACAGGGGATCGGTGCCGCACTACAGTGCGGCAGCCGACGGGAGCAGGCAGGAGGAGCTCACTCCTCCTGCCTGCGGCTTTATTATCGCAGCCATGACAGGCTGCGGTAATGAAGCAGCACCCGCGGCCGGAGCTCCCCTCCAGCCGCGTGGTGATACGGCATGCGGCCAGCGGTAATTTACCGCTGGTCCCATGTTGCGATCGTGCGTGGCTCGCCCGCAAGCCCGTGCGATCGCCGGGGCGTATGGATGCGTCCAATTGCGGGAAGTCACTTCCCGCTAGGGCGTATCCATACGCCCTATGTCGGGAAGGGGTTAACCAATGCCAGTCTAATAAATGGCTGCTAAAGCTCATATTCCTTATCAAGGAAGTACAGTAAGTCTACATTGCATTCAATAGCCTGAAGGTTCTACACATTGTCATTGGAGACACTGGAGTCTAGAGGAATGCTTAAAGGGGTTGTCTCGCTACAAAGATCCGCTTTCAACATGTAGGGAACACTAAATGAAGATGTTTTCCAAATACATTGCTTTGTTCAATTTTTTGTTTGCTGATGAGCTACAAGTGATTTTATCACCTTCTAAAGGCTTTCTAGTTTCCCAAGGGACCGACCTGTGTACTCCTTCTCCCCAGCTGTTTGTTCTATCTGATAGCAGGGAGTGATGTCATGACACAGGTCTCTGGACAGTGAGAGCTTGTTTGTCATCTGATCTTTCAGACAAAAGACAGTAATTACTACTGTTTACTTTAACTCAGAAGTTTCCCTGGTCCTGACAGCATGAGATTTATCTAAATAGAAGAAGTCTGAATACATGGAGCTCATATGCTAATTACAGACAGCTTGACCAGGAAGTGACAGAGCAAAGCAGCATTATTTCATTCATGCATCATATGAAACTTTGAGATGAGACAACCCATTTAAGGTTTAAATGGCTAAATACAGAACAAAAGATGTCTGACTGGATTTACATGTTAAAGAGGTTGTCTCACCATGCTGCTTTACAGAGCTATAGGCAGCTTCAGACTCACACTTCCTGGTCAGGCTGTGGGTGGTTCTGTAACAGTGATTGACATATCAGCTCTGCTATTAATAGCTGAGCCTGTTACAGTGATATGAGTGCTGGAGGTTTGTAAATAGCAGTGTACAAGTCTTCAGAGCTATAAGGCGTAAAACGCATTATTACCTTAGATAAACAAAGCTTCTGTGCTAGTGTTAATACTCAGCAGGGAGTGACCAACAGGGTTGGACTGACTGACAGCAGCTCAGAGCAATGAGAGAGAGTAGGAAGAGGTGGTCGGTAAGAAACTAGTCAAATCTTTTTTATCCCACGAACAAAGCAAAATCAACATAGCAATATATTTGGTAATATTCTTCATTTATCTTTCCCTACATGTTAAAAGCTAATCATTGTGGTGAGAAAGCCCCTTTAATAGCAGATATATCTGATATCAGCCTTTCCTTATGGTTTGTTCCACTTGATGGTGGAAATTGTAATGTGAGGACCAGAGTATACAGATAGGAATCCAGATAATCTATCTATCGTGCTAAATCTGCTGCTTAAAGTGACCAATCGCATTATAGTCAAGCCTGCTGATTATAGCAGGACTACCAACCAGGCACGGACTGGCCCACAGGGGAATAGGGGAAACCCCCCGGTGGGTCCCTAAGCATGGCAGACCTGGAGAAGTTGTTTTAACTGCACATAGAACCTCGGGAGAAATCAGAAAAGCAGAGTAAGAGAGGCAAAAAGCAAGATGCAGAGTATAGGAGGCATGTACAGTCATTTACAGTAGCTGTAGGCTGGGCACCTAAAATAAACTCCACCGGTGGGCCCAGAAACAGCTCTACTGGTGGTCCCCTATAATCAACCTCAACTGTGGGCCCTAGGTACCCCAGTCCAACAATGCTACCAACCATAGTGATATGGAGGCCTCCAAGCTCTCCCACGGATAAGAATAGGGGAATATTATTTCAACTACCTGATCATTTTGTTCTGGAGAGATAAGCCACCACCAGAGGGTGTCAGGCAGTGGATTTCTCCTTCCTCCCCAATCATAGCAAATGCACAATTAGGCAACCAGACCATGCAAGTGAATGAGAGAATCGAGTGGGAAAGACGTATGGCCAGCTGAAGATGTAGGCTTCACATGCAGATGACAGATAAAAAAGATTACATGCCCCAGGAATGGACATCACTTGCAGCAAAACATACAGATCAGTTGGTCCTATTTTGCCTCTCGTTCTCTTCAGCCAGGTCATCTATTGTGCTTGGTTCCTAAGGGCATGTTCACATGGCGGATTTCCCCACGGGTTTCTACGCGGTTGCCGCGGCCAAAACCTCGTCCAAGCCTCGCCTCAGACTCGCGTCCCCTGACGAGGTTTATTGGCGCGGTCGCGGTGCGGTTGGGGCGTGGTTTTGGGCGCGGTTTGCGGCAAGGTTTTCACCCATACAAATTAATAGGCAGGACAAAACCCGCGCCCAAACCCGCGCACCAACCGTGCCGTAAAGCACGGCGAATTGACAGGAGACCTCTCAAACACGCGCGTGTGAATAGCAACGCGGTTTCCTATAGGAAACCGTGTAATGAACTGGGGGCGTTTGGGGCGCGATTTGGGCGAGGTTTTGAATGCGGCAGCCGCGACGAAACCCACGGCCAAATCCGCCGTGTGAACATGCCCTAAAACAGTGCTAAAAAGCAAGTATTAATATGACTCTGGGTTGGCTGGGATTACGCAGTTTGCAACACAATAAACTTGGATACAAAAATGTTTTACCTCCAATATGATACCTCCAAAATTCTGTTCACACGGCTGATTTGGATGCTGATTCCAGTGCGGGTTCAGCACTGATCCTCCTCAGAATCTGTGTCCAAATCTGACTGCAATTCACCCTTAGGCTATGTTCACACGGCTTAACTGCGGGACGTAATTACGTCCCGCAATTACGCCGTGTGGAGGGGGGCGGGAGCGGGGGAGGGAGCGGGGGGCCGGCACTTCGCCGGTCCATTGCCTTGCATTACCAGCGGCGCGTATATGCCTCTAGAAAGTGACGTGTCAATTATCTCCCCGCCCGGCGGATTCGCCGAGCAGGGAGAGGAGACGTAATCCATAGTTCTCTATGAGAACTGTGGATTACAGTAATGAATGGGCCGTTTTCAGCCCGTAATTTGCACACTTCGGCGCGTAATTACGGACCGAAATACGGCCCATTTTAAGCCGTGTGAACATGGCCGTAGGTTGTTTCTCATGGAAAATCTGTGTCGCAGTGCACATTGCACTTTTCCACTGACCTGTCCGTTCTCGAGGCGAATTCAGCACCAAACCTCACATAGTAAACTGGAGGCTGAAAATCTGACTCTGAAATCAGCATCAAATCCACGTGTACTAGTGCGGATTTTAGCCATAGATTCAATGCGGATTCAGATCCAATCCTAATTCCTACAGTAAAGTCAATGGGATATCTTGTTTCTATTTTACAGCATGTAACTGTGATCCAGTTGGAGCAGTGCGTGATGACTGTGAGCAGATGACGGGTCTTTGCTCGTGTAAGACGGGAATTTCTGGCTTGAAGTGCAGTCAGTGCCCAGATGGACGCAAGCCTGGCCTAAATGGCTGTGAGCAAGGTAAGTGTGTCCTGCTTGGTGGTTTTTTGGCCAGATGCGGAGATAAAGGATGTGGGTTTTTAATACTTTTGATGGACAGACGTGTTTGAGATCACCACCGGCAACAGAGGTCCTAGTAGTGACCGCCAAGGTATTCTTCTTACCAAGTTGGGACTAGACCATATCTATTCTTCGTGTCACAGGCAGGTGGAGCGCACGCAGAAACCTTTTTCTCCAGATTTCGTATTGAGTGCTGGCACAATCAATAATAATTTACCTTCTTGAGTGACTTCAGAAGAATGAAAACAGATTTGAGCGAGCACGGAAACACAACAAAATGAAGGCTGACAACATTTTACAATTGATCGGCTCACATAGGCAGCTCATCACCCTATCTGTCCTGTGTCGATATCTACAGGGGAGATTCTCTCACCTTTAATCATCTCTAAAGGAACACAATCCATAGGAACGTTAATGTGGTCGAGTCACTTCTTATTTTGCATACATATAAATCCATTACAATATTGAATATTGCAATATTTGGTCATGGCAGTGTTTTGCAGTCTCTCTTGCACGGATTAAATAAATTATAGTCAAGCCTTGTCTAGGGTTGGGGACAGGCTGTATTTCTGTACAGTATGCACCTTCTCAACCAACATAAAATTTTATTCATTTTAGTATCAACCATCGACTGTAGAGTCATTACCCAGATGGCCACATAGTCAGTCTACCTTCACCTACGGTTAATTGCATAGAGGTCCCAGTCTATTAGCTTAGAGATAATCCATATGAATTCTGGCTGTAGGATAACCTCCAGAACCTGCTATGAACCCATGCTTGACCCTTGTGTTGTCTAATATATCCATACAGCCAACACTCTTAGTGCCTTAGACGTATTTTCTAGAAATTTTGTACTATAGAATATACGACTGCATTTTATTGTACCACAACAGCGTGAAAAATAAAATCCAATGTTGAATATTATTTGTGTGAATAATTGTAACTACAAAATCATTTTCTATTCTTATTTTGTACAGATCCATCCGCTCCTAAATCTTGCAGTGATATTCAGTGCCAGTTTGGGGCAACCTGTGTTGTGGTTGGAGGCACTGCCCATTGTGAGTGTCCTTCACCTCTATGCCCAGAATCAAATCTTACTAAGGTAAGAAGCATACATATGAAGTTAAAGAGGGTTTCCAGTCTAGAAAATTCATTTTTACACACTATATAAGGGAATTCTGAGTTGATATAGGAAGAGGGGGGGGTCCTCTGTTTAAGATCCTCATCTCTTGGCTAGAGGAGAGAATGCATTCTAAAGCGGTGTTCAAATGGCTTAAATTGGGTGCATTTTGCCGCATATTTTGCGGCATACTGAGCTCAAATACGAGCGAAATGCGCCCCAGTCATTGCGGTAATCCACAGCTCTCATAGAGAACTATGGACTACGTCTCCTCTTCCCAGGCGTACAATACGACGTGCGGGGAGATAAGTGACATGTCATTTATTCACGGCGCGTAATGATAGTCTATGGGGCCGGCGGGCTGCCGGCCCCCCACCCCCAACCCCGTGGGAGTACGCAGCGATCAGGGCGCGAGCTCTCGAACACCCGGCGTAATTGCGGGACGTACCGTACGCCCTGCAATTAGCCGTGTGAACTTAGCCTAAGAATGTCTGTCTCTCTGGAGAACCTGACTTGTCCTGCCTTACACAGTCCGGCCACTGATTTGCCTGCGCACTGTGTACAGCTTCATTTCACCTGTGATGGCGCTGCAGGAAAATTAAACACCGCCACTTGTTCCACAGAGTACAGCTAATAACTGGGGGTCTCAGCAGGGGCAAACTCTGTGATTAGATTATTGCCAAGAGACCCTTCTCACAAGCGGATATTGTCCAAAGCGGAGAAAGCCCTTAACAATTAACTTAGACTTTTTACTCTTTTTATGCCTTGAATTGAAGATATGCTTGAAGATAATAATTCCAGCAACGATTTCTATTCTTATTACAAGTGTTCGGGTAGGGCCTGATTTTGCCGTTGATGACGGGAAAATGGTACAATCAATCCCCAGTGATCAAATACACAACCTTCTTACTGTGAAGAAAAAGGTGGGTGATTGGTTGTACAATTTTTCTGCAATCTCTGGCAAAATTTGCATTGGGCCAGACCAGCCCTGGCCGAATCCAAAGCTCAACACTACTTATTACCTTGGCAGAACAACTTAAATTTTTTTTTTATAAAAAAGAGTCACACAAGCACAGCAAAAAAGATATGTTTTTTAAAGGGGTTTTCTCACTACAGGCTTTCACAGGCATCTTGAGATTTCTCTCTCTCTTACAGCTTTATATCTGGGTCTCTCCTCCCAGTAGACATGTCTTCCCTCACTGAAGACTGGTGACATCATCATTCTTTGTGAGCAGTGGAAGGGAGAGGATGTCACAGCTCTGCAGAAGTCCTGCAATAGTCAGTTCTCATGCCTGCACCTCCATCCCAGGCTTTAATCCTTGTAACCAGAACACCTGCATTTGTGTAAACAGTTATACATACAGTCTGAACTGATTAAACAAATGTGAGAAATGCACTCTGCTCCCTCTCTGTTATCAGGCAGGAGTTAGAGTGTATAAGGCTGTGTTATATGGGTGGGGGGAGCAGAGTGTATATCAGGCAGGATGTAGAGGGGGAGCAGTGTAAAAGGCTGTGTTATATGGGAGGGGAGAGCAGAATGTATAAGGTTGTTTTATATGGGGGGAGAGTGACTCTAGCTGCTAGAGACTCAGTAATTGCCCAGACCCATCACATAGAGCTGTCACTATGAGAGGAGGATAAAGGCAGCCTCTATCACACAGCTCAGGGGAAGTGAAAAACAATGAGAACATAGACACAGACAGCAGCCAGCACAGAAAATCACTTTCAGTATCGTTTTCACACAGCTCAGAGGGAAAAGTGCAGACAGCTGATCACAGTACAGGGGGCGTGTCCCACACAGGGGGCATGTCCTGACCAGAGTTAAACTAAATATCAGGCAACCAATCACAGAAAAGGGGGTGTGATCTTACCCCAGGCTTCAGATTTAGCTCTAGGTACTCACAGATTAGCTAGTAGCTGCTATAATAAATGATTTAGGTAATACCAACCAATTGCAAAGGTGCTTATTTTTTTTCTGTCCCCATCATTACAGATATGTACAGATATGTTTGTAGTGAGAAAACCCCTTCAAAGTTACAGTTGTGCTAATTAGGTACGACTAATTTCAGCTCTTTGTAAGTTTTTCAGGCGGCTGCTGCTGTCCCCAGAGTAGAACTGACAGAAATTGTATGAAGTATTCCTTAAAATGCTACTGATTATTTAAATGCCATGATTAAAGCAGTAGTCTCCTGAAACGCGGCCGCAGCACAGGATGGACTGTGTTTGTATTAGCAGTTTTGATTATTTTAAATGTACAAATAAGGACTGAACTTTTATAAAGAAATGTTGCTGGAATCTGCTGCTTAATTAAAAAGCTACCAGGGAACGCTGCCTTATTCCAGAGTATAAAAGATTCCACATCGGTCAAAGAGCTTTCTCAGAAATTTTTATCTGAGAACAGAAATGTGTAGTCAAAAATGTCTGAGACCCATAGGGTACGTTCACACAACGTATTTACGGGGGCGTACTTTGGAGCATGATTGCGCCAATGTATGCCCTGCAAATACAGTAAAAACATAGCACTCATTGCGGGCTATATAAAAGGCTCGTATTTCCCAGCACGTAATGCCGCCCATAAAAATTAGTGACTAAGAATACAAAGCAAAAGAACGTCAGCATATATCTTCTTTTAATCAAAAATGCAGAGTACAAATGTGCAACGTTTCGGCTCAGAAAACAAGGCGACCCTTTTTCAAGCATACCACAATTTTACAAGTGCCAACCTATATACTGTATGTATAATGTGCTTACATCATCAACTTAGTTAACCAATGAAAAATCACCTCTTAATCATCATAATTTCTTATCCAATAAAATATATATAATGCAAATAAGGTGTCTCATACCTCACCAATAAAATCCTCCCTCTTATGCTTATATCTACCATGGCGACCGGGAACAATTCTAGGTGCACAACACAACCGGCGTTCACAACTTCCTAATGCGCATGTCCAGGTCGGGCGCGCATGCTCCATCATAACCCAGCTTCGCCGCTGCACTGCGCGTGCCCATTGCCCTTCCTATGTGTGTCCAGCTTCCCAGTCAGACTGCGCATATCCGTTGCCCTTATTATGCGCAAAATTACTTATAAGGCTACCGGTCTTTATATAAAGTTATGTAGAAGCAAAAAATAAATAAAACGTCCACCAAATATGCCCATATTGTAGAGAACAAATTACGGGGTTCTCAAAAGAGTCAATCACCTTGGTAAATACATGGCATCTTAGGGGATCAGTGTCATATACCATAACACCCAACCCCTATCTGCGATGGCATTACTCCCCGCCGTAACACACCTAGTGTGAACTAGTGGCGGTATGCTATATCAAATGGTGAGTGTCTTGGCCCCCAACCAAAACCTTTTCTCTAAAGGGACATTATGGACACTTAAACTCAAATTAAGTACAACAAAATACAGAAAAACCAGAGCCAAAATGCAGGAATACACCAAAGATAAAAACAACCACTATTTTGGAATAAAAATTAGTGACGTCACTTCTTTCGGGCAAATACTAGACTGAATAGGAGGCAGGGCCATTGTTCTGCTGAAAGTACGCGTTGGCCAGGTGTACTGCAGTGTGTACATGTGCGCACCGCAATGTGGCGTGTGAGCATACCCTTAGACTGAGGCAGAATCCTTTATATTTTGCAGGAAGGCAGCATTCTCTAGTAGCATTTTCTTAATTCGTCACTTCCAGGAAGCCCTTCTTACTTCACTGTAGTTGAGGAGGACATCCTTTAAAGGGGTTATATCACTACAAGTCACTTTGCAATATGTGTCCATTAACAGTGTCCTTTCTGAGATATCCCCTCTTGTATGGACTGCATCAGCTCCTCAGGTCGCTATAGCTACAGACCTGTTTGATCTATCCTGATAGGCTGCCAGCACTGGTTGCTATAGCTACAGACCTGGCTTCTACTGCAGCCTAATGGACGCCAGTAAACATACCCCTGAATTCAAAGTGAAACCAAGAAAACAGGACTGAGGTAACATGAAACAATGTAGTGAGACAACCCCTTTAATATTTGTTCAGCACTATATCCGGGCCTACAGTTGCTGATCGCACTGGCAAGCCTCTTCGATCAGGATAAAACAGACCATCTCTGCAGTATAAGTGACAGATCTACCTGCTGCTCCCTTCTGAGGTTCCCTGGCCGGGCTCCAAGGAACTTTGTAGGGAAACACTGTAATTACAGCAATAATCCTTGCATATATGGCAATAATCCAGTAACATTTTTGGAAACTGAATAAATGCATAACTATTGGATTCTTAATTCACTGGGAACATTTATCTTGAGGTCTATCTCTGAAGACAGAATTGCTGCTTTACCTGTAGATATGCAGTGAATTTGCTCTATAGGAAGCCAATTATGCTGTAAAGCAGATTATTATTTCTTGGATTGCAATGGTTATGCTCTGACCTTTCGCTAAGTGCACATGAGAAATACCCACAGCAGTCCATTTTATGTTTGCTTTCAACTTTTTTCAAATATGTTGGGTCGGAAGGCCTTCATTCATTGTCTGAGCATGTAAGCCTAGAAATCCTCTGCACCGCTGAACCCAGATGGACGCACAGGGGAAGTCTACCGATTTCACAGACTCATTATGACAACAAGGAAACACTTGACCTACATAGCGAGCACATCAGTTCAGAAAAACACACAGTATGAGCACATATCCAGTGCAGATAAACATCCCGGCCCTCTGCACATTATTATTTTACTTCTATGTCTGACCTGAACACTGCATGGGCTTAAAGGGGTTGTCGCGCTATAAGGATTGCTTTTTTATGTTAAAGATCTTGCAAAAACAATTCACTTTGCAATATGTGCCCATTAACAGTGTCCTACCTATTCCCAGATATCCCCTCTTGTATGGGCTGCATCAGCTCCTCAGGTCGCTATAGCTACAGACCTGTTTGATCTCTCCTGATAGGCTGCCAGCACTGGTTGCTATAGCTACAAACCTGGCTTCTACTGCAGCCTAGTGGAAGCCAGTAAACACGTCCCTGATTTCAAAATGAAACCAAGAAAACAGGACGAATCAATGTAGTGAGACAATCCCTTTAATGATTCCTCACTGCTACCTATAATACTGATTAATTATACATTTATATTCCATTCACTGACTTAATTTCAATCAAATATATTTTTAGAATATGTATTCCTAAATATGTAATACACTATATACCGATTATATATATATATATATAATATATATATATATATATATAATATAATATATATATATATATATATATATATATATATATATACACAGGGTGGGCCATTTATATGGATATACCTAAATAAAATGAGAATGGTTGGTGATATCAACTTCCTGTTTGTGGCACATTAGTATATGGGAGAGGGTAAACTTTTCAAGATGGGTGTTGACCGTGGCGGCCATTTTGAAGTCGACCATTTTGGATCCAACTTTATTTTTTCCAATGGGAAGAGGGTCATTTAACACATCAAACTTATTGAGAATTTCACAAGAAAAACAATGGTTTTAACGAAATTGGTTTTAACGTAACTTTATTCTTTCATGAGTTATTTACAAGTTTATGACCAATATAAAATCTGTTCAAAGTGCTGCCAATTTATTCCAAATGTCAGCGGCACACTATCAACTAAGAAAACATCAAAGGCACATAGGAATTTTTGAAAAATGCATTAATGCTAAGGATATATGAAAATTTGAGGTTCTTAGTTCACAATTTTGATCAAAAGTGTTTAAGCTCACCTCCCAATTGCGTCAAGGGGACCCCAGCACAGGTGAGTCCTAACACTTAAACGTTACCTCAAAGTGCTGCGCATTGTGTTGAATTGTCAATGCAACCCTCTTCTTCCACTCTTGACACACTGATAGCAACACTGCAGAAGAAATGCTAGCACAGGCTTCCAGTATCCGTTGTTTCAGATGCTGCACATCTCGTATCTTTACAGCATAGACAATTGCCTTCATATGACCCCAAAGATAAAAGTCTAGGGGGGTCAGATCGGGAGACCTTGGTGGCCATTCAGCTTGGCTATGATGACCAATCCACTCTCCAGGAAACTGTTCATGTAGGAATGCTTGGCCACTACAGTACCTTTACCCTTATTTTCTCTAGCATGACAGTGGTCATCTTGGAAGTGTGTTTGGGGTCACTATCACGTTGGAATACTGCCCTGTGGCCCATTTTCTAAAGGGAGAGGATTATTCTCTTCTTCTTTATGTCACAGTACAGGTTCATGGTTCCCTCAATGAACTGTAGCTCCTCACAGCCGGCAGAACTCATCCAGCCTCAAACCATGACACTCCCACCCCCATGCTTGACTATAGACAAGACACACTTGTCTTTGTTCTCCTCACCTGGTTGCCGCCACACACGCGATAACACAAATTTAACACACCTGCTCCTCATTCACACCTCAGATATTGTAACAAAACGAGTGACAAAATGAAACCATGAAAGTAAAATCGCATATATGGCACAATTTATTCCTATTTTACTTATGGATGTACTCAGTTTTTGTGCAATCGGTTTAGACATTTATGGCTGTGTTGAGTTATTTTGAGAGCACACCAAATCTACACTGTTATACAAGCTGTACACTGAATACTCTATATTGCATCAAAGTGTCGTATCTTCAGTGCTGTCCAATGAAAATATGTGATACAATATTTTACAAAAATGTGAGAGGTGTTCTCCCTTTTGTGAGATACTGTGTGTGTATATTTATATATATTTGTGTGTTATGACTTCATTGCTAAAATTCCCACTGTAAACCTTTTCATACTGAAAATAGTCCTCGAATTTGTTTTTACAATTGAAACATATTCCTCCTTGGTCTTGTACACCCCACTACTAGATCGATTCTACTGTAGGCGCAAGCTTGGACAAAACTGCAGCATGCTTGCCAATATTGAATGCCACAGATATATACTTGTACATTAACATTAGTGGTGGCTGCAACACAAGATACTGGCAAAACAGATTCTGGAATTTCAGAGGAGAGCTATTAATCCCGTCTATAATAAACAGCTTAGCAGTGCAAACAATAGGGGCCTCAACCCAATGGCTAATATAGAATAATTAAGTATTTTTTATTACAGATGTGCAACTGTCCTTTGTCTATTAAAGCAGGCCCCAATAAATCATTTTTCATGTGGCGCGAGCCCCTGGTGGACCATTTTAGACCTGACAGTGCTTAGTAATAAGGCACAAAGGGCCCTAGTTGCGGTGCCCAAATACCTGCGATCGTTAACAATGCTTTTTCACTTACTGTTTATGTCCCAGTGGGCAGAACGCAGCATATTGTTCAAATGCCTGTGTTACTTGTTTGTAGGTCTGTGGCTCTGATGGAGTGACCTATGGAGACTGGTGTCAGCTGAAAACAATTGCTTGCAGACAAGGTCGGACTATTACAGTAAAGCACACTGGACCCTGCCAAGGTATCATGTCTTTCTGATTTTGTCAAATTACACTGGCTCTGCTGTCATCTTGCTGTTATTCATAAGAAATGTTCTACATATTTCAGGATTTGTCATTTTTTATGATTACTGCATCCCCTGATTGTAAAGTATTGCAGAACACTTAGGGCGACATGTCCCAATGCGCAAACACTGTTTTTTTTGGTCTATGTTGCGCCAAAAACACATTTGACGCCATATTTTCCATGTAAATGAGCTGTCGTACACCAAAACTAGGAGCATTATACGCCAGGCACCACACATTGTAATGCACCGAAAAAGGCGCATTACATATAGTAGCAATGATACACTGTGCGCCTCCATAACACAAGGCAACTATCGAGGTGCATTACATACACTAGTGATGACACATTATGCACCTCCGTTGCTCAATCCGCCTCGATATGCACATTACACACACTGCCAATGATACGCTTTGTGCCGCGATTCGCACAGTGTGCATTTTTAGGCGTATTAGGTTTACTATGCAAGGTATAACTGATGCCAGAGGATGGGACTTTCTGGAGCACTTTCCACTGATTTAATGCGCCTAAAAACTGCCGCACATGTCGCCCTTAGTCGATTGAAGAAATAATGGTTCACATTTTTATTCAGTTGTATTATTAGAAATGAAATTATCAGTAGTTAAGGTGTTGTTACAAAAAAGTCAACTAGAAATAGATCTATTAAAGTCCACTAATTATTTGTATTTTTTTTTTTTGCTCCCTTAGAAACCATCACTGTTGCTAATCTTCAGACATTGCCTCCTACCGGGACCCCGGCACCACCCATTGGCCGATCTCTTCCTACACCAACAACTCCAAGAGCTCGACATCCCAGCAAAAATGTTGACTCGTACCCCTTAATTTTGGAGACGGAAAGTCCTCGTCAGCGTTACACCAGTACTCACCGACCAGTGACTCAGACACATGTTGTCCGCACCTCCACCGTAAGACCAGCAGTAACTGTACCAACTAGGCGACCCACCACAACCCAGGCTTATGATGAATCTGGAAGTGGCAGTGGGGATGAGGACTTGGAAGCAAGTGGAGATCAGGAAATAAGTGGAAATGAGCCATCAAGTATGTGGACAAGTCTTGATGTGTTAATTTTTCAGAAAGAAAGTGTTGTTCATTAAGAATCTACGTAACATATATATTTTACTGTTAGCAAACCTTACAGTTAGGAAAGCAGAGGCAGATTATGGAGCCCCAAGTTTGTTTCAGTAGAACTAAGGTGATTTCATGTGTCCCATTGACTTCAGTTGTAATCCGCACTGTAGTTTATGCAGCACATCTTTTTCTGATGCAAATTTGTAAATTCACATGCAGAAAAAATGTTGGTACTATGTCATTTCTTGACACATGTTCCATGGATTTATCCCACTGAATGGGGCAAAATCTTGATCCAAAACCATAGCATAGTTCAAAGAAGTAAGAGTGTGTCGTCTTCTGAACATGCTGTTAGGGACTGTCAGGGACGCACACGGAGACACGGACGGAGTGAGGCCTTGACGCTGGTCCCAACCTCTGTCCCTGCTTTTTGGGGTACCCGAATCCTTAATAGGTCGGCCCCAACCCGAAGACTGAGCTCTACTCTGAGCCAAGTGAGACACAAGACGTAGATGAACAAACACAGAGCACACAAGAGAGGTCAGACAGGCCGAGTCAGCAACGAACGGGCAGCGCAGTACAGAGACGAGTGACAAGAGAATAACCGAGGTCCAAGCAAGAGTCAAAAAAACCCAGAGATGCAAAATGAGAATACAGGCGAACTATAGGGAAAGGAAACCATATAGCAGGCAAGGCAGAAAGGCAAATGAATCCTATATATAGGGAACAGAGAAAGAGAACTGAGGCAATAGATAGAAGAAACACAAGACCAGATAGGAGATCAAAGTTGTCAATCAAAAATTAACCAAGTTAACTAAAAGTGTGCTGGAAGATTCTTGGCCACGGACGTTGGCCAGGAATCAATCAGCACACAGAACAGAAAAACCAAGTTCACACTAGTAATATAAATACGCAGTAATAAGTCAAAAACCACGTTTTACGTCGTACCGGATGTGGCCTGCGACCATTGGCAAAAGCTTGGGGTGTGTCAGGCATAATCATAACACATGCCCTCAAGCACAGGTACAATACCACCAACTGAAGTAAGCCAAACACTTGGTTATACCTATCTGCACAAGTTATGACTCCATCTGTTCTCCAGCAGTTTATATTATTGCCCAGTTTGTTAGGTTACAGATTTAGTCCTCATTTCTGATTATATCATATCTCCTATGCTTTTCTACAGAAGATGCATTTGATGGAGGAGATGAGCAACAAGAAGAAGGTGAGGAGAGAAAGGATTTGGACACTACACCTGTCATGGAAAGAGCCAGCTGCTACAATACACCTCTAGGATGTTGCTCAGATGGGAAGACGCCGGCTATTGATACAGATGGCACAAACTGTCCTAGTAAGTGATGTCTTATGGGGTGCCAGCTACTTATAAGAAACAATGCACCATGCATGCGAGTCTCTACACTCCTGAAGACGCAAAAATGTCTCTACAAGCTGCTTGTTAATATTCAGAGATTTTAGTAACTGCGGGCTGAGCCGGTTTTGGATAGTTGTGATGTCAAGTTATTAGCAAGTCACTCTTCTTTATACTAAACTTGAATGGATTGTGTCATTCATTAGAGACACCCCCATGGAAGGCAATGCTTAGCTCAATTTTTGACCCCCTTCAGGCATATAGATGAATTTGCTGAAGATATTTGGGGTCAACCAAAACAAGAGCCTTTGCTTGTTAGTGACCCTGTGCTCTATTTTATAAAGGGCATCCCATGTGGAGGCAGCCCTCTATAATATCTATAGGCCATAATGTCTTGATGGATCAACTTGTGTGTAACCCAATGGCATAAAAGTCTGGAAATGCTTATCAGTTTTAGCGCTTAGCTAGTATATTTGTTTTACTATGGTTTGATGACCGTCACAAAATTTGTAAATTTTCCTTACTTGAATCACCAACCTTTTTATTTTGTTTTTAAAATATACATAGAAAACGGTTTACAGCCTAGTACTATAAGGTTACACCAGTTACTAAATCGTAAAGGTATACATATCTTTGTAGTATCATGGCTGAGAACTACTTGTCATAGAAAGGGTGAGGTGCGCTATGGCAAAAATTTAAATAGGTCCCACACCTACATCCAAAGACAGAAGGGTTAGAAGCCTATTTGAGCTCTAATTCTGCCTCTATGTTCATGTACCGGATTAAATATTTAAATAGAATGTGTATGGAATTTGGTCCATTTTGTTGCTGTGTTCAGTTATGGATCCATTAAAGGGATTTTGCCGTCGATGTAATGTTGACGGTGGGATCCTCCAAAATTGGTATATTAATCACATTTTCTAAATATAATGAGATTTACAAAAAGTCAATGCCTACAGCTTATTTTACATGCCCTTAGGTTACCTGAAAGTTTAAATAGACACTACCCAGACACTGACGAGGAATCAGTAACTGTCCACGCTAATGCCCTTTCTGCACTTCTTATACTCGTTATCCATACAGGGAACATGAAGGACTTGCAAGGGAGTGGGGGAGAAAAATCATGGAAGGAGCCAGTGTGTTTTGTATAGAGAATCCACTGTTTTATCGTAATTATTTTTGAGAAAACATTGCGACATTCTTCCCCTGCTCCCGAGGCTCACTCTCTCAGCTCCCCTCCCTCACCCCTGTGACTCAGCAGCTGAGTTAATCTTCCTCTCCTGAGTCAGATATGATGGTAAGAAACTCACTTCTTGGCAAAATCCCTTTAAGATATGTGTTTCAAGGCTTTGTGTCCAATAATCAAGATAATGTGGGGTTTAAAAAAAAAATATTGAATTGAATTTCCTGAAAAAGAGAATATAAATTGCCTATAAAACAATCTGTATGGTGAATACCTTCATATATAGTTAGTGGGGTGTAATTGTCTTTCGTACCTATTTCTTCCTGTTAACTGCCTATTCTTGTTCTCTTTTTATTGCCCAACTAGTACAGGCTTCGTACTAAGCCACTTCTCATGGGATGTTATCCTGACTGGTAAAGTGATGTGTTACTTGGCCTCTTCACCCACAGGATGGCGTTGCATATACATCCCCACTCTAAATCAATTACTAACCTTCATAGTTCAGCCCCGTGTCATGCTACTAACCTTGTACCAGGCACTGGCCATAAAACTTTTCACCCGTCAGATGGGCCTAGGGAAGAGCAGTAGGCAATATCTTGAAATTGGGTACTACCGTTGCATTACCCCATTGACTTGTATTTGTATCCTCTTATTTTCCCAGAAACTAAAACATTTGAAGGTGTTCTCATCATTGAGGAGCTGGAAGGTCAAGAGGTCTTTTACACCCCAGAGATGTCAGATTACAAGTCAGAGCTTTTTGGCGAGACAGCCAGGAGCATTGAAAATGCAGTAAGTGTACTTTCACAAGGAAACATGACTTGATTCAGATTCCCAGCTGTCTACGTGGATGGTCATAAGATCTAGATTCCTATATGTGAACTGTAATATAGTGTTCAAAGGTGAGTCTGAAAGCCTTAATAACCAGGGAGACACTTCTCATAGGGCCAATTGCCTTCCCATAAACATTCAGCTTTAATTTTCAGAGAAATGGAAAATTCCACACGGTGTGACTGCCATAGCGGCATAGGCTATATCATCTAAAACTTCAAAGCCGGATTAGTAGTCAGGCAGACAGTAATTTTCACTCAGGCATATTATATGGGTACATCCAATTAGATTCTAACCGGCTGCTGGCAAGGACTACAGGTGCTACGGAGCATTACTGACAACTCCTTTGAATATTGATATTTCTGGGTGTTTTATTGTGCATTTTTAGAGTTTGACATTGTTATTATGCACTAATATTATTTGATATATAATTCACATTCTTTTTCGCATACTGTATAGGAGATCACTTACCGTTAGTTTCGAGAAAAATGCGACTATGAATGTGCTCTTACCTTGCTGGTCAAGGTTTCATAGTTGCTAGTTTTTGAAATGCCGAAAAAAGACAAGACGTCATCCATTCATCCTGTTGTTGACTAAGAGATGATCCATTAGTGAAGGCATAAAAACCACTCAGTAGGTAGTAATGCCAATTTGTCCTCATTTTAAGGGAAAAAACCCTTCCCGACTCCAAATTATCTTGGCAATCGGAAAAATCCCTGGATCAACGACTCCCTTCCAGAATCTTAGAAACTAATAACATTTATATTCTTAGAGCTCCAAAATGCATCCAACCCTTTTGAAACTCTGTTAGATTGAATTTACCAAGACAAGTTCCCTCAGGCAAGAGAAGTTCCACAGTCTCACTGCTCTTACAGTAAAGAATCCCTTTCTATGTTTATGTAGAAACTAATAAGCGAATCCTCAGAGCGTAGAGGATGCCCCCTTGTTCTGAACAGTCCTGGGGTATAAATAAATCTTTGGAAAGATACTATATTACCTATAACGTATATAAACAATATATTATGTCCCCCGAAAAGCCGTCTTTCACTAAACTAAATAACCCTAATCTACTAATAATCTTTCTGTGTGAACTTGAGTCGCACCCAGCCCTTTTACTATTTTTGGTGCCCGCCTTTGTACCTTTCAATGCTCTACTAATGTTACCCTTTCCCTGTTGCACTCTGTTGCCCAAACTGTAATCAATATACCATGTGTGGCTCTAACCCGTAGACTTGTATATTTGGAGAATAATGATTTCTCATCAATTGTGCACTATGCCCCCTTTTAATACACCCATATCCCTATTTGCCATGGCAGAGTCTGCTGTCTGACACTGGCTGCTACAATTAAATATACTGTCCACCAGGATTCCTAAGTCCTTCTCCATGTCACTTTTACCCAGGTGTAAACATCTATTACATAGTTGTCCATTAATTTAAGAGGACCTGTACCCTTCTGCAAAGCAAAGTGTAGTGATGATCAGAAGACGATCTTAAATGGGGAATAAAAGTATCTACTTAAGTCCTTGGGTTCCTCCTAGAGGAAGTGATTCAAAGGCTCACGCTCTATTTATTCAGGGCATGTGCATGGCTGCTTTTGACAACTTGTTTGAGTCAACTTTAAAGTAGAAATTATTAGAATAATAATGATTGGGTTCGAAAGTGTGCTCCAAATGAGTTTTTCTTCTGCTAGACCTTCGGGGCCTTGATTTATTAGGGATACATTATTGTGATGAAGTTTGGGCGTGCTAAAGGTTCCTCTGGTGGCCCAGACTGAGCCTACCGGGGGTTATGAAGAAAATTTACAAAGCAAGTGGTCCTCACTGGACAACACTGACTATTATTGGAGAAATATAGGAGTTGTCTGTTGAAGAATGGCCCCTGTCTATATGCCCTATAATGGCAGATAGATATAGAGAGATCACTCTGCCAGGGGGTTATGAGGTAAATTTACGAAGATAGTGGACAACACTAACTAATATCAGAGGTTTACAAGGGTTTCATCATGAAGACTGTTACCTGTTAATATGCCCCATCAGGGTAGGTGAACATCATAGAGGGTTTGCTTTAGCGCAGACATATGGGAAGGAATGACCTGATTTCCCACAATGACATTATAGATGTTTTAATATGCTGATTAAACTCTACCTGGACCATGTTTGCAAAGAAAAGGCCAACAGCTTAGACTACGAGAACCAAAATAACAGTCTCTCCGCTCACAACCATGTCAGATTGCAAAGGGCATAATTTAATTAACACCTTGTTAAGCTGAAAAGCAGTGGCAGCAGAGGAAAGTGAAATAATTTTGCTTTTGACATTTGAAACTAAAGTTCACCTTTTTTTTCACCTCTATTTTACATCTCAAATCTGAAACCAATTTATTAGTAATTTGTTTTTAACATATTCCATATATTTGCTTTAAAGCAGGAGGGTGAAATGTCCGTGATTAAACCGAGATGCTTATGTTGAAAGCTGAGCAGTTCTTGATAGAAAGGGCACATAGCAAGGAACTGTCACCTGTTTGCAGTTCTAAGTGATTTATGATAAGGGGGGAGATTTATTAACCAAGGAGGAGATGTTTGATCAGAACTATATGGTGGAATTCCATATAGGAATAAAGGGTACATAATTGCATGATATACAAAGCAATGACCTTCTCTCATCATAGATTAATGCAGGTTTGGCTCCCGCAATCCCTGGCAGTTAATTTTACAATTTAGAGGACCTATCACCTGCAGAGAACCTTGTAACGTAATGGGAGACTAAGATATAAACACTTTTTCAAATATGTTTAATTACAGAAATGAAAGCATTTCACCGGTAACTCAATTTTAAAAAGTGCTGGCCCTTTATGACATGACCAGGTCAGCCCCTGATAGTATGATAGAACACAATTTTTGACATCTCTGTTGAAACTTCCTGCATTCTGAACAGGTGAAGTCCATTATGAGAGGGGAGCTTTGTAAATCTGTATCTGTTGTACCTACCCATGCGATTAAAGTTATTAAGACAATCAGCAGTGTAAATATGATGACTGTGTGCTATGGGTGGAGAGGAGTAAGTTCTATGAAGCAAGCAGTAAAACCCAATCAAATAAATTTCCTTATGTTTCTTTAATCTGCTGCAGTTTTATGTACAAGTGAGGACTCAATTAAATCTGTACAAGCAGCTAAGTCCTCAGCTCTCCCTTCACAGTTGGTAGCTTCCACAGAAGGAAGCTTATCAGATTGTGATCTCTGCCTGGCAAAGTAAAACCTGTTCCCCTGTAATACTGAGGTTAATCATCTGATTTGCTAATTACATGTATTTAAAAAAGTCTTATTATTTATCCGCTATAAATTTTTGTGTTTGTGTAGCACTCTTTAAAGTTGTCATCTGTTAGTGCAAATAAATTGTAGCATGAGGTGGTGGCCATATCCGCAACTTTTTTAAACAGGGGATCCCTCCAAAGATGTTCAAGGGGTTTTTCTATGAGCCGGCCTCAGAGAATGGAGAGATGGCCACGCTTGTGTAGTTCTCCATGTTAATTTTGAAGGCCGTTCTGAATATAGCCTAGCGAGTGTGCATGGCTATGTTCGGAGCTCCCATATACATGAACAGGAGAGAGCTGCCCAAGTGCCATATCTCTGTTCTTTGAGGGTGGTTCGTAGCAAGCGAATGTCAAAACACCTTTAGTAATCTCTAGAGGGGCCAGCAGACAGGGGTTTTGCTGAGTAAATAATCCATTTATTGCATAAATAGGCAAATAAACATAATAATTATTCAGTGCGCTCTCTCTCTGAAACTGTAACTGTATGAAAAACTACTAATTAGTTGAAGCCTTAAAATCTCACCCAACGAAATGCAAAATGAAGATTAAAGAGAATTAAGATGATAAATTGGAAAGTGCTTCTTTGGAACCAAAGATGCCACTCATCCTGGCACATGTAAAGAGTAGTGATATGATACTGTACTGTAGAGAGGTGCTACTAGACACCAGTCACTGCATGCACCTCACTAATTACATGTAAGTGCAAGTTACATTCCAAGTAGTGACTTCACTGTAGTGAAGAGAGTTGCTTCTAGACTGAAGGTCACTGAATGGGCACTGCAACTAATACAATTAATTGTTTTGTTTGGGAGCCAGGCAGACATGTTGACAGCACTTCTGTAGAAGGCCGCTACAAGACCACCAATCACTGCAAGCCACTGTACTAAAACAAGTAAGAGTCAGTACAGGAACATTTTGTACCTGCACATTACTGAAGAGTAGGCGCAACTAGACAACCAATCACTGCATCACCTCACTAATACATGTAAGACAGTAACAGGACATGTAGTACCGCCACTGTACTGTAGAGAGCTGGATACTAAGACGCCAATCAACTGCATTTCACCTCACTAAAACATGTAAGAGATTGCAGGCATTTTATGTACTTCACTGTACTGTAGAGAGCCCCCCAAGGGCCCCACTACTATACCGCCAATCACTGCATGCACGTGCTACAAATACATGTAAATGAGCAGAACATGACATGGTTGTTCAGCACTTTACTGTTATAATGCGCAACTAGACAACCCATCACTGCATGCACTGCACTAATACAATGTAAGATAGTTACAGAAAGGTCGTTCCGTCACTGTACGAGTAAGAGATGAGCTATGTATGACTGACAAGTCACTGCATGCACCTCACTAATACATATAAGAGTATTCCATGGCACGTAGTACCCCCAACACAGCACAGATCACTCGCAAATGCACCTCATTTAAATAGCATGTAAGAGCATTACATGACACTGTTATACAGCACTGTAACGTAGAGAGTGCGACTAGACCACCAATCACTGAATGCACCCTCACTAATAAATGTAATATCATAACAGCACATGTAGTGCCGCATTGCACTTAGAGAGACACAACAAGACCGCCAATCACTGCATGCCCTCAGCTAATATAGTAAGTAGCAGTACAGGATCATGTAGAACACATCACTGAACTGTACGAAGAGATGCTACTAGACCGCAATCACAGCATGCACAGCAAAAAAACATATGTATGAGCAGTACAGGACAAGTAGTAACCTCCCTGTACTGTAGATAGATCAATATACCGCCAATCACTTGCATGCACCGCCTAATCACATGTAAGAGCAGTACAGGACATGAGTACCACCGCATGGAACTGTAGAGAGATGCACACTAGACCACCAATCACTGTCATGCACTGCACTAATACATTTAAGACAGTACAGACATGTAGTACCGCCCAGCACTGTAACTGTAGAAGAGGCGCTAATATACCGCCAATCACTGCAAGCACCTCACTAATATCATGTACGGAGCATATACAGTACATATAGTCCTCACTGTACTGTACAAGGGACCTACTAGACCACCAACACTGCATGAAACCTTTACAAAAACGATAAAAGATCAGTACAGGACATAATAGTACTGCACTGTACTTGTAGAGATGGTCTACTAACCACCAATCATCAGTCACATCACCTCACACAAACATGTCGAGAGCATACAGGACATGTAGTACCCAAGTACTGTAAGAGAGGGCGCTATTATACCGCCAATCACTGCAAGCACCACACTACTTACATGAAAGAGCAGTCACAAAGGACAAGAAGAACCTGCACTGACTGTAGAGAGAGCAACGAGGACCAGCCAGATCAAACACTGCAATGCCCCTCAACTAATACAGATTGATTTTACAAATAAAATGTTCATGATACTTGGTTGGATCTTCCATCGATCACATGAGCCACAGATCAGCAGTGTCTGGGACATTGTATGGTGAGTCTGGTTTCCAAATACAATGTCCTAGGAAAGACCATTGTATACAGAAAACATAATAGCTGAGGACATTGTAACTTGAGAGATCACTGTATTGAGAAAAGACTATTTTATATTAAATGTGTTTTTTTCACTGAATCCCCAAAAATACAGCCAACAAGCTATCTTGGTTTCTTCCTTAAAGGGGTTATCTCACCATGCGGTTTTACACAGCCACAGACAGCTTCAGGCTCACATTTCCTGTTCAGGCTGTGGGTGAGTCCACAGCAGTGATTGGCATATCAGCTCTGCTATTCCTAGCTATTCCTGTTATGGTTACATGAGTGCTGGAGGTGTATAAATTGATGTGCACACAGCTACAGAATTCTAAAGGATTAAAGCTTGTCAGTAAGTAATGTAAACAAGCTCACATCTTCAAGAAAAGAAACACAGCAGGGAGTCACCAGCCCATCCAATGCTGCAGTCTGTTAGAGCAGAGAAAGGTGGTCACGAACTAGGGAAGCTGGTGTACACAAGCCAGAGATAAGAACTTCTCTAACTGTGTAGAGAAGCAAAATCAGAACAGTAATGTATTTGGTAATAGTCTTTATTTACCTTTGCCCAAATGGGGTTTTGCCAAGAAATGAGTTCCTTACCTAACAGGCTGATACTTCCCTCTTGAGGCCTGAAAAAGGGGTGTTGTGTTTCTGTGTTTAAAAAACCAAGTACCTCCTCTGTGATGTCATCGCTCCACCTCCCATGCACGTTCCTGATATTCAGTCTCTGTAGTTGAGCAAACATTTTTTTGCTAATCCACAGAGGAGAACTGTATTGTGCACAAGCTATATGCGTTTTATTTCTCCCTCTTATTTTCTCAGGAGAGAAGATAAGCTCAGCAGGCAGCCTTCTTTAATTCCTTCGGGAACGCTGGAGGGGGAGAGGAAGGGGGGCTGAGCAGAGAGCTAGGGGAGCGTCTGCATGTTTACTCAGATAATTACATTACAACCAGTGGATTCTCTATACAAAAGATACAAGATCTTTCTCCCCAGTCCTTTCAAAGCTCGTTCATGTTCTCTGACATCAGATAAGAAGTGCAAACAACGCAAGCGCTGCCAGATCAGCTCCTGTCGGCTCCTGGTCGTGTCTAATGTAAACTCAGGAAACTAAGGGCATGTAAGGAAGGTTGTAGCTCTCAGAGGCTTCACTTTTTTTAATCACATATATTTAGAAAAGTGATTAAATACCCATTTTGGAGGATCCCATGTCAACATTAGATCGTGGCAAAACCCCTTTAAGGTTTATTAATGAAACAGACATATCCCTTTACTCATCTCTGTAAAACTTTAAAACAATATACTCTTTCTTTTACCGTACTGGCTTGGAGTGCTCTGAAGAGGAAGCTGAACAAGACATTTGCTGCTTCTTTGGCACTTGAACAGTGTTAAACGGGTTTTTCCATCTCTTACATATTAATGGGATATGCTATAAATGTTTAGTAGGTGTGGGTCCCACATCTCGAGAATGGGCCCTTGAAACTCCCCTGAAATATCCAGACTGGAAAAATGGCCACACTTGTGAAGTCACTCTCCAGTCAGTTTAATGGGAGTTTCAAGTATAGTTGAGATTCATTCACGAGATAGGTGCGAACCATAGAGGTGGAAACCACACTTTTCAGACATTTATCCTATTCATATGTAATAAATGTCTAAGATGGGCAAACCCCTTACATAGAGGTTCTCTAAGAATAAGTTGGTTTTCTAAGAGAGAAAAACTCAATAAGCCCTGTTATGTATAGAAATAAAGAACTGCAAGATTTCCTTTTAAAATTCTGTGCTGTTCCCCATAGCCGACCTCTACGACTTTTTGCTTTGTCATATAAAAGCAATGTGTCATCTCTTGTGATGCGACATCCCATAGAAGATTACATCATGTTGCTTGAATAACACTACAGTAGTGGAAAGTTACCGGAGATGAATGACTCAGTTTAGCTGAGAGAAGGAGAACATCTCTCCTTATGGAGAGCACCAGTTAAGGTGTGTAGTGATTTGATTGCCTTTTAGCCCACTACTAAGCATCTGCATATCACACGGCATTATGGGAAAGGAGCTGGGAAGCTCACTGCGCCCTCTATTGGTTTTAACAAATCCTCAATTTACTTCTGATTCACTCAATCTTTGAGACGCAAAAAGGAATATTAGTCAAGCCAATATCACTCATCTACATACGCCGTTTCGGGGTTTAACCCTCATCAGTGTAGAGCAGAGCGATACTGGCTTGACTGGGTGGGAGGCAATGAGTGGCTGAGGAAGGGGAACATCTCTCCTTATGGAGAGCACCAGTTTAAGGTTGTGTAGGATTTGATTGCCTTTACCCATACAAGCATCTGCATATCACAAGGCATTATGGGAAAGGAGCTGGGAAGCTCACTGCGCCCTCTATTGGTTTTCCTCTTCTCTCAGCCACTCATTGCCTCCCACCCAGTCCAGCCAGTATCGCTCTGCTCTACACTGATGAGGGGGCAAAACCCCGAAACGGCGTATGTAGATGAGCGATATTGGCTTGACTAATATTCCTTTTTGCTTCTCAAAGATTCAGTGAATCAGAAGTAAAGTGAGGATTTGTTAAAACCAATAGAGGGCGCAGTGAGCTTTCCAGATCCTTTCCCATAATGCCTCAGTTTAGCTGGTTAGCTTGTAATAAGTGCAGCTGACTTCTCTTATGTGACGATCAGTCAGTGAGGACATGCATGTGAAGTAGGGTTGGGGGATGATCATCATTCACCTCCGGTCTGGGGATACGTATAACTCTCCACATACACTTCTTGTCATTGAAAGAAGCCAACAACCATGAACCCATAATAAAGTCTTATGTTTATTTCCAATACCTTTATTTGTAATACAGTGATCCCTCAAGTCCCAATGGCCTAAGGATACAATATTTCCAGTATACAATGGTCTTTGCTGGGACATTGTATCTTGAAACCAAACTCACTATACAATGTCACAGACACTGCTGATCTGCAGCTCATGTGATAGATGGAAGATCCAACCAATTATCATGAGCATTTTAAAAACCTCTGGAAGCAGTTATTGGCGGTCTAGTAGCGCCTCTCTACTGTACAGTGTGGTACTACATGTCCTGTACTGCTCTTACATGTATTAGTGAGGTGCATGCAGTGATTGGTGGTCTAGTAGCGCCTCTCTACAGTACAGTGTGGTACTACATGTCCTGTACTGCTCTTACATGTATTAGTGAGCTGCATGCAGTGATTGTCAGTCTAGTAGCGCCTCTCTACACTATAGTGCAGTACTCCATGGCCTGTACTGCTCTTACATGTATTAGTGAGGTGCATGCAGTGATTTTCAGTCTAGTAGCTCATCTCTACAGTACAGTGCAGTACTACATGTCCTGTACTGCTCTTACATGTATTAGTGAAGTGCCTGCAGCGATCGGTGGTCTATAGCGCCTCTCTACAGTACAGTATGGTATTACATGTCCTGTACTGCTCTTACATGTATTAGTGAAGTGCATGCAGTGATTGCCGTTCTAGTAGCGCCTCTCTACAGTACAGTACCTTACTACATGTCCTGTACTGGTCTTACATGTATTAATGAGGTGTATGCAGTGATTGGCATTCTATAGTGCCTCTCTACAGTACAGTGTAGTACTACATGCCCTGTACTGCTCTTACATGTATTAGTGAGACGCGTGCAGTGATTGGCGGTCTAGTAGCGCCTCTCTACAGTACAGTGCAGTACTACATCTCCTATACGGTTCTTACATGTATTAGTGAGGTGCATGCAGTGATTGTCGGTCTAGTGGCGCCTGTCTACAGTACAGTGCTACATGTCTTATAATACTCTTTACATGCGCCAGGATGAGCGGCTTCTTTGGGCACCAGGTGAGGGCCCCATTTTCTTTTTTCTGCCATAATGTGTATAAAATACATGACCCAAAGAAGCTCCTGTCCTCATCATAGGATGTGATTTCCATCTTCCAGCAGATCTCTCTGATGTGATATGTAAGGATGTGCTTTATCTGTATTAGTATCTGCTTCGTTATCTTTACTCTTTACTTTTCATGATGTTGGTGACATTTTGAGGCTTCAGTATCAATTACCAGGTTTCCATAGAGTTATGGTTTCAACATTCAATGATTAAGGGGCCAGTTTATGCTCCGAGAACTTTTTCATAGGTATTAGCTCAGAGCTTCCTAAACTTCTCCTCAGGGAACTCAACAGGCCATTTCCTTAAAGGGTTTGTCCCATGATTAAATATTACATTACTCTGTTAGATCTCATTAAGCGTAACTATTTTTCGGTTTAATTTAATTAAAATGCTCCTATGCCTAGATATTTTGGTGACGGGGCCCCCCCCCCTGGTGTGCTTCTGATTCTCTCTTTGATTACCCCTTTAAGATTGCACAGGTGGTTCAATTAGTTTCACGTAATTGATGTTTTCTCAATGGGAAATCCTCAGGACATGGCCTGTTGGGGCTCTTTGAGGACAGCGTTGTGGAATGATGTGTTATTACATGTCGGTGGTAACTTTATATTAGTTACAGTTTTTTTTCTATGGGTTTTTAGATCTGATGGAGTAAGCAGAGGGATGGCTTCCTTGCATTCCTCCTTCCCTTCCACACCACCAGTACATTTCTGTCCTTCACATCTTTTCGCACTGATAACAAAGGCTGCGTGAGCCGAACATCCAAGCAAAAAGCACTGGCGTCTACTGAAGAGTAGATAAGGGATTTGAGGCTGTGTGGTCATTGAGATAATATTCGAGAATCCCTTCTAAGAAGTACACGCCAAGTGATACAGATCAAACCTTGTCTATAGGCTTATCCCCCATCTGCTCACTTTACTTTTGTTAGGATTTGCTTTATTTGTTGATTTGTTCTTTTACTTTGCTTTTCCTTAAGTCATTTGGCAAATCGATGAAGCTGTGAGCATTGTGCCAACTAGAGAGGCGTAGGGTAAAATGATGTCATGATTTTTACCTGTACACAGCAAACAGTGCATGAGTTAGAATAATGAGATGGGATGGAAGCGCCCCCTGCTGGTTGAGAACGGGCATTGGCCCTGCTGGTAATAATACTCTTCGCTGATAATCTTCTATCAGAGCTGTCTCTTTAAAGGGAATGTGTCATCAAAAATGACTTATTGTTTAACTCACATTTTTATGTTCAACACATTTTTTAAGAATTTTAAAAATTATATATTTTTTTTAATTTTCCATATCATTTACAATATTTTTTAATAATTCTTAAGTCCTGCAGTTTTCACTTTGGCCACTACAGTAAACCTAATAACAGTCTGATACTTCCTGTTCTGTACAGAAAGATTCTCAGTTGTCTGCTCATTATCAGCACAAGCGGGGTGATACTGAAAGGAGACACCAGCGTGAATAGATAACACAGGATCCACCAGTCACAAGAGGAGATAGTCACTGTTCACCATTTCCCCTCCCTGCACAGTGACTTCTTCCCAGGTCACAGACCATGACTAGAAAACTCTCCTATAGAAGTGAATGGGACTGAGTCAGTCTTAAGTCTCCTATGTGCATGAAGCTACTGTAAAGCATGTCTCTGACAGCTGTTAAAGCAGTGCAAACAAGGCCTAGTGGCCAAAGTGAAACCTGCAAGACTTAAGAATTCTAAAAAAAAAATCTTGAAAATTATATGAAAAATTAAAAAAACAACCAAAAATTCCTTAAAAAAATGTGTTTAACATAAAAATGGGCCTTAAACAAAGACTCATTTTTTGGTGACACATTCCCTTTAATGCTATGTCTACACAGCACTGGTTTTTGGCCTAAAACCCGACTGTAACCAGTGCCCATAGACAGCAAAAGAAAATCTGCGCAATAGGCTGCACAGCACGGATTGTTTTTGGTCGGTTTTGAAATTTTAAAAGCTATTGGATCTTCTGCCGACGGATTCCCGTACAATCAATGTACTGAGCCAACGGGAAATCCGAAAACCGACCACAGTTTTTAGTGCAAACCGGTGCAAAAAAAAACGCGGTATAGCAATGTTAGAATGCGATGGATTTTGGACAGCATTGTAACATATGCTGTGTAGATATAGCCTGAGTTATTTTAACTTGATTTATAAATGTATATTGGTCTCACGTCCTCTTTGAAATTTGCAATGTCTTAGTTTTAGGCGTTCCCCACGGTGAAAATTTACACCGGGGCCGGCTGGGAATAAAAAATCGCCCTGGACTAACCCCCCACAGCCCACCACAATATCCGCTTAAAAAATGTCCTTGTTCTGCACCTCGCCACTGTCTAAAAAAAAACCACACTTTAAAGCTGCTTTCCACGGGGCATTTTTGGGGCTTTTTGATGTGTTTTTGGGGCGTTTTTTTGCAGAAAGGGGGAAAACAGTTAAAGTGGCATTTTGCAAAAAAAAGCATCAAAAAAATGAAACCAAAACCGCTCGTGTGAGACCCCCCCAAAACAAGCAAAAAGAGAAACAGTGGTGCAGAGAAACCCCTCAAGCAGGTGTGCGCTTGCTTTTCAATCCGGGGCAAGCCCACACTGAATACATAAAACACCCAATAACTACAACCCCCCAATCACATCCCCCCGTAGTCAGGTCCCTCACATGAATAAAAAATGATTCCACACAGAAAATAAACTTACCCCCCGACAGAAGATCACGACACATCTCTGATGGGGTTGTTCCTTCTCCTTTTCTTTTCTGGGCCAAACCTATGACTTTTCCCCGTGAGCTTCCCTTCCATTTTTTCCTTTTCCCCTCAGCAGCAATGTCTTCTTCTAGTGGTCCTACTCTCCCTTAGAAATTTTCCCCAAATACTCTTGCTCCCCCTTTTTCCACACTTTTTCCTTAATTTCCCCAAAAAAGGTTGTTGACCCGAAAAATTAGAAATTAAAAAATGTAATAAGTGGCATCTAAAAAGGAGACCCCCATTAGGCGGCAGGGGGGTTGCAGGCGGCAGGGCCCCGTATGAGGCAGGGAGGGCCAGTATGCAGGGAGACAGGGCCCTATACAGCAGACGGGGGCCTTTTATTCAGGCAGACAGGGCCCGTAACGGGCGGACAGTGTATGGTAGGCAGGGCTATTATAGGCAGCCAAGCAGGTTTTAGGTGGCAGTGCTATATAGGCGCCAGGGCAGGGGGATGGGGCCGGGCAGGGGATATATAGCCGGGCAGGGGGTAGGTAGCCAGGGGGAGGGCATCATACCAGGGGAGGGCATCAGTAGCCGGGGAGGACTCAGTGCCCGGGGGAGGACATCGTAGCCCCGGGAGGACTCAATTAGCCAGCAGTGTAAGGTACCAGGCGGGGACATAGCCAGGGCAGGGTATAGGTGCCAGGCAGGGGATAGGTGCCCGGGCAGGGGATGGTCCGGGCAGGGTATCATATAGCCAGGCGGGTTCATTTTTCCCGGGGAGGGGGATCAATAGCCAGGCAGGGTAAGGAGCCGGCGGATTCAAAAAGCCAGGGCAGGGATCAGTAGCCAGGGCAGGGCATATATAGCCAGACAGTATATAGGGACAGGCAGGGTTATCATAAATGGGCAGGGATATATAGCAGGCAGGGTAAGGTAGCCAGGCAGAGTTTCGTAGCCGGGCAGGGGGTAAAATAGCCAGCGGGGATAGGTTTGCCAGGGGGATTCGTAGCCGGCAGGGGAAAGGGAGCCGGGCAGGGTATAGGTCCAGGGAGGGCTAGGTAGCCAGGGGAGGGCATCTATAGCCCCAGGGTTTCGTGTAGGGCAGGGCATATATAGCCGGGCAGGGTTCGTAGTCAGGCAGGGCATTTTATATGCCGGGCAGGGGTTTTTTTTAGTCAGGGGAGGGATCAAATAGCCAGGGCAGGGGGATGGTACCGGGCAGGGCACTATAAAACCCGGGCCCGGGCTAGGAGCCAGGGGGGCAAGGTAGCCGGGGAGGGCATAGGTACCCGGGCAGGGCATTATATAGCCGGCAGGGTATCAGTAGTCAGGGCGGGGATCATATAGCCCGGGCAGGGCCCTAGGTGCCAGGCAGGGGGATAGGTACCAGGGCAGGCTCATATAGCCAGGGGGAGGGTATCGTTTTTCCAGGGCAGGGCTCTTTTTGCCGGGCGGGGGCAGTTTAAGCCCGGGCAGGGGGGAGTTTTATAGCCGGGGGGGGGCCAGTTATAGCCAGGGCAGGGTATCAGTAGCCAGGGGAGGGGGCAGTTTTTTGCCAGGGGGAGGGAGTATATACCAGGGGGGGGGCAGTTATAGCCGGGAGGGGCATATTAGCCAGGGCAGAGGCGTATAAAGCCAGGGGGAGGGCAAAGGGGGAGTAATAGCCGGGGGGGGGCAGTATATAGCCCGGGCGGGCAGGGGGGATAATAGCCGGACAGGGGATTTTAAGCGCCGGGCAGGGGCGTATAGGGAGCCAGGAGGGGCATATAGGAGCCAGGGCAGGGGCGTATTAGCCCGGGGGGGGGCAGTATATGCCGGGGAGGGGCGTATATGCCAGGGGGGGGGAGTATATAGCCGGGCGGGTAGGAGCAGTTATAGCCCGGGAGGGGCATTATAGGAGCCCGGGCAGGGGGAGTTTATAGCCAGGGCAGGGCAGTATAGGCAGCCGGGAGGGGGAGTATATAGCCAGGGGCAGGGCAGGGGCAGTATATAGCCGGGAGGGGGAGTAATAAAACCCGGGGAGGGCGGGGCATTTAAAAAACCCGGGGAAAGGGGATATAACCAGGGGAGGGCAGGGGGAGTATATAGCCCGGGAGGGCAGGGGCATATTAGCCCGGGCAGGGGCAGATTAGCCAGGGCAGGGCAGGGGCAGTATCTAGCCAGGGCAGGGCGGGGGGTATATAGCCCGGGAGGGCAGGGGCAGTATATAGCCCGGGCAGGGCAGGGCAGTATATAGAGGAGGGGCAGTATATTGAGGGCAGGGCAGGGGCAGTTATAGCCCGGGCAGGGGGAGTATAGGAGCCAGGGGGGGGGGCATATAGGGCCAGGGGAGGGGCAGTAATAGCCAGGGGGGGGGGCAGTATATAGCCCGGGGGAGGGCAGGGGGAGTTATAGCCCCGGGGGAGGGGGAGTATATAGCCAGGCAGGGCGTATATGCCAGGGCGGGCAGGGGCAGTATATTGCCGGGCAGGGGCAGTATATAGCCCGGGCGGGGAGGGGCAGTATATGCCAGGGCAGGGCGTATAGCGCCGGGGGGAGGCGATTAGCCGGGAGGGGCAGTATATAGCCAGGGCAGGGAGGGGCAGTATATACCAGGCGGGGGCCAAAATATAGGCAGCCAGGGGCAGTAAAATAGATTAAAAAAAAAAAAAAAAGTAAAACCACCCGGAATCTGCTGTCCCGTCCTCTTCACTCCGGAGCCGGTGGCCGCTCACTGCAGAGTGCGGGGCCGGGGAGCAGGCGGGCGATGACGTCATTAAAATCGCGCGCCTGCCCCGCGGCCTTCCTGGGAGCTGAACAGAGGGATCAGTAGATCCCAGATGCTCAGCCTCGGCCGCTGCGTGCACCGCGCGGTGCAGGCGGCGGCCGTGATGGCTGCACGGCTGGGTCAGTGACCCGGCCGTGTGGCGAGGGGGGGGGGCCTGTCGGCCCTTGCCACGGGGGTCCCGGTCGCTGATGGACCATTGCGGCCCCCTGTAGCGTGCCACAGACCGGCATGGGGGCCCGCCGGGGGGGAACACCGTCCTCCTCGGCGGGCGATCCGAGCCGGCCCCTGCGGCCCGGACCCTAGCGGCCCGCCGGGCCAAATTGCCCGGTTTTCCCTTTTGGTTCAGTCCGGGCCTGATTTACACCCCGCAATTACGCCGTGTGGACGGGGGCGGGAGCGGGGGGAGGGGAGACGGCACCTCGCCGGCCCATAGACTATCATTAATAGCGGCGCGTATACGCCGCTGGTAATTCACATGTCACTTTATTTCCCCCGCGGCGGATTCGCGGACGGGGAAGGAAAGACGTAATCCATAGTTCTCTATGAGAACTGTGGATTACCGTAATGACTGGGACGTATTCCAGCCGTAATTTGCGCACTCCGGCGCGTAATTACGGACCGAAATACGTCCAATTTTAAGCCGTGTGAACATGGCCTTAGTGTCTACTGATGTCAGTGTTGATTTTACAGAATCATCCATAATCAGCTCTGAATCTGACACTACACAGCACCTTATAACCTCTGTAATACCGCTCATTTGACCTGGCACCCCCCCAATTTCTGGCTTTCTCCTGTTGCTCTGTAGCGGACATTAAAGGGGTTGTCTCACTACAAGGATTGCTTTTTATGTTAAAGATCTTGCAAAAACAAGTCACTTTGCAATATGTGTCCATTAACAGTGTCCTACCTATTCCTAGATATTCCCCTTGTTGGGCTGCATCAGCTCCTCAGGCCCGATATAGCTACAGACGTGTTTGATCTATCCTGATAGGCTGTCAGCACTGGTTGCTATAGCTACAGTCCTGGCTTCTACTGCAGCCTAGTAAAAGCCAATAAACACACCCCTGAATTCAAAATGAAACCAAGCAAACAGGACTGAGGTAAGATGAGTCAATGTAGTGAGACAACCCCCTTTAAGGATATGGCCACACGACAGTAACAAAATGTCAGCCAGATTCTGATTAAAAATCCGACCTGTAATTTTTTTTTTACGGTTTTAGGGGACGGTTCTGTCTGCGGTTTTCAGTTTCAGCCGTCCATCTTAACCATTGAACAGTACATGCTGCGCCCGAAAACCTTGCGGCAGAATGTACATGTTCCAAGTTTTTTCGTCCGTTTTCGGATTTGAAATCCAACCTTCAGAAAATCCGAGCTGTGTAGACCACAGCTTGGATTTTCTATGAAAGTCTATGGAGATGGTTGACAGAAATCTGAAAACCACCTGAAATCCGACTGAAAACCCTGCCGTGTGGACAGACCCTAAAAAGAGCTTTATCTAATAGAGGACCTGTGACCTGTCCTGACAGTAAATCCTTCTCATTGTTGTGAAATAACAATTCTGGAGCCTCTTCTCTTATATCTCTGTGTTGTGCTGTTCCTCTGTTATTCCTCCTAGAAATGTATGACTGAGTCGGGTCAGATCAGTATTACCAATTGGGGGGTGTCCCTGCACAGTTTGACGTTGTCCAATCAGTGCTGACAGTCAGTGTGTGCAGGGACACGCCCGTCTGAAAACTGGAAAGGCAACACCCATCTGACACATTCAGTGATACATTTCTAGAAGGAATAACAGAGGTCAGCACAACACAGAGATATAAGAGAAGATGCTCCAGAATTGTTATTTCACATGAAAATTAAGGGCAACATGTATGAACGGGGCTGCGCCAGATATCTGTAATCTTTTCAGCCCGATATCAGGTGCAGCCCCGTTCATACATTTTTAAATCTCCCGCACCCCACTCTCGGGCGCATTACATCGCGCCTGCGGTGCTTTGTAATCTGCCCAATCTCGGGTGGGGGGGGTGGGAATGCGGGAGGCAGGGCGCATTAGAACCGTAGCGAAGCTACATATTTATAGCTGCGCTACGACATTTCTTAGCAGAGAGCTAAAAGGCAATCTAACTCTACACGCCTTAATGGGTGCTCTCCTCAAGGAGAGATGTTCCCCTTTACCAGCCACTCATTGCCTCCCACCTAGTCAAGCCAGTATCTCTCTGCTCTACACTGATGAGGGGCAAAACCCCGAAACGGCTGTACAGTATGTAGATGAGTGATACTTGGCTAATATTCCTTTTTATCTTCTCAAAGATTCAGTGAATCAGAAGTAAATTGAGGATTTGTTACAACCAATAGAGGGCACAGTGAGCTTCCCAGCTCCTTTCCCATAATGCCTTGTGATACGACATTTCTAGGCACATTACTACCAGAACAGGTAAACCACTTTGAAAGTGGCATACCTGAGCCAGAACTGTCACCCTAGCGCTAGAATGTGCCTGATTTATGACCCGCTGTAGAGCAAGTTCATAAATCAGGCGTATTTTAGACAAATGTTAGGTGCATGTTAACACGACAAATTTCATACATGTCGCCCTAAGTATTTACCGAAACACATGTCAGGAGATGTCGCAGGTCCTTTTTAACGAGTAGATTGCCATGACTGACAAAATGTTCCTCAAAGAGGTTCTGCAGGAGCTGCAAGCAGTTTCTTCAGTGTTTACCTTTGCCTGTACCTGTAGTTGCCATTCTTTCAGTAGCCGCAATACAAGGTATTATTGCGCTTTGCCATTCAAGTGAACTGGACAGCACTGAGGTATGTTACTGTATGTCAGGGCTACTAAAAGTAAGACAATTACAATTAAGAGCAGAGGTGAACTTAAAGGGGTTGTCTCGCTACTAGGATTGCTTTTTATGTTAAAGATCTTGCAAATACAAGTCACTATGCAATGTGTGTCCATTAACAGTGTCCTACCTATTCCTAGATATCCCCTCTTGTATGGGCTGCATCAGCTCCTCAGGCTGCTATAGCTACAGACCTGTTTGGTCTATCCTGATAGGCTGCCAGCGCTGGTCGCTATAGCTACAGACCTGGCTTCTACTGCAGCCTAGTAGAAGCAAGTAAACACGCCCCTGAATTCAAAGTGAAACCAATAAAACAGAACTGAGGTAGGATGAATCAATGTAGTGAGACAACCCCTTTAAGAGTCTGTAATGCTCACATAAGAGGCTTTGTGCCCTTGAATCAGATGATCGCCAGGGCTCCTGGAAGTCGGACCACTGCTGATAAAAAATTGATGACCTATCCTCATGATAGATCAACAACATTGAAAGACTTGATAATTCTTTTAAGGCTTAATTCACACACAGCAGATTTGTTGCAGAAATTTCTCAGTCTAAATATCAGGTGTATTCATGTAAATGAGACTGTTTGTGCAGCAAGCACATTCACCTCATTCAGTTGAACTGGATAGATGAAGAAATTTCTACCCCGCAGCTGCCGTGTGTGAAGTCAATCAGCTGAGGCAGACACACTTTAAAGAAAGGGTTACATTGGAGATCTTCCGCATCAGCAAAGGTCAAGTGCTCATAAATGTTCTGCTCGAGCAATCTACTATACCCTATAATACACTCCCCAGCTGCAAGAAAATATTCTTAGAATCTACAGTACACTATTCCACCCATCACTGAATTTGGGTGTTTATCATTGCCAATCCTTGCTTGCCCCCCATTCTAATTCTTATTGTCCTTTAGGTTATGTTCTCACGACCAATTTTAATACTGGTCCCACATTTAAACTTTTGTGTAGTCCAACTCCCATTCATTTCAATGGGCAGTCCACTCTGTAGTGAAATACGGCGCGGATTTTCCACACCACGGATTTCAAATCTTTGGTGCAGGGAAAAAAGAATGGTCTCTTCTTTTGAACAGATTCACTTTAAGCAGGAGTAATGAGGGTTAGTTCCAGTGAAATAAGGCTAACCTGTGTCCAAAGCAGAGGTGAAAATCACCTCTGTTAAGTTAAAATCCTCAGCTGAAATCCTAGGCATTGGATTTTTCTGATAGGAGAAACCCAATTTGTGAACATACCCTTCGACCCAACCAGTCACCCATTTTTAGAGTGTACTTTTTCTTCCAGAGAAGATTTGCATACTTTAAAGGGGTTTTCTCACCATGCTGTTTCACAAAGTCACAGGCAGCTCACACTTCCAGGTCAGACTGTGGGAGGGTTTATAGCAGTGATTGGCATATGAGCTCTGCTGTTTCTAGGAAGAATAAAAAAAGGGGGGAGAGAGATGGCGCTCTATGTGAAGATCCGTCTATAGCAGTTTAAAAACACTTGAAATAATTATTAGGGTGCTCACCTTTGGTCGTTGTGCAAAGTATTTTAGAGGCACAACACTCATATGAATATTACATAGGCTCTGTCTGAGCCTCGAGAAAACGGCAGCCGCTTAGTCCTCTCCTCCGAATCCAAAAAGGTGGGGGACGGGTACAACGTAGAATAATACACAAAATGCGATGGACCGGGCGCTCGTCTTTGAATCAGACCTCGTGGAGGGTACCGTTTCGTGCCCTGAACCGGCACTTTCTCAAATGATACAGTGTCACATAACACTGTATCATTTGAGAAAGTGCCGGTTCAGGGCACGAAACGCGTTGTGTGTGTTGCAGTTTTATGCTGAGGTTAATACCTTTTGCATTTTATATGGAATAAACATAAGTTTTTATTCAACGGTACCCTCCACGAGGTCTGATTCAAAGACGAGCGCCCGGTCCATCGCATTTTGTGCATTATTCTCTGCTGTTTCTAGCCATACCTGTGACATGACTGCTGTAGGTTTATAAACATCTGTGTACAGTACTATATAATTCTAAGGCTTTGTTGACACGGCGTATTATTACGCGCCGCAATTCGTGGGGTTTTTTAGAAGCGTGGGAGGGGGGGCAGCTCCATTCACTTCCATTATTAATGGCGCGTAAGTACCCGGAAGAAGTAACATGTCACTTCTCTCTCTTGCCATACAATACGCATGTATTGTACGCTGGGAGAGACAGACGTAATTCATATCTCTGTATGAGAGCTATAAATTACCGTAATTGCGGAGCGCATTTCAGATGTATTGAAGCGCAAATACGTTCCGAAATGCAACCCACAATTATGGCATGTGAACATACTCTTAGGCTATGTTCACACGGGGTAATTTCACCGCGTATTTGCACTCTAATACAGGCAAGATGTGTGTTGAAATTACGGTAAGCCATAGTTCTCATGGAGAACTATGGATTACGCCTCCTCTCCCCGCCCGTACAATACGATCGTATTGTGCACGCGGGGAGATAAGTGACATGTCACATACGTGCCGCGAGTGATGGATGTCAATGGGGTCGGCGGCTGCCAGCCCTCCCCCCCCCCCCCCCTCCCTCCTCGCTGCGGGAGTACGCACGTATCAGCGCGAGCTCCCGAAACACACGATGTACTGCGGCGCATACTGTATGTGCCGCAGTACATCGTGTGAACATACCTTTCGGCTTAAATCTTGTCATTGCTTTAAGTAAACAAAGCTTCTGTGCTAGAGATAAGACTCAGCAGAGAGTGACTCACCATGGACGGATTGACTGGTGGCAGCTTTGATTGAAAAAAGAAAAAAGAGCAGGGACTGGTGGTCGTTAACCAGAGAAACTTGTGTGCTCCAAGAGGAGATAAAATCTTCTTCATGTCAACAAAGCAATGTATTTGGTAATAGTCTTCATTTACCTTTCTCTAGCTTATAATTGTAGTAAGGAAACCCCTTTAAGGCACCTCTTTAGCCAACCAGATACCTGCCGTGTCCTGATGAGGAGCAAGAACCCCAAGACAGTGGTCTATAGATGAACCACTCTGCTTTCTTCCTTCTGGAGGAATACTCCTATTCTTCATACCTAATATTACAGGCTATTTCTATATCAATTGTACATTGGTTTGGTATCTCTATCACATTTTTACCTCACAGTGTTACACAAGGAGTTAAGCCATCGCCTGATATGCCCTCTGTATATGTGTATCGAGTAGGAAACCCATAGCGCCATTGTTATAGTATTCTTTCCACATCTTTCTACTTCCACATCCTATGCTGCAGTCAGAGAATCCTTTGCTATGGTCCTCCTAAATTTGTAATATACTGTAGGATGTTATCAGATTCCAGAGAGAGTCAGCAGTGGTTTTGAATGTGGTAGTTATGATCCATACTAGAAAGAGGGAGATGAAGACTCGAGATGAAAAAATGCGCCCTGATTAAGAGACAAAGTCGATTGGTAACCGAGATTACATCCGAATGTGCTGAAATAACCGTATACTCTGCCTGTGCAGTCTTTTAATATGTTGGGGGTGGGGGCTACGACGTTACTCTAGACTGCCAGAGAGTGAGAGAGTTCATCATTTCTTAGGATTTTTCCTCACGGTTAGTACCGTCATGCTCTGATAATCCAATGTGTGCAGCATGGATGTCAATTACTGCTATATAGCTGGTTCTCTCAGAAGTCACAGGCATGTTTTTCTCCGTACACAACACATCGGGGCAGATTTAGTGATGCGTCTGTGCCTTGAATCTGTTGTAAAATGCACCAACATGGAGACATTTATTAAGTGTTTTAGGTAGTTTTTTGGGCGGCTTATCTCCAAATGCAACAAACTGTGTCCAAATTGCTCCAAAATTCTGGTGCAAAATATTGGTGGAAAATAAGGCAATTGCCAGTTAATATAAAAACTTAAACAATTTTAATGATTTCCCCAATGTATCAAACATCATGAGCCTGTATGATAAATATGGCGTATCCTCACACTACCTGGTGTAAGTTTACATTGTGTATTTTAGAGAAAAAGCCTGTTCTACCTTGCTTCTGTGCAGAGCCGTCTTAACAGAATTATGGGCCCCTGGGCATAGCACTGCAGTGGGCCCTGCCCAGATACATGACATCACACTTGGCCTTTCCCCAGACCCCCCCAAGAACACACATATTATCACGCCACTTCATATCTGGACATCGGCATCCTGCAGCCCACAAGACTAACTGGCAGGGCAGGGAGCCTTTGGCTCCCTTCTTCACCATGGTTTTTAACAGTTTGCTCATCCTAAAAACACAAAAAAAGTTAAATAAGCAAAGACAAGCAAGGGATCCAGGGTATGTTTCTTGTATTCCTGGGACATACATAGACCACTTGGTGCCCCTGTACTTGTGGGGTCCCCGAGCAACTGCCTAGTGTGCCCAATGGAGAAGATGGCCCTGCTTCTGTGTCTGATGCAGCAACTGTATATGTTCTGTAGATATGGAAAGTCAGACTACTTTTTCCCTATAAATCATTATGGCCCATTCGTAACCCTGCCACAGTATCCATCGGGATACAATTTTGAATACTACAAACGGGTGAAAACAAGATGTGAAGGGGCCTAGATCTGTCCCACTAAGTCCTGACTTGCCCATACAGTACTCCTGACATTAAAAGGCAAATTATAGGTCAAGTCTGACTATTTGCCAGCATAGTTCTCCGTAAAGTTACATATGTTTGCTGCTTTGGAACTATAGATTATAAGATCTGATGACCAACTGCAATAATTTGTTCCGATCATTACCAGGCATGTAAATATATTACCATAACAGCACAATTTTTCTTTTACTTTAAATGGGTTGTATTAAAAAGACAATCCCTGTCTAAGTGCGCAGTATGGACATCATACATAGGGTCACTCACTCCAAACACTCTCTATGATCCTGAGAGTTGTAAATTAGGAGCATCTCCCTCTGGTCCAACTATTTTATTACATGCTTGACATTTATTGCCATTGCCCCTCCAGTGGCTGAGCTAAACCTCCACCAGTGATCACCGCGGATTGTTAGGGCATGTCCTCACGGCACAGGTTTTCGGCCGTTTTTTCAGAAAGTTTGCGGTTTTGCAGACCGTCTGGAAAAACGGACGCAAATGAGCACAATGGGGCGCTATGGAAAACCGTGCAGCAGTTCCCACTGCACAGGTTTTCCGCCCGGCGGTTTTTCCGCCCGCGGGCCGCCCGAAGGACAGAGTATGTGCATCGCGGAGAAAAGCCTTCCCCCCCCCCCGCATCCGTGGGGATGGCCGCAAAACAGGACAAATACCGGTCGCATAAACTGACCGGTATTTGTTCATTGCCGTGTGAACGCACCCTTAGGGTTCCAGAAGCCAGTGATCCACTGATCAAAAATCTGTCGATCAACTGATCAGAAATCCGTGACACTGGGTAAGTGGCAGTCATTGCAAAAGATCTGCAACAATCAGAATAACTTGTCCATGGAATATGTGGATATGGCACATGCGTTTTCTCAAACAATAGGTGATGAAATGCCAGTCACACCGTTGAATCAGAGACCAATGGGAAAGACTGCCAAACTGTGCTAATACAGCGTCAAAAGTACTGCAACCTTGATGGAACCCAAGTGGACCCTGTTGGGTGGTATTTGGATCCATTGTATGAAGGATTCGCACAACTTGGTGACTTCCATTATAAGTGGAAGAACCTTGGCTGTTGCAGGCAACCTCTTATCGATGGATCTACAAAAAATAAATTGGTTGTCCTGCCGGATAGCCCCTTGATGTAAGGAAGAGTGAGCTATTACATGGTTGAGAATGCTTATAGAATAAAGTAACCTGTCCAGTTAACCCTGTAACGGCCAGCATTGTCTTTTTACCTACCTTAGGGTGCTTTCACACAGTGCAGTTTTGTTGCAGTTTTAACTGCGCTAAAATTATGTGCCTTTATTCCCAATAAGCTTCTTTCACTTATCTAAACTGTTTGGAAAGTGAGTAATCAATCAGTGTGTCTGTAATCCACAAGACTTCACACACAGTCATTGATTACTTACTTGAAACACCTTTCTGAACAATTTAGAAAACTGAGAGAAGCTGCTGGGAATAAAGGCAGTTTAATTGGAGCGCAGTTCCCTAAAAAAAAAAAACTGCACCAAAACTGCGCTGTGTGAAAGCACCCTTAGGCCGTGTTCACACGGCTTATTCCCGACGGATTTGTGAGCCGTATTGAGCTCACAAATCCGCCGTGAATAAGGGGCGGGACGGGGGCGGGGCCGGAGCGCGGCGGGGTCGCCACTCCCGGCCCCATAGACACTGCATTGTTTACAGCGCGTCCGCGCCGTAAATAATGTGCATGTCACTTTCTCCCCCGCGGCGGATTCGCCGAGCGGGGAGGAGCGACGGATTCCACTGTTCTCTCTGAGAGCAGTGGATTACCGTAATGACTCCGACGGATTGGCGCCGTACTGAAGTGCAAATCCGGCGCGGAGTACGGCGCCAATCCTTCCCCAAATAAGCCGTGTGAACGAGGCCTTAGGCTATATCCACATCTGCGTTGGAGGTTCCATTCAGAGTCATCACAGAGGTGGCACTTGTTTCGTTACATGATGGACCCAATCAACTACAATGGTGTCCATCAGGTTTCCATCATTTTAATGGGGAAAAAAACGCTGCAGGCTGTAATATTTTACAGAATCTGCAACTGAGGCTCCGACGCAGAAGAGAACATAGACTTACATAAGGCAGCGTGTTCCATATTGTAAGACAGAAGGGGACTTTATTACCAGAACATCAGGAATCGGCCTGTATTCCTCTATGTGTATTAATATTTTGTTTCCACAGAAACCAGTATAACTGGAGAATTAGTGACTGTGAAACGCATTCATTAGGCCGATATTCCACTAGTTTACATCCTAACGATCATTTCGGTTCTAACATATCTTTTGTATCTACCACGTGATTGACTTTAAGGGCATTTGGCATCTCAGAACAGCAAAAGTGCCATGTTCCTATGCAACCCTCATTTCGGGCTGTTGTTGAGTAATGTGATTTTATCTTACACATGAAAATGACCTTAACGTTCATAAATCTGCAGGAGCACAATGACTGTGCCATTTATTTTTCGCTAGATGAGAAGAGGCTGGTTCATCTGGCGTTAGCTTTTTATCAGATTTCTCTTTTATGTATATCCAAATCAATTTATTGTACATAAAATTTATTGGGATGGATGGCATGAGAGGGCGGCCAAGTCTATTGAGCAGACTGCGTCGGCAGGGTCACTGTGGTGTCTCTTCTCATAGACTGCAGCTGTCAGCAGCCAGATTCCATTTGTGGATTAAATGTCTCATGCATTTCTAAACGGGTCTAAGGAAAAGAACAGGAGGTGAAGCGCTAACTATCGTGATAATAGGGCATTCTGCTAATCACAAAGAAATCCAATGCCCTTTCGGTATTTCCAAAGTTAATTTCAATATCACTTTGAGATGTGAAATTTAAAGCGCTCCCGTCAATTATAAACAGTGGAAGCAGCTTCTTTGTTGGCTAATGAGAATACCGACTATCAAAAGAGGAACTACAGTAGTGCCTCATGCATATGGATTTTGCCTCATGGATAGAAGCAGAAAACTGATAGATGTCTTATGTTTGGGGGAATTGGAATGGATACTTCCATGAATACCTGAACAGTGTACTTTAAGGGAAAGCTGCTTCTTAAAGGGGTTGTCTCACTACAAGGATTGCTTTTTATGTTAAAGATCTTGCAAAAACAAGTCACTTTGCAATATGTGTCCATTAACAGGCTCCTAACCTACTACAGATAATATCCCCCCTCTTGTGTAATGGGCTTGCAAAGCTCCTCAGGTTGCTATAGTTACAGACCTGCTTCTACTGCAGCCTAGTGGAGCTAGGAAACACGCCCCTGAATTCAAAGTGAAACCAAGAAAACAGGACTGAGGTAAGATGAATCAATGTAGTGAGACAACCCCTTTAAGGTATCTGTAGAGTGGGTGCACACACAAGACTACTTTGTTCTACACAGAGGGGTTTTATTACAGGGGTTGAAGAATTAGCAGTTGCACCCAGGCCCTGGAACCTGAGAGATTCATAGGTCCATTTGCCACATTGGAAGACACTAGTATTATACATTGGGTACGGAAAGTATTCAGTCCCCTTTAAATTTTTCACTCTTTCTTTTATTGCAGCCATTTGGCAAGATCCAAAAAGTATTTTTGCAAATTTATTAAACAAGAAAAACTGAAATATCACATGGTCTTAAGTATTCCTTGGGCAGTTCCTTAGACCTCATGATTTTCATGTGCTTTGAAATGCACTATGAGCTGTGAGTTTTATATGAGACAGGTGTGGTGCTTTTTCTAATCAGTCCATCAGTTTAATTAAACACAGCTGGACTCCAATAAGATTAGAAACCTATCTCAAGGAGGATCTAGAAGGAAATGGACAGCTGTGATTTAAATATGAGTGTCACAGCAAAGTCTTAATGACTAATGACCCATGGTATATTTCAGTTTTTGCCACGTTTTATAAATTGCTAAATTATCTACTTTTCTGGGTTTTTTTTAAGATGGGGGGCAGAGTGTACATTAATCAGCAAGAAAATGAACTTTTTGGATCTTACCAAATGGCTGCAATGAAAGAAAGAGTGAAAAAATTTAAAATGTAAGATTTACCCACTGTAAATAGCATATTAAGCCCTGCTACAGAAGGAACTTTAAAGAGGACCTGTGGCCATTTCTAACATGTCTGCCTTAGTTAATACTTGTGTTCCCTATAAAATAACATTTTTAGAGCCTCTTTTCTTAAACACTGTTGTGTGGTTCCCCTTTTATATCTTCTACAATTTTTTTACTGAATCTGTCAGCTGGGTGGGTGTTACCAGTTAAGGGTGTGGCTCTGCATATTTTGACAATGTTCAATCAGTGCTCACAGAGTCAGTGTGTGCAGGGACACACCCATTTGAAAACTGGAATAGTAAGGTAACGTCTACTCAACAATGTTAAAGGGGTTTTATCGTTACAAAGATCATGTCTCAGATATGGTACAGTAAAAATAACACTTTTGTAATTGGGTTGCAAACCTCTGTCCACTTGGTTTTCAGAGCAGATATGAGCAGCTCTGTAATCTGTCCTTCTATCTCTGCTGCTACGGTCAAAAATCGCACCCCTGTCGAATTTCCCTCGCACCCAAACATGCCCCCTGCACTGTGATTGGCTGGCTGACCTTTTCATTCAGCCTGTTGGGGATAAACGCCCCCTAGACAGAAATGCCCCGCCACAGCCCCCTGCGCTGTGATTACTGCCTGCACACTCTGTGTTTTTACTTCCCCTCAGAGCTGTTAAATCGATAGTGAAACCAAGTCTGCTGGCTCTATGTACATTCTCCCCAGCTTTAGGGTCAATGTTCTGGCAATTACTGGGCTGTTTTTAAGGGCTTCTGCCAAGAGTTGTTTCACCTCCTCACATGTTCAGTCCTTAAGCTGCTACTGTGGAAAAAAAGGCTTCTGTTCCCTCAGGTCGAATGCAAGCCCGCCTCCTTATGACTCATCACCCTGTAGTGTATAACATAAGGATTCAACACTGGTTTGCATAATCTGCTTTTATAGTACATGTGCATATGTGATTAGGCCCTGCAAGACAGAGGTTGGAGGTTCAAAAGCCTCCATCAGTAGTTTTTTTTTTTTTCTTAAAATTTGTACACATATTAAAGCATACACCAACTCTCGCCGTTTTGGGCGGGGGGGTCCCTGCTTTTTGGGGTCCCACTCCCGCCCTCCCAGGGGAGTTGGCATTCCTCCCCGCCTGCTGCAGGCGGCGGGGGTCCTTTAAATTACCGCGGCGCGCAAGAGGTAGCGCTTGTGCGCTACTCTTGCGCCGCGGACCGCCGTCTACAGGCGGGTGAAGTCGGTCCGCAGCGGCCGCTCACCCGCCCCGGTCCTCACTGTGCAGGGAGGAGGCAGGAGGGATCGCTCCTCCACCCCTTCTCCCCCGTATTCCCGCGTCCTGTGCGCGCCGTGCATATAGATCAGCTTGCTCAGGGGGAAGTGACGCGCGGCTGCAGGGGAGTGACCGCGCGCTGCTCTCAACTTTTCCCCCTGCGCGGCTGAGGAGATCGGCCTGCGAGCCTGGCCGCGCTGCAGGAGCCTGGTAAGGGTAAGTGGATTTTATTATTTTATTTTTATTAGCTTTAGGGGGCTCACCTGGCTAACAAGAGGCAACTACTACCTGGCAACAAAGGGCACTACCTGGCAACAAGTGGGGCTCTACCTGGCAACAGAGGGGACATCACCTGGCAACAAAGGTGCACTACCTGGCAACAGAGGGTGTTACTTAGACCAGGCAACAGAGGGGGTACTACCTGGCAACAAGGGGCCACTACCATGGCTAACAGATGGGGGCACTACCTGGCTAACGGGCACTACCTGGCTAACAGATGGGGGCACTACCTGGCTACAGAGGGGGCACAACCTGGCAACAGAGGGGGCACACCTGCTAACAGATGGGTGGCACAACCATGCAACAAAGGGGGCACAACCTTCTAACAGATGGGGGCACTACCTGCTAACAGATGGGGGGCACTACCTGGCTAACAGATGAGGGCAACTACCTGCTAACAGATGGGGGGCACTACCTGTCAACAAGATGGGGGCCACAACCTGGCAACAAAGGGAGGCACTCACCTGCAACAAAGGGGCACTACCTGCTAACCAGATGGGGGCACTTACCTGGCAACAAAGGGGGCACTACAACCTGGCAACAAAGGGGGCACTACCTGCTAACAGTGGGGGCACTATACCTTCTAACAGATGGGGCAACTGAACCTGGCTATCAGATGGGGGCACTACCCTGGCTAACAGAGGGGGCACTACCTGGCTAACAATGGGGGCACTACCAGGCAACAGAGGGGGCACTAACGTGCCAACAGATGGGGGCACTACATGTCTAACAGATGGGGCATACTGGCTAACAATGGGCACTACCTGGCTAAACAGATGGGGGCACTACCTGGCTACAGATGGGGGCACTACCCTGCAGCGAGTGGGGCACTACCCTGGCAACAGAGGGGCACTACCTGGCAACATGAACAGAGGGGGCACTACCTGGCAGTCAAAAGGGTGCACTACCTGGCTAACAATGGGGGCACTACCTGGCTAACATATGGGGGCAGCTACCTGGCAACAAAGCGGCGCACACCTGGCAACAAAGGGCACTACCTGCTAACAGATGGGGCACAACCGGGCAAACAGATGGGGGCACTACTTCTAACAGATTGGGGCACTCTACCTGGCAAACAAATGGGGCACATACCTGGCAACCAAAGGGGGCACTTACCTGCTAACAGATGGGGCACTACCTGGCTAACAATGGGCACTACCTCTAACAGAGGGGAACATCTACTGGCTTAACAGATTGGGGCACTACCTGCAACAAGGGGAGCACTACCTGGCTAACAGATGGGCATACCTGCTAAACAGATGGGGCACTACCTGGCTAACGATGGGGCACTCACCTGCAACAAAGGGGGCACTACCGGGCAACATAGGGGCACTAACTGGCTAACAGAGGGGGCACTACTCTGGCCTAACAATGGGGGCAATACCTGGCTTAACAGATGGGGGCACTACCTGGCTAATCAGAGGGACATCTACCTGTTAACAGATGGGGCACTACCTGTCTAACAGATGGGGGCACTACCTGGCTAACAATGGAGGCCACTACCTGGCTAACAACAGATGGGGGCACTACCTGGCTCAACAGATGGGGCACTACCCTGGCTAACAGGATGGGCCACTACCTGGCTAACAGATGGGGCACTACCTGGCTAACCGAGATGGGGGCACTACCGGCAACAGATGGGGGCAACTACCTGTCAACAAGGGGGGCACTACCTGGCAACAGAGGGGCACTACCTGGCAACAAAGGGGCACTACCTGGCTAAAGATGGGGGCACTACCTGCTAACAGAGGGGCACTACCTGCAACAAAGGGGGGTCCAAAAATAAAAAAACAAAAAACTACCTGGCAACAAAGGGGGCACTACCTGGCTAACAGATTGGGGGCACTACCTGGCTAAAAGATGGGGGCAGCTACCTGGCTAACAGATGGGCACTACCTGGCAACAAAGGGGGCACTACCTGGCTAACAGATGGGGCACTACCTGGCTAACAGATGGGGCCCTACTGGCTAACAGAGGGGACATCTCCTGAGCTAAAAGATGGGGCTCTACCTGGCTAACAGATGGGGGCACTACCGCTAACCGTTGGGCGGCACTACCTGGCTAACTGATGGGGACATCTACCTGGCTAACCGATGGGGACATCTAACCTGGCAAAACCAATGGGGACATCCTACCTGGCAACCAATGGGACATCGTACCTGGCAACAATGGGGGCACTTGACCTGGCAACAAAGGGGGGCACCTACCTGGCCTAACAAAGGGGCACCTACCTGGCTACAAATTTGGCTCTACCTGGCTACAGAGGGGGCATCTACTTGGCCTACAAGGGGGGCATCCTACCGGCCTGTAAGGTGCATCTACCTGGTTATGGGTGGCTACTACCTGGCTATAAGGGCTTCTACCTTGCTTTCTTCAAGCCGTTATGCATTAGTGAAGTGTGTGGGCTTTTTGAAGGGCGTGGCATACCGACAAGATTGGGCGAGTCCATCAAAATTTTGCCACTGAAGTCTCTGCTTTTTATTTTTCGAAAGTTGGCAACTATGATGTAAAGGATATGAAAATATATGTGTAGACATTATAATTTTAATCATATACACACACAAAGCTCCCCTATATAGTGTCCTATTCCTTGCAGTCACTCCAAGCACTTCCAACATATGGGATACAATGCATATATTCTGTGGGATGAGACAAGATATAGGGGAGCTATGTATGTGTATATAATCATTTAAGAGTTGATCGAATATACATTAGGTCTCTCTATTTATGTGTAGAATTTAGGGGGGGGGGGGGAAACCCCTTTGTTGTAAAAGCAACACTATCATTGCACACTGCTCTACCACTGCACCACCAGCCCAAGTTAGTTACAAGCTATTTGTCTTCTCTCCCCCATTGTTTCACTCACATCGTCAACTGACAGGAGCAAGATCTTTACTTAAGCTGACATTTGTAGTTGAGTAAAGATCTCTGGCCTGTTTGTCATACAATTTGATGATCACAACAAGAATTAACAGTTTTTACACACAACTGAAAAGCCAGCAGCTAAGAACATATGAACAGATGCTTGCTGGAGTTTTTGGAGCCTCAAGGCCTGCAGACATAAGCAGTCAGGAGGCTACTGAGCTGTTATATCCAGACAACCTTCTGCAATCCCTGCTTCAAACAAAATGATGATGACCACAGTTCATCAGTGAGGGGAGACAACGCCTCGTGGGGGGGAGACACGCCTGCCTGATTAGGAAGACTCTCGCCCCGGGGATTCAAACTCAATCTAGAAAATTAGCTGAACAGTCACAGCAGCCTTCAAACGATACAACCCTTTAAAACTGTCCGTCCCCAAAATCGATGGCATCTTACCATTGCGTACTGTGTGGGGGGGGGGGGGGGGGGCCTGTTTTTTTTTTTTTTTTTTTTTTGGCATAGGTTCTGGTCAAAAGCCGCAGTCGGTTTTCAGATTTCCAGCCAACCCAAAATACTGAGTCCACTGAAAATCCAATGAGGATCCAGTGTTGTGTAGACATAGCCTAACACCGATCTGACTAATTTCTAGAATTAATAACAGGGTAACAGCACAACACACAGTTGTAGAAGAAGATGCTCCAGAATGGTTATTCACAGGGGACACAAGAATTTACTAAAGCAGACATGTCAGGAGAGGTCACAGGTCCTCTTTTAACCCCTTAACGACCTTGGGCGTATCCATACGTCCAGGTCGTTTGGGGGTTAACGCAACCGGACGTATGGATACGTCCGAGGATCGAGCAACTCTAAGCAGAGTCGCGCGAATCGGCGTGGCGGGTATCACTTGTATATTACAGCTGACTATCCCGCAGCGTCGGCCCCACCCCCCGGATCGCTCCGGGGGGGAGGGGGGCGAATCCCCTAATTATCGCGACAATCCGGTCGCATAACTAAGAGAGACGCAGAGGAGATCGCTCCTCCTGCGTCTCTGTCGCGGCAGCAGCGCACGGATCGGGCGATCCGGCAGCTCCTGCCCTCTGACGAGACACCACGAGGGCAGAGAATGGCCTTCCGGGTTGTCTGTGACGTCACGATGCCCGGCCGTGCCCTGTGGGGCATGCCCCGCATCGTACTGACAGTTTGTCATAGAACCAGTCATAGCAACAAGCTATGCACTGAGTCCTATTGAATGATCAGATCTAAAGATCTCTCATTCAAATCCCTATGGGAAAGTAAAAAAAAAATGTGAAAAAGTGAAAAAAAGTAAAAAAAAAAGTGAAAACAAGTATAACACAAACACGAAAAATAAAATAAAAATACGTTACACACCGCCCCTTTTTCCTTTACAAACGCCAATCGCCCCAAAAAAGATCAAAAATAAATAAGTACCCATATTTGGTATCGCCGCGTGCGTAATGACCTGCCCTAATAATCTGTCATGTTAATTAACCGTACGATGAACGGCGTAAAACAAAACAAAAAAACAATCACAGAATTAAGATTATTTTCATCACACCCCAGCACTTAAATGGAATAAAAAGCGATCAAACCCTAGAAAATCCAAAGTTGTACACATATTAAAACGTCAGTTCATCCCGCAAAAAAAAAAAATACTTATACAGCTCTTATAAACAGGAAATTAAAAAATGTATAGCTTCTCAAAATATAGTCGATGATAAAATATTGTTTTAACCACACTAAAAACACTATTTCTTTTTTTTTTAAAGGTGCTTCAACATAAAAAAACTATATAAATAGGGTATCGCCATTAGATCGAGCGACACCAAGAGTAAAGCTATACTTATCCACGGATACTGCAACGGTGTAGCCCTATTAAAAATAAAAATAAAAAACCGAGTTGTGATGGGGACTAGGATTGCAGTATTTTCTTCACCCTGCCTCCCAAAAAAATTGATTTTAAAAGCGATCAAACAGCCTTGTCCCCCCAAAAAATATACTAATAAAAACATCAACTCACTCGCAAAAACAAGTCCCTACACAGCTCCAGAGCACAGAAAATGTAAAAGTTATGGCTCATCAAACTATGGTGATGCAAAAACGTAATTGTCCTGTTTGAAAAAAGTGTTTTTATTGTTATAAAAGCAATAAAACATAAAAAAAATATCAAATTTGGTATCGGTGTAATCGTATTGACCCGGCTGATAAAGCTTACATGTCATATATACCGTACAGTGACCGCTATAAAAAAATAAAAATAAAAAAACACTACCAAGATTGCTGTAATTTTGTTCAATACACTCACAAAAACAACCTAATAAAATGTGAACATAGCATCATAATGCACCACTGAATGGTACCAATAAAAACATCGAACTCAGTCCGCAAAAAACAAGCCCATACACAGCTCTCACACAGCAAAATAAAAAAGTTATGGCTGTCAGAATAGGACACAGAAAAACGCAAGTTTTTTAAAGACTTATTTCTACTGTGTAAAAGTACTAAAACAGAAAAAAACTTATATAAAATCTATATCATTGTAATTGTGACGACCCCCATATTAAAGTTATCACACACACTATCATTTACACATGCCTTCGGCGAGATGCCTGTAAAATTGGAAACTCAAAAAACAATGACTGAACTGCGTTTTTTTTTTTCCCCCCATGTTTCATTTCCCAATGCTAAAAAACAACTATGGGAACACCTGTGTGCCTAAAATGCAGAATACACCCCAATGATGAGATCCCTGATGTGTAGAATCCAAATGGGGCGACTTCTGGAATGTTTAGTCTGTCTGCTACTTTGGGCTTTGCAAATGCACATGGCCCCACCAACAAATCTGCTGTTCCAAAAGCCTAATATCCCTCCCCCCTTGTACCCCTGCCATGCGCCCCAACAGCAGTTTACAGCCCCACATGTATGGTATTGCCGAACTGGGAAGAAGATTTTCTTAACAAAGTTTTAGGGTCTTTTTCCAAGGATTCCCTTGTATATGTGAAAATCATTTTAAGCTAAAATTGCAGATTATGTAAAAAAAATTGTTGTTTTAACTTTTCACACACTTAAGCTAAAAGAAAATTGGTTGAAATCACCTGTGGGGTCTATTATATCTACAATGCACCCCTGGATATATTCATTAAGGGGTTAAGTTTCAATCTGTGGTCCTATTAGGGTGTTTATTAAGTTTAAGCACCTTAGTGGAGCCCCAAAAAAAAACCCCTGGAAAAAAAAAATGGGGCCGCCCCCCCCCCCCTAAATAAAATCGTATGAAAATGAGACCTCGAGTCCGTAAGTGGCTCCCTCCTATTCAGTGGCTTATGGTTGAGCCAAAATAATGCACTAGGATGGCCACATAGGGAATAGCAGATAAAAACGGCAGACCTGGGGAATTGATATTAAGTTGCATTTACCTGGTCACATTTACCGTATTCCAGTGAATAATGGATAAATATTGAAAATCTGCAAAAAGTGAAATTTGAATTACACCTCCACTTTGTGCTTAATTTCTGTGAAATTATCTAAAGGGTTATCAAACTTCCTAAATAGGTTGTAAATACGTTTAAGGGTCTAGTTTTTCAGATGCAATTATTTTATGGGGGTATCGTAAACCATGCCAGGCCCGCCTCAAAGGCCACGTCAGAAACTGGAGTGGTCCCTAAAAAAATGTATTATTTGCAAATTTCTGAAATTGTGATGAAATTACTACAAAATTTCTAAGCCCTCTAATGTCGTAAACAAAAAAAAAGGACATTTTAAAAATGATGCTAACCTATAGTGGACATTTGGATAGAATGCTAGTTTATAAAACAATTTTGTTGGTGAATAATTATCTGTTCTTGCATACGCAGAAATTTGCAACTTTCAAATCGCTATTTTTCCAAATTTTCATGAAATTTTGATAATTTTCACGAACAAACAATGATTGTATGGATAAAAATTTCTTACTGAACTTAAAGCAGACAATGTCTCACTGGAAAACAATCTGCAGAATCACATTGATAGGGTAAAAGTGGGTCAAAAAAGTTATCTCACATAAATGGACACATGTCAGATTTCAAAAATAGGGCTGGGTCAGGAAGGCCAAAACAGGCTGGGTCCTTAAGGGGTTAAAGAGGTATTCCCATCTCACTAATTTAGCTTCAAACATGTAGGAAACGGTAAAGACTATTAGCAAATATATTGCTGTTCTGATTTTGCTTTCTTTCAAAGTTAGAGCAGTTCTTGTTATCAAGTAAGGTTTTCCTAGCTTGAGCGACACCTCTTCAGCTCTAGCTGACAAACTTTAACCTTTAAGGTCTCTTTAGAATGGTACCCTGCTGTTAAAATCCCTCAACTACCAATGTCCTTCTAAAAGGCTCTGCAAGGAATAGCAGAGCTGGAATGTCAGTCACTGCTGTAGAACTGCCCACAGCCTGACCAGGAAGTAGGAGCATGACGCAGCCTGTGAAGAGGCAGCTCTGTAAAACAGTCAGATGGAAAAACCCCTTTAAGCTATGCCTTGTGCAATATGAGCTAAGTAAGTGGTACTTGTGATTGATAAATGGAACCATTAGGTAGTAGGAAACTTCTGACAAAATGGCCCAATGCTTACCCCGGTTATGTTTTATTTGGTGCCTTTGCATCTACTAGATAACCTTTACTATGGCTTACGACTGATTTGTTATATGATCCTACACGAAATGTAGTTAAACATGGATAAAATCAATATCTGTGTACAAATCTGGTATGAGGCTATGTTCACATATAGAGCTTACACTGTGGATTTTCTGACGGTATTTTGCAGGTGGAACATCCACGGTGCATTACAGTGCCAGCAAAGTGGTGAGACAATTAAAGGGGTTTTGCCACGATCTAATGTTGACGTGGGATCCTCCAAAATGGGTATTTCATCACTTTTCTAAATATGTCATTAAAAAAAGTGAAGTCTCTGAGAGCTACAGCCTGACTTACATGCACTAGTTTCCTGACAGTTTACATTAGACAGGACCAGGAGCTGACAGCTGACAGGAGCTGATCTGGCCAGGCTTGCATTGTTTGCACTTCCTATCTGATGACAGGGAACATGAACAGGTTTGAAGGGACTGGGAGAAAAGGATCCTGTGATTTTTTTTGTATAGCGAAGCACTGGTTGTTAATATATAATAATATTGTAAAACAGGCAATGCCCCTGCTCAGCCCTCCCCCCCCCCCCAGCAGCTGTTCCAGAAAAAAAAACAATGAAAGATGCTGCCAGCTTATCTTCTCTCCTGAGCAGGTAAGAGGGAGAAACTTGTGCACAATACAGTTCTCCACTGTGGATTAGCCAAATAACATGTTTGCTCAAGTACACAGAGAATGAGTATCAGCAACGGCATGAGGTGGAGCGATGACATCACAGGGAGGTCACTTGTTTTTTTTTAAAACACAGAAAACACAACGCCTCTTTTTCAACCTTCTAGAGGGGAGTATCAGTCTGTTAGGAGAGGAACTCACTTCTTGGCAAAACCCCTTTAAACTTATCTTAAAAAATCAGGGCAGAAATTGATTGTATATCCTCAGCATGACAAATTATATTTGTGGTGCATTTTTCCTCATGGACTTAAATGAGGAAGACAAAACCCACTGTAAAACAATGTCATCAGGTCCAATAATAGGCTGCACTTAATGAACTTTACTAGTATTATGTCTCATGTGTGGATGTCAAAGTGAAAGATACTAATTCAGATTAATGAGGGAGTAACCCTTCTACTTTAAGATTTCTACTTTTTCATGCATTGATCTGTCTCTGGCTGTCATTGCTTTCTTTGTAGATTCACTGACATAACATAATGTAAAGTGTAATATGTTAAAGAGAACCTGTCATCTCATTTTCACCCAATAAATGACCGCAATAGATCTATGCACTAAGGAAAGTTATAAAGTAGCGTGCTCCATCTGTGATGAGTCATATAGATGGTCATGGTCCCCTGAGTAGTCATGCTGTCCTGGCTTGACTGACATCCCAGAGGTCGGGAAACATCATTAAAAAGCCAGTTATTCAGAAAATGCCTGAGGACAGGGCTTACAATTGAAAACAAGGTATAATGGAGACAAACTCTTCTCAAAAGAATTGTGCTAACCCAGTTTATGTATTATATCTATTGTGGGTCATAAGTGATGTATGCCCAATATTGGAAACCCCATATTTTGAAGACTTTCCATAACAGGACAAAAACAGGAAATCTGAAGGATGAAACCAAATAACCAAATATAAAGTAAATGCTAGAGGAGCATCCTATAAATCGCATGGTTGATGAATTTTTGCAGTTTGGGACTGAGGTGCTTAGGCCCACTATTGAAGTTTTTGAGGCACAATTTTGGAGTTGATTCTGGAGGTCTACCCTACAACCACTGCACCTGTTGCAGATTACTTTTGCACTCTTCCTCTTGCTTTCAGCCTTTCCTTCTCAGCCATTCTACCTCTCTTTAGGATTCACATACAGTTAAAAAGCAGCACCAGATCCGCCATGCTCAGGGTTTACTTTGCTCCTTTGTGGACCAATCCGATCCTGAATATTCATGGCAGTGGGCAGTGGCCCATTAACAAAAATCAAAATAGACCATAATCATGGGGGTCTAAGGATTATTTCTTAGGTTATGGTCATGCATGACCCAACTGCTGCTACCTGAAGTGCCCAGCAGGCGGGAGGTTCATGTGACGTGCCCAGAGCTTTCTACACACTGGTCATTTCTCTGGCCCCTTCAACTCTAGTGTCCAATCAAGAAACTACTAGAGCAGTCATCAGAGCTAAGAAGAGGGGCTGTGGTACCATGCAATGCAAAAAGCTGTGGGCACCGAACATATAGGCCATGCCTCCTGGCACTTGCGATAGTGGTTCCTGGGTCATTAAAATACTTTTTTTTTCTGGTCGTGCAAAACGCTTGACCGAAATCTTCAACAAGTTTTGGCTCCGCTCCGCGTTGCCTAATGAGTGCTGTCAGATGTTTTGAGGGTTCAAACCTACTGACAGACGACTTTTAAGATCACCACAGTAAACACATGTTCTGCTTCTGGGGTACGTGTTTCCTTGCCTTGTGATAAGATATAAAGTAACCTTAGGGTTTTTAAAATCATGAAAAACCATTGCCTAGAAAATATGTGTATGTAATTAGTACGACTGCTATTTTCTTGTCTTTACTATAAACTACAGTCATTTCCATTTTCAGTCAAACAAAATGTCTGCCATCTCTACCTCGTCTTTCTGTTGTGAACATCAAAGAATGATGGATGGCAAGAGAAACGGCACATTAGTTAATGCCTGACTTATTTGGAGGGTTGTTTTGCAATTTTCTCAGTGCCAAAAGGAGAAAGGATTGAATTGTATTCAATTTACTTCTTGTTCCCATAGCAGGAAGGCAGTGAACATTTTATGGAAATGATACCAGCTCCTGGAAATGTCCCACCTGTAATTATGGTCCCTGAGTACAGGTCAAAGAAAGAACATCACTATTTGTTGAAGCTAAAGAAGTCCAAGTATCCCCACTTTACAAAACTACTACTCCTCCAATTCGGCTATTTTCTAATTTTATGTGATGGACTGTAATATATTAACGTTAGATCGCCTGTCTTCCTACTTAATTAGTGATACTCCTGTCTCCATCTCCTTCCTCTAGTTGGATAATCTCTTCCGTAATTCAGAAGTGAAGAGGGACTTCAGAAGCATCCGTGTACGGGACCTGGGGCCAAGCAACTCCATCAGAGCCATAGTGGAGGCACATTTTGATCCAGGTTTGTTAATTCAGATGGACAGTGAAACTTGCTGTGAGGATAATTACATTGTCTGCTGTGTTTTTTCCACATTAATCCAAGGTCACATTATTTTTATTATATTTAAATCCGACACGTGGTGTATTTGCATTATTCATATCATACATCTCTTATATCTATTCATGCTATTCCCCACTCTGGTACGAGCCAGCCATCTGGTACTGCTGACGAGAGTATGAACATAGATTTTTATATTGTGCAGTTATAAACTGTGGCAGGTTTAGGCAATCTAGGGTTAACCAACCTGTAACTCCTGACCCGTCTTGCTGGCTAGACACATCGCACATGGTCTGAGCTGTAGATCAGTAATTAATTAGCAATTTTTTTATGTCATTTCGGCATGTTTATGTAAACTGGCTCCATTACTTTTGGAAGTGCTAATATTAGATTTTGCTTTTATCCATAAATGTCCTACACACATAAATAGAAGTAGATGAGATATTTTGAAGCTAAGCAAAACTTACATTTTAAGTGCACCAACATGTAATGAAATAGCTCAAAATGTCTTGCTGTGACTTCCAAAAATCGAGAGCAAGACTCGCTTTCTTGTTGCTGTTGGTGGCACTTTCATAATGCTCCTTAGAACCTGCACGTGAATGGAAATAAAGCGGCTTTTCCACCGAAAAAAATCTACAACACTTGCACAGGTAAATCTGCAATGGAAAATCCGCACCAAATTTTGCAGATTTTTTGCCGGTTTTCTGCTGTTGATATTCAGTGCGAATGTATAAATGGAAAAAAAAGTAAGGTGGAAAAAATCCAAAATTCCCAACCACAAACGTTTATTTGACTTAACTGTTAAAGTCAATCGGAAAAACCTGCAGAAAATAAACAACATATCTCCAACATTATCCGTTTAAAATGCATTGCACAAGTCAGTTCACGTGCACATTTTTTAACACAGCGTGTAGCTGGGATCTCTTTAATGTGTCCATCTCCTGTCCAGGTCCCCTCAAGGTTTAATGTGGTATGTGTCAGATGGACAATAATTCATTAAATTGTCCCATTGCCCATTTTTTCCTAGTGTGTTCATTTATGATACCTACTCAGCATTTTCTTTTGCTCCCCATCTTCTCCATATAATTTACAAAGTGGGCTAGCCATTGTACCATGTATCTGCAGCAGGTAGAGTACTTACCTACTGTGTGTCCCTTTCATCCCTCAAGTTAATAGAAGGACTATATCACAAAGTCTGGTTCTCATTATTTATTTTAAAGTCACATTAATTACAAGGGGTCTAAATACATAACATAAGACCAAAAGAACTACAGTAATAATACTAAATAACCTACAATCTGGTATACAGGACCCAGCCCCTTAAGGGCTTCCAATCTACAAGGGAGGAGAATGAAGACAGATGATAGTAGTGATGATGTGCAGTGGCGGATAGGTTATTGTAGGTTGTAAACTTATCCTAATGAGATGGGTTTTCAGGATAGCTTTAAAAGTTTTAAAGTTGGAAGTCTCGTGTGTTTGGGTAGCGAGTTCCAGAGTATGGGGCGTGTATAAGGGAGATCTTGGAGATGGTTGTGTAAGGACCTGACAAGGAGAGCAGAGAAGAAGGTCCTGTGAGGAGTGCAGATTGTGTAAGATATCTGGAGATGCATGGCAGAAACAGCTTATTGAGAGTCCTGTATGTCATGGTTAATACTTTGAACTGAATTCGCTCCGCAATGGGTAGCCAGTGAAGGAAATGGGAGTGACAGAAGAGTGACAAGGAGAAAGGTGGATTACCTGGGGAGCAGAGTATGATGGATTGGATGGGAGTAGGATTGTTAGATAAGAGGCCACTGAGAAGGATGTTAAAGTAATCTAAGTAGGAGAAAACAAGGGCAAGAACCATCATTTTTGTAGAAAAACCAAAAGGTAGAAAGAAAGAAAAGCGCTACCTAGTGTATACATTTTCAACAACGAGCTTAAAGGGGTTTTGCCACTATATAAAGCATTGGTACGGCCTCACTTAGAATCTGCTGTTCAGTTCTGGGTTCCAGTTTACTGAAAGGATGTAATGGAGTTGAAGAGAATGCAAAGACAAGCAATCAAACTAATAAGGGGAATGGAGCATCTTAGTTATGATGAAAGGTTAAAAGAGTTACATCTATTTAGTCTTGATAAAAGATGACTCTGGAGAGACATTTTTAATTTATATAAGTATATAAAAGGCCTCTACAAAAAGTATGTGGAAAAGTTATTTCATGTAAAATCCCATTAAAAGACAAGGGGACACTTCCTCCATCTGAAGAAAAATAAATCAATCTCTAGAAGAGAAAAGTCTTCTTCACTAGGAGAACTGTGAATCTGTGTAATAGCCTGCCAAAGGAGCTGGTCACAGCAGGAACAGGTGAGGGCTTAGAGAATGGCTTAGATAACCACTGTCTAGTTTACTGAAAGGATGTAATGGAGCTAGAGAAAGTACAAGGATGAGAAACCAAACTAATAAGGGGAATGGAGCATCTTAGTTATGAAGAAAGGTTAAAAGAGTTAAACCTATTTAGTCTTGAGAAAGGACGGCTCGGGGGAGACATTATTAATTTATATAAATATATAAATGGCCTCTACAAAAATGGGGAAAGTTATTTCATGTAAAATCCCCTAAAAAGACAAGGGGACACTTCCTCCATTTGGAAAAAAAAAATCTGTGGAATAGCCTGCCTGAGGAGCTGGCACAGCAGGAACAGTTGAGGGCTTAGAGAATGGCTTAGATAACCACTTACTTCTAAATAATATGAATACTTATGTAGCCATATAAAACATCTAGTCTGATGGCAATTTTGGGATCAGGAATTAAATATTTTTAAGGGCAAATTCGTTCCAGCATTATGGGTTCCAAAGTCTTCATCAGTAGGGGAAACAAAGTTTAAAAATGTTCTCTACTCTTCCCTTCATCCACATCTTTTCCCACCCTTGGTTGAACTTGATGGACATCAGTCTTTTTTAAACCAAACTAACTATGTATCTTGACTAAATGTTCAAGATATCTGAGTTTTCTTAGGGATAAAAAATGTTCTCTGTAAAATAAACAAGCCTGTTCTACATGAGAAGATGCGTAATGTTGCCTTCCTCTAATGTCTTCTGCAAGGCACTGAAAGTCCTCAGGGAGCAGTTCCGCCACACGTGCAGCATTACAGTATGTTCTCACATTGCATTGGGCAGCTGGTGCATGTATATGAAGTAATTGGGAGAGCACTCTGATGTTTAATGTCAGTATAATACGGTCGGGTTGCATTGATTCCTCTTCTCTGATTTAGCGACAAGCCTAACTGCCTTAGATGTGCAGAAAGCTTTATTGGCAAGACTCAAGAACTCCAAGAAGAAGGCAATCACTGTAAAGAAGCCTATTCAGGACAACGTGAAGTTCTTGGACTTTGGTGAGATCCCTGGTACATGGTTCTGTTTTATTCTCAACTCTAGAACCCTCAAAATGTTGAAATGTTAATATTTGCACATTACATTTCTCAACATAGACTTGATATTTTGGCCTTAGCTCTAACAAATAAAGCTATAGAGACTTTAATCTACTTTTAGTAGGGCTGGTGGGGCTGAAATATTTTTCCCTTTGGAAAGGCCACTGTGGTGTCCAGAAAAATAAAGGGGCGCACAGAACAGGAGGGGGGCCCATGTCTATAAATTTTTACAATTATTACAATAACCATATTGAGTTTTCATTAACCTCTTTTATGATAGATGAGACACTAAAAAAATACAACTAGAACATCTTCAAATAGTTGGCAAATGTTCTGGTACGGTAGCTTATCCTTCGGCTGGATGAACTACATAAGAAAACAGGTAAACGCTCACCAGAAGTCCATATGTAGGCAACATCCGCATAAGATCCGTCCACACACGGTGCACTGTGGCGAGGGACGTCCGGCTGTAGATATCCCAACGATGCAACAGACAAACTTGAAAAGAACTCCAGCACTCGTGCTCAGGGTTATGGAAAAAATAGGAGAAAAAAACCCCCTTAAAAGATATTTGTTAAAAACATAATAAAACAAATGAAAGTGCCAAGTTTACACTTTCAAACCGATTGTCGTTACGACTAAGAGCTGGACAATCGGCTTGAAACGCGTAAACTTGGCAGCGTTCATTTGTTTCTACTTATGTTTTTAACAATATATCAATAAAGGTGCGTTTTTCTCCTACTTTTCCATAATCCTGAGCACGAGTGCTGGAGTTCTTTTCAAGTTTATATGTCAGCTACTACAGATTATATTAGGGGGATTATTTGGGTGTATCCAGTATCTCAAAATCTAGAGCCAATTTGCCAACACTATTGTTATTTACAGATTCAGTATCGCCAAAACAGATATAATTTGTTCAAATATCATTAGTAACTTTTTTTTTATTGTTGGGCTGTTTTATTACTACTGTGGCTAATTATAAATTTCTACTCAGACTGGGTTCCCGCTATGGTAACAACTACCACAACAACCGCAGCAACTACCAGCACCATGGCAACTACAAGCACTCCAACAACCATTATGCCGGTCCTGGCTACCACAACCATGGCCACTAGTACACCTAAAACAACTACAACTGTGAAGACCACTCCTGTTCCACTCCTCCAACACCCAGCTACTACAGTGAGAATGACTACAAGAAGACCGGGTACTACTACCAAGAGGCCAATGACCACTGCCCCTCCTGCACCAAGACGGAAACCATCCCGTGGTCCAGCCCCTGCAAAGAAACCAACACGGCCATGTGATTCACATCCATGCATGCATGGTGGCACCTGCGAAGATGATGGAAAAGAGTTCACCTGCAGCTGCCCAGCAGGGAAAGGTGGAGCTGTCTGTGAAAAAAGTAAGATGAAAGGTCTTTTGGAACAAATGCATTATCCTCTGTATTGTATATGATGGCATATCACTAGGATATACCATCTTTTATCCTTTAGGCTATGTTTACACGGCTTATTTCGGGGCATATTTGCGGACGTAATTATGTCCGCAAATACATCCCGAAATACGTTTCAAATACGTGTCACATACGTGGCACATATTTCGCAGCGTAAATACATTCCCCATTCTTTACTATGGGGATTTACGTTGCGAAATATGCCTCAATAAGTGAGAGGGGACTAAATTTTACGATCGTATTTACATGGCGAAAATACGTCGCGGAAATACGCCTCGTGTGAACGACGAGGCGTATTTTACAATGGAATCGATGCTAATCTAATTGTTCATTATTTGAAACGTATTTCGTAATTACGTCCGCAAATACGCCCCGAAATAAGCCGTGTGAACATAGCCTTATAGTCACTTGTGGTGAAATTCCCTACTCAGTAGGTGAACAGGAGAGAAACTATAGGGAGTTAGCCAGGAGAAAATTTGATTTCCTGTTTGGTGGAAGTTCTTTGGTTGGACCCCTGCTGCTTATATTCATATCCCATAAAAACATAAAATGAAAATATCTATTTAAATGTAGCAGTACACTCATCCTAGCAGTGAATCTATGCCATATGTTTCACTACAATTACTGTAATCCAGCACTAATGGACCTAAATACATGCAATTAATAGTAGTATAAAGCTTACTATTTGTTTTTATCCCAGAAAACAGACATGTTGTATGAATATATCCGATGTTAGATCCATAAAAGGAACCTAATATTAGAGAAAAAAAGAATATGTGCACAAGTTTTGTAATATTCACAGCATTTTTGAAGCCTTTCACAAACAATACATTAAGATTATGAGATTTTCATAGTAAGATTACAGCTTTTTTCCTGCCTAAAAGATATGAGGGATGTGTTATGGGTCGCTTTATTAAAATGCAAAAGAGGCAAATGTTTTCATATATTTTCAGAAAACTCTGCTTATAAAATTATTTACATATAATTCATAATGGGAAATTGTCGTCCTAGGCTCAGTCTGACATAATGCTAACAATATTATAACCCACCAGACAAGCACTTGTACAGAATGGATTTGAGCCACAGAAGCCGATCAAAGTATTGGTCCAGCTAATAAGCATGATGCATGCTTGGATGATTCATCATTAAAGGGGTTGTATCATTATATGAAATGGTCTTCAGAATAAGGGGACAGTGAAAACAAGCAACTTTGCAATTGGATGTCATTAGCAGAGCTGTCTTGTTTTCACAGTGTCCCTTATCTTCGTTTTCTGTAAACACTGTTCCCCGCTGCGGTCAGATTCTACCTCCTTTTATTTCATTGGCTGACGGCTCTACTAATTTACATTCTATCTGGCCCCTGGTCGGTCATATTCATGGGAGCGTGCATTCCTGCCTCTCTCACTCAGAATTAAGGGGCCGGCAACATTTCACTCTGCACAGCCAGCAGCTCCACAATAACACTGCAGCTGCTTCTACAATCAGAAAACAGCAGAATTGTGCTCGGTGCCTAATGCCCCTGCGTGTAAACATAGAAAGGAGACAGATCTGTGCTACTCTGGATGAGTTCATAGAAGACTGTATTCAACTGTAACAACCCTCCAGCTGTGAGAGGAGAAGATATCAGTGCTCTGAATTCATAGAAGACTGTGTAGACTGAATGCAGGGATGTGGTATGTAAACATACAGCTCTTACAAAATAAGACTGCATAGGGAGATGAACGATACAGTGACATGTAGACTCAGACAGAGAGCAAGGATGTGCTATCCCTCCCACTGATCTCAAACAAACACACTGACTCAGGAGCGAGCATGAACAGTGAAGGGGGGTGATGATGTCATCCCCCTTCAGTTAAGAAACACCCAGCTGGGAAGGGAAGAAACTCGCCTGGATTTGAAGAGCTGAGAAACTGAAAGTACAATTAAACACACGAACTGATGAAGCGATATATCCCCTTTAAGCTGACCATAGACATGATACATTTGTAAACAGATTCAGCCAATGTTGGGAGTCTTTGATGATCTACAGACACAGTCATACAAGGTACCTCAAAAATTAGTTGGAACTGATCTAGTCTATGGCCAGTTTAAATCAAGATTATAATAAGAAACCAACACATTTCCTTACTGGCGAATATCTCTTGCTTTAACACAACAACAATACTTAACAGATCTACATCTACATCTCCAAAAATCAGAAGTACCAAAGGTTTAAATAGGAGATAACAGGTATCTACAAAGAAACTCCTTGAGAAGCAGACCTTAAATATATATAAACAGCACATATAATCAGGACCTAAAGGGGTTTTCTCGCTACAAACATAATTTCTGTAATGATGGGGACAGTAAAAATAAGCACTTTTGCAATTTGTTTGTATTACCTAAGTCATGTAGTATAGCAGCTATTAGCTAATCTGTGTGTGTTTAGAGCTACTTCTGCAGCCTGGGGTTGTGCCACACTCTGTTTGCTGTTACTGTCTGCCTGCCTTTGGTTCAACCTCTAGTCGGGACACGCCCCCTGTGCTGTGATTGGCTGTCCTGCTCACTCTATGCTCACTTCCCTATGAGCTGTAGGAAACTGGCTGCCTGAGCTGTCTGTGCTAGGTGTTGGCCGTTTTGTGTATGTGTTCTTTATATCTTCCTCTTACCCTCCCTCCCCCCCTCCCTCCCCCCCTGAGCTTCGTAAGGCTGCTTGCGCTCCTCTCTGCTTCTGGTCCAGTGATAGCTCTATGTGAAGGATCAGAGAAATTACTAAGCCTCTTTAGCTGCCAGATTCACTTCCCCCACCCAAATAACACATCCTTATACAATCTTCTCCCTCCACTCATACGACTCAGCTTTATACACTCTAATCCCACCACCCATAAAACACACCCTTATACACTCTGCTCGCCCCACCCATATAACACACCTTTATACACTCTGCTCCTCCCACCCATATAACACACCCTTATACACTCTGCTTACAGTTTGCATTTCTCACATTCGTTTAATCATTTCAGGCTGTATTTATAACTATTTCCACCAATGCAGGTGTTCTAGTTACAAGGTGCTTGTGCAGCCTGGGAGGGAGACAACAGCTCTGCAGGCATGAGTACTGACCATTGCAGGAGGCCTGGAGAGCTGTGACATCCACTGCTCACATAGAAAGAAGAAGAGGACTTGGAAGAGAACAGGGAGGGGGTGTGATTATGTCACCACTCCTCAGTGAGGGAAGACACGCCTTCTGGGAGGAGAGACTTGTCTGTGGATTTGAAACTCTTAAGACAGAGAAACACCTCAGATGCCTGCGAAAGCCTGTAGTGAGAAAACCCCTTTAAAGGGATTCTGACATATGGTTTATGCTGCCCTATCTTAGAGCAGGATGGGTTAGCGAGAGAGAAGCTGAGCTCTGTGATATATAGGGTTATATGACAGAGGAGAGAAGCTGAGCTCTGTGATATATAGGGTTATATGATAGAGGAGAGAAGCTGAGCTTTGTGATAAATAGGGTTACATGATAGAGGGAGAGCTCTGTTATACATAGGGTTATATGATAGAGGAGGAGAGAAGCTGACCTTTTGAAAATATAGGGTTATATATAGGGGGAAGAAGCTGACTCTGTGATATATAGGGTTATATGACAGAGGAAGAAGCTGACTCTGTGAATATAGGGTTGAAATGATAAGAGAGAAGCTGAGCTCTGTGATATAAGGGTTATATGATAAGGAGAGAAGCTGTGCTCTGTTATATTTAGGGTTATATGATTGCGGAGAGAAGCTGAGCTCTGTGATATGTAGGGTTATATGGAAGCAGGAGAAAAAATGGTGGACCCGGCGCACGTGCAATTTCCAATAGAAGCCAAGAGTGCTGGCTAAAGTTTAAAAATGTCCTTTATTCTTAAAAAGTGCAGGGATATGCCCTCGCACTTTTAAAAAACAATGTCTATGTTTTTAATAGAGCGGGGGCATATCACCCCTGCACTTTTAAGAATAAAAAAACATTTTTAAACTTTAGCCAGCACTCTTGGCTTCTATTGAAATTGCACGTGCCCGGTCCACCATTTTTTCTCCTGCTTCCCAGATCCATTCGACGTTCATTCCGAGCGCCGTAAATGTACAGACCACGGGGCCGCCGTGATAAGGGCTACGGGACCACAAAGCCCTGTAAGCGCTTTATGAGAGTTGTGCCTCTAAAATAGGAGCGCAAACTCCAGAGGGGAGCACACCTACATCTGTTTTAATCTGCCTTTTTTTTCCAAACATATTTCACTATTGTGCGCCCCCTTTGTTTTTTCTTCCCTGTTTCTCATGTAGGGTTATATGATAGAGGAGAGGAGCTGAGCTCTGTGATATATAGGGTTATATGACAGAGGAGAGAAGCTGAGATCCTTGGCATATAGGGTTATGAAAAGAGGAAGAAGCTGAGCTCTGAGATATATAGGTTGTATTATAAAGGGGAGGAGCCGACTCTGTGATATATAGGGTTATATGATAGAGGAGAGAGACTGAGCTCTGTGATATATAGGGTTATATGACCGAGGAGAGAAGCTGAGCTCTGTGATATATAGGGTCATATAATAGAGGAGGGAAGCTGAGCTCTGGAATATATAGGGTTATATGATAGAGGAGAGGGCTGAGCTCTGGATATATAGGGTTTATATGACAGAGGAGAGAAGCTGAAATTCCTTGGCATATAGGGTTTAAAATGATAGAGGAGAGAAGCTGAGCTCTGAAAATATATAGGGTTGTATGATAGGAGAGAAGCTGACTCTGAGAATATAGGGTTTGTATGATAAAGGAGAGGAGCCGAGCTCTGTGAATATATAGGGTTTTATGATAAGGAGAGAAGCCAAGCTCTGTGAAAATAAGGTTTTAAATAAGGCAGGACTGAGCTAATGTATATATAGGTTATATGATGAGAGGAGAGAAGCTGAGCTCTAAGATATATAGGGTTATATGATAGAGGAGAGAAGCTGAGCTCTGTGATATATAAAGGGTTATATGAATAGAGGGGAGAAGCTGAGCTCTGTGATATATAGGGTTAAATGATAGAAAAGAGAGGCTGGCTCTGTGATATATAGGTTATATGATAGAGGAGAGAGGCTGAGCTCTGTGATATATAGGTTATAGGGTAGAGGGAGAGAACTGAGCTCTGTGATATATAAGGTTTAAATGACAGAGGAGAGAAGCTGAGCTCTGTGACTATATAGGGTTATATGATAGAGGGAGAAAAGCTGAGCTCTGTGATATATAGGGTTTATTATGATAAAGGGAGAAGCTGAGCTCTGTAATATATAAGGTTATATGTAGAGGAGAAAAAGCTGAGCTCGTGATATAAGGGTTATATGATAGAGGAGAGAAGCTGAGCTCTGTGATATATAACGGTTCTATGATAGAGGGGAGAAGCTGAGCTCTGTGATATATAGGGTTTTATGATAGAGGAGAGGAGCTGAACTCTGTGAATAAAGGGTTATATAATAGAGGGAGAGAAGCTGAGCTCTGTGATATATAGGGTTATAAGATGGAGGAGAGGAGCTGAGCCTTGGAAAGTATAGGGGTTGTATGATGGAGGGGGAAAGCTGAGCCTGTGATATATAGGGTTTTTAAAGAATAGAGGAAAGGAGCTGAGCTCTGTGATAAATAGGGGTTTTAAAAGATAGAGGAGAGGAGCTGAGCTCTGTGAATATATAGGGTTATATGATAGGGGAAAGGAGCGAGCTATGTGATTATAAAGGGGTTATATGATGGAGGAAGAAGATTGAGCTCTGTGATATATAGGGTTTTTTTTATAGAGTGAAGGACTGAGCTCTGTGATATAAAAGGGTTATATGATAGAGGAGAGGGGCTGAGCTCGTGTGATATATAGGGTTAAAATGAAAGAGGAGAGGAGCTGACTCTGTGATGTATAGGGGTTATATGATGGAGGAGAGAAGTTGAAGCTCTGTGATATATAGGTTATATGATAAGGAAGGAGCTGGGGCTCTATGATATATAGGATATATGGATAGAGGAGAGGACTGAGCTCTGAGATATATAGGTTATAAAGATAGAGAGGGGCTGAGCTCTGGATATATAGGGATATATGATAGAGGAAGAGCTGAGCTCTGTGATATATAGGGATATATATAGAGGAGAGAGCTGAGCTCTGTGATAAAATAGGTTTATATGATAGAGGAGAGGGGAAAGGGGCTAGCTCTGTGATATATAGGGAATATATAATAGAGGAGAGGAGCTGAGCTCTGGATATATAGGGATATATATAGAGAAGGAGCTGCTCATTGATATATAGAGTTATATGATAGAGGAGAGAAGCTGAGCTCTGTGATATATAGGTTATATGATAGAGGAGAGAGCTGAGCTCGTTGATATATAGGGATATATATAGAGGAGAAAGCTGAGCTCTGTGATATATAGGGATATATGATAGAGGAGAAGGAGCTGAGCTCTGTGATATATAAGGTTTTAAAGATAGAGGGAGAGGAGAGGAAACTGAGCTCTGTGATATAAAGGATAAGAAAGAGGTAGGGAGCTACTCTGTGATATAAGGGGTATAGAAGAGGAGAGGAGCTGAGCTCTGTGATATATGGATTTATTTGATTTGATGCTGAATTTCTGAGTAAAATGCAGAGAAAACCCGTGAAATGGAAAATGAAAGTGCTGCGTACCCCACCCTCATAGTGATTGACCGCTCTATACACACACTCAGGCAAGGAAAGCTGTCAATCACTGTATGTGGGTGGGTTAAGCATGACTCCTACTGTCACTTAAGGAGTCCGGTCAGAATTCACTCTGCTTTTTACTCAGAAATCCTGCTTCAAATCATATAAACCTATATATCACAGAGCTCAGTGTCTCTCCATCTGTCACATCCTGCTGTCAGATAGGGCAGCATAGACCAACTGACAGGTTCCTTGTAGGAAATGTCCTATACAAGGTCCCAGTCTGAAAGCTGTATTAGTGGTAGCAGTTACTAACCAGCACATTGTTACTAAACATTACTGTAATGCATGCAGAATAATACACTTTGCCTGTATTGTAGATATCCATTATTTCATCCCTGGATTTGGAGGCAAGTCTTACCTGGCATTTAAGATGATGAAGGCATACCACACCGTACGCATAGCCATGGAGTTCCGCTCTTCTGAGCAGAACGGTCTTCTGCTGTATAATGGCCAGGTCCGAGGAAAAGATTTCATCTCTCTGGCGGTGGTGAATGGATTTGTGGAGCTCAGGTAGGTGGCTTAGGTTACACCTCAGTATGCTAGAACAGGGAGAACACAGACACCTGAGGACCCTAATGCTAAATCACTATATGGACTCCAATATCTTTCAAGAGCACCCCATACGAGCCCAATAATTAAATATACATCATAAAATGCACCAATCACCCCACCTATGAAAAAACGATGCACTAAGGGCCCCGCCTTACCGCAAATGTCAGTAAACTCTGCTACAAAACCCATTACGGCTCGAGTTTTTTTCTATATTCTTTGGTTTTCTACAGTTTTCAATCCATTTTAATTAATTGTATCTTCACATATCTAAGCTTTGTCTTATTCTTTATCAGGTTTAATACTGGATCTGGAACTGGAATAATTACCAGTAAAGTGCCTGTGGAGCCTAAAAAAGGCCCCATTTGTGGGGAACCGAAACCGGCGTGGGTAGCTGTCGGGATGGGAACACATGTAAGGGAGAGAGCCATGGGTACCGACGGCCTGAACCTGGATACAGACCTGTTTATAGGAGGCGCTCCTGAAGACCAGAGAATTGTACTATTGATTGGACGAAGAACAATTAAAGGGGGTTTTCCACAAGTGAGTTCCTTTCCTTTTTATCGCTCGCAAAAAAATTAAACAAAGCTTGCTGACCAAGAACCGCAGGGTGAGAGGAGGGGGGTAGCGACTGAGGAAGCAGGAGCTCTCTAAATTTACTCAAATAAAAATTTAAAAACATGGTTCCATACACAACAACTCAACGGCATTTTTTTCCCCCCACCCTTGAACTCCACGGCCCTGTCATCAGTAAAAAGGCAAACAAGCAAACGCAGCCAATCAGCTCCCTGTCACCCCGGGTCTGTCTAATGTAAACTTTCGGGAAACAAAGGGGGGACTGAGCAATCTGTACTCTCACAGACTCACTTTTTTTAATCACTATATTTAAAAAGGGATTAAAACCCATTTTGGGAGACCCACGCAACTTTCATCTGGAAAAACCCCTTTTAAAGGGGTTTTCTCCTAATTGCAGGTTCTTTAGAGGGGTTTCCCTCCAATCATCCAGGCCTCTGAGTTACTAGAAGAGCATTTTTACTTTTGTGAAATAAAGGGCGGGTTCTATATTATAAAATTTTAGGGTAAGAATGTAAAGAAATCAAAAAGGCCAGAACCAATTTCACCCCCCGCGAAGTAAGCAACCTACGTCAAAACCGGGGAGCCCCATTCCTTAGGCAAATAATACCATAAATGATGCTTTAGGTGTCAGGTTTGATGATGTCACCTTAATGACAGCAGTAATCATGCGCGTCAAAGTAAAAATGGAAAAAAAAAGGTGACTGCCAAAATTTCACTACGCAATACATGCCACCTACCTGATGCCTGCAAGAAAAATGACTGACATGGGGTTTTATTACATTTTCATTTGAATAATAAAGTATTTCAGCCCGCAGTAAACTTGGCACACGAGGCATGCGGAGATGATGCACCCCGCTGCATGGCTATTTGGGAAGCCAATTTGAATTTCCAATATTGTTCTGCTATTTTTTTCTGGCTGTTCTTGGAATTATGAAATTTGAGGTCATAACCCCTTGACTACCAAGAGATCCTTTGCTGCCATGCTCCGTCAAGGAAGAGCAAAGATACCGACATCTTATTCATAGATCACTGCTTCTTCACGCAGGGGGGCAACGGATTCCGTGCACTTTTCAAGGATGCATTTGCTTTTAGATTGAACAATCAGGGACCCTTACAGGAGGATGGAGCAGATGTCTTGTATGGAAGTGGTGTGGGCGAATGTGGAAACAACCCATGCCAACCCAACCCTTGTCACAATGGGGCTGTGTGCCAAGTAAAAAACAGGGGTTTTTCCCCTGCCATCCTAATGGGTATACGGTAACACTGGAAAAAGAACTAACCATAGTACAGGCAGGAAACTAAAGCATTTATCTTCTTATTTTATTAATTTAAATAGCACCAACATATTCCACAGCGCTGTACACAAATTGTCATCACTCACATCATTCCATGGCCCTTTGGGCCTCACAATCTTACTTTCAAATTGGCCTATAAATATGTTTTTGGAGCATGAGAGGAAACCATGGTACTCAGAGGAAACACACAAAACAACAAAAAACAAACAAAATTCTCAATAGATGTTTTGGATGGGGAACAAAAGGGAATGTATTTTGACCTTTGTGTCCCATTTTTAAAGTATTTGTTAGTATTAACACCACATATGCCTTAAATTACGGCAAAGAAAAGCTCCTGTATATCCTACACCTCTAATGTTTAACAAAGGGCCGCCACATAATTGCTTGATAAAAACCACAGAAAAACCAAGATGGCCCTCCTCGGGTTAAGCCCCATGTTTAGACATTCCTAGTTATATGGGGTATGCCCACCAAGGGTGTAACCAATAAAAAACTAAAAGCTGTTACATGTATCTTTCTTATCTCACTAACCTTTAAAAGTATAAAAACCCGCCTTTTTAGAATAAAGTCAAAAGTTTTTCAGCCCCACAAGGTGAAGCCCCTTTTTGGTTCCATCCATTTCATAACACTAGGGGCAATTAAATTTTTTTAACATACCTCCCAACTTTAGAGAGTCAAAAGGGGCACACAGGGCCCCGCCTCAACCAACCCAAAAAAAATGACATCAACAAGACAGCCCTCTAACCACGCCCCCACACAAATACCAACTTTTTGGACAGGCAAAAAGGGGGACTCTTTTTTGGATTGCTTTGATCCATGATAAAATATTAAGCAATTTTAGTAATAAAAACGAGAAGCAAACAGTACTTTGCATCAATAAACTGACTATCTTTCTTAAAACTGTTTCAATTAAAAAGGGGACATTTAAAGAGCAAGAGGGACAAGGACAAGGGTCAAAAAAAGGGGCGTCCCTACAAAAAGGGACATTGGGAGTATGATTTAGTGGCCAACGCCATTTTTTTGTGCCATTATACGTAGAATGCGCCTGAATTTTTTTAACCTTTTCACGGGGGGCATAGATTTGGGCACTTTTTTGCACTAGCGACAATTTAGGCTCAGGGAAACCCTTTTAAACCAGTCTACCGTCCAGCTTAAGCCCCAGTTTCACTAACCATCATTATTGCTGAGACATCTCACCATTCGTGGGACTGGCCAGTGGTTAAGCAACAAGGAAATTGTCCCTTGGCCATTTGATAACGTGTCCAAACCTCACCAGGTGGGATTGTTCAGTCTCTCAGGTTGGTCAATAAATGCCCCAATCAAACCTCTTTAGGAATCTGTAATTGCAACAAAACGTCAGGACGTGCGTCATATATTTACCATTTTATTTGATATTCCAAATTGACGTTTTGGCCTACGTTGGCCTTCCTCAGAATATTCTGAGATTAACTGTATGTTGATGAGTTGTTCATGTAAACCTTAGTGAAGTAGCTATTTTGGAATGCTTGTTTTATTTCTATGCAAATTGAAATGTATTCTTATGCGGTGATCTGTTCACTTTTAGGGGGGTTTTCCGGGTCAATATTTGAAAGGAAATTGCTGCTGCTCATACTTTAAAAAAGTCATACTTATCCACACACACCCACCCCCCCCAAAGACACACACACACTCAGTTTGGTTCCAGCGCTTCCTCTATCATTGCTCTCGCCTGGCCTTCTGTGTACTCCCGTCCATCAGCGGTCAGCTCGTGCATGCTGCAGCGGTCACGTGTCATTTCCTAACACCGCTGTTCAGAGCCTTCACTTCCTAATAGTGTTGGCGATCAATATGTGACCGCTGTAGACAATCAATGGTTGCAGGGCACATGAGCAGACTGCTGTAAGCGGGAACTAAACAGAAGGCCAGGCAAGGGCAGCGGGAGAGGCAGAGCTGGAACAGAGGTGAAAAGAGAGCTAAGGGGATGTTCACACAGCGCTTCTAAGATGCATGTTTGGATCCATGTTTCAGACCCAAACACGGATCTAACAATGTGCAGTGTGATTCTCATCGCTTTCAATGTAAAACACACATTGGTGTTCAGACCAGTGATCGCGAGTGCTTGTTTTAAATGCGTTTTTGTGATGCATCTTTCGGCTCCGTTCAAAGAATTGACATGACAATTCTTGATCCGTTTGATGCAGCAGACGCCCTTTTTAAAACTATAGGGTGCGTTTCTGCTGCAGCCAAAACACGCATCCAAACACGCAGCACACTTTGGGTGTGTGTTGGATGCATTTTACACAGCACTTTTGAATACGTTTTTCGGAAACACTGTGTGAACATACCCTAAATATGGCTATTTTGTAGAGTAACAGGCTGAGCAACCCCCTTGGGTTCTTTGTATTACGGGGGGAGGACTGGGTGGGACTCTTTGTGCTGCACCGGCGATGGAAATAACTGACACAACAACTGTCCATGAGAAACAAGGCTTTAATTCTTTCTTCTTGCAACAAAAGTCACGGAACGACTTGGTCGCCCGTGTCCTAGATTCTAGCAGCTCCTTCAGCATTGACGCACACACAGTTCCTAGGGGGGCTACCCTATCCGCACACCCCACCGCTCTACCTGACCTTCTCCTGTGGTTCGTCCACTTGGTCCAGGCTGCTACTGATTCTGCCTGCTGTCCTCTTAGGCCCCTTGCCCCTTCTTAGACACGCTTCGGCCAGAAGCAAAGGTTCTGCCCCGGTTTCTCCCGGTTTACTTGCTGAAGATCACAACTATTTACAAGTCTTCTGTCTATCGGGCCTTTTCCTTATCTTCCCCCTCTTATCTTCCTAGAAAGGGCTGCAGCTTCTGCTTGTCTGTCCTCAGTGGCAGACTCTCACAGACTAACATTCTGCACATTCATTTACATATATATTAAGGCACTTGACACTTGTAAACTATGCTTGAAAAAGGCTCACCTCTTTTTTGGAGCCGAAACGTTGCTTCATGTACTCAGGATTCTAATAAAGGAGTTGTTTTATGCTGACATCCAGGTTACTATTTTTTCCTGGGATTTGATATAGCGGGTTTGGCTACCCCGCTTTGGATGGTCTGTTGCATTATCTCCTTATCTACATCCTAATGGGACTTCAGTGCTGACCCTAACCACGTTTTCTACTATCTCACAGACTAACGTCTCCCTCTGCAGCACTGATCCCCCTCTGCTGCAGCTAACCCCCCTTCTGCTCCTCTGATCTAGCTCCATGATTGGCTGGGACACTCGTACACTATAGTATCCGACTAAAACTAACTGTAACCAACTTTAGTATTAACCTAAGACTCACACATGTTTCTAACCTAAGTGTATCTGGAATAACGCTCCCTACACACCCTTACAATTTTCCAACAGGACCACTACTTAAATGGGACAACCGCTTAATTGGGACAGGATTGTAGTGCTTGTATTGCTGCTACAATGGGGATGGCACATGCAAACATAGTAGGGCCTGCAGTGCTTGCATGGGCACCATTGTCCGTTCAATCAGCTGATTGACAAAGGTTTACGGAATGGTTCCCTTACCAATCTAATATTGATGGCATATTTATAATGTAGGCCATCCATTTTTTTAGGCTTGATAACCCTTTTATTCTGATACATTGGAATATACAGATGGTGCCTAAATATCCTACTATTTGTAAATTATTCTGACTGTTCCCAGAGACAATTAAACATAATGTTCACATAAAGCAAATGCATAATCAATACACTTAACTACATAATAAATTTCTCTTTCATTTCCATCAATAGTATAAACCGCATCTCAGCTCATTGATTTCTTTAACCCATGACATAATATTCACGATTTGCGTTGCTTCCAGGACCTACATGTGCAGATGAGCGAAACCCATGTGACCCCAACCCCTGCCATGTGTCAGCAACCTGTCTGGTGCTGCCAGAAGGTGGTGCCAAGTGTGAATGCCCAATGGGCAGAGAGGGAGAATTTTGTGAAAAGGGTAAGTTAAAAAAAAAATCTATGCAAGTAAGTTTCATATATAAATTGCTTTTTTTTCTGGGCTGAAGTAACAGTAGTAATATTGATACAGAGCTTAACCTTATATTCACTTTATTGGACTGAGCGTCCGGTTATCTTGCTTGGCTTTGCATGGGTAAATAACGATACAGCGTTTGAGCTGGAGCATAATGGCGTTGGATTAGTGAGAGTGTCAGGTTTAATAGCATACTTGTACCTTTTGATGGCACAAACACTGAACATAAGACGTTATTGTACGCAAGCTCCCTGCAATTCTTGAAAGGCGGCCAACCTATGCCTCTGTAGTTACTCAATCCTGCATATACCGCTTGAAGGCTCATCATATGGTAAAGCAGCAGGTTGCACCAGAAGGTATTGGACCATTTGTGAAAAGCAGCTGTGCTTATTTTATGCCTATCCTTTTTTTTCTTCACAGTCAGCGATCAGGATCTAAATGTGCCTTTCCTACCTCATTTTAATGGCTACTCCTATTTGGAACTGAAGGGACTCCAGACATTTGCCACTGATATAACGTAAGTGCTCTGAGGCTTATTTGCTGTTAACATTGGTAACCAGAATAGAAGATAACTGTATCATTAAAGCTAAATCAATGGTAGCTGGAATACAAATGAACAAAAATAGTTTTTTGACGTAATTCAGAGTTTTGCTGATGTTTGTGATGAAATCACTACAGTATATTACCGTATATACTCGAGTATAAGCCGAGTTTTTCAGCACAAAAAATGTGCTGAAAAACCCTCCCTCGGCTTATACTCGAGTCACTGTCGGCACTCAGGCGCTGCGATGGCCCGAGTGCTGACAGGGACGCTTCAGTTATATGCGGCTCCTCACGGAGCGCATATAACTGAAGGCCGAGCACGGCTGACAGTGTCCAGGCGCTGCGCTGGCCCGGGCACTGTCCGTCATCTCTTCCCCTGCATGCGACTCCTCCGGAGCGCACACAGGTGAAGAGATACCACTGCGGGGCTCTCCGTGCTCCGCAGTGGACTCCGGGCGGCCGCGGCTGTCCGGAGCTCCCCGGCACAGGCAGCGTGCATGTCATCACGCTGCGTGCGCGGCCTGATGACGTCACCCGCCTGTGCCGGGAAGAGCGCGCGGGACCGAACAGCGAGGAGGCCGGACAGTGAGGGAGACTGAGCAGCGGGGAGCCAGGTAAGTGATTTTTTTTTGTTTTGAAACGTTGCCTACACCTGCCTATACCTGTCTAGTACTGCCTATTGCTGCCTAGTACTGCCTATAGCCTACCTATACCAGCCTAGTACTGCCTATACCTGCCCAGTACTGCCTATAAGCCTACCTATACCTGCCTAGTACTGCCTATAAGCCTACCTATACCTGCCTAGTACTACCTATACCTGCCTAGTACTACTACCTATACCTGCCTAGTACTACCTATACCTGCCTAGTACTGCCTATAAGCCTGCCTATACCTGCCTAGTACTGCCTATACCTGCCTAGTACTGCCTATACCTGCCTAGTACTACCTATACCTGCCTAATACTACCTATACCTGCCTAGTACTGCCTATACCTGCCTAGTACTACTATCTATACCTGCCTAGTACTACCTATACCTGCCTAGTACTGCCTATACCTGCCTAGTACTACCTATAGCCTACCTATACCTGCCTATACCAGCCTATGGGGGACATTAAACTGCCTATACCAGCCTATGGGGGACATTAAACTGCCTATACCTGCCTATGGGGGACATTAAACTGCCTATACCTGCCTATGGGGGACATTAAACTGCCTATACCTGCCTATGTAATTTTATTGGTATCTATTTTTATTTTTAAAATTCACCAGTAGCCGCTGCGTTTTCCACCCTAGGCTTATACTCGAGTCAATAAGCTTTCCCGTTTTTTTGTGGCAAAAGTAGGTGCCTCGGCTTATACTCGGGTCTGCTTATACTCGAGTATATGCGGTAATACATGTTGATTTTTTGTTCAACAATAAATGTGAATTCTTGTTCATGGAAAAATAAGACATCCCCTAAACATAAGTCTTAGCTCATCTTTCGGAGCAAAAATTAATATAAGACACTGTCTTATTTTCGGGGAAACAGGGTATGAGCCCAAAATATGTGCCCCATTGTGGCACTTGCAATGATTTTCAACAATTATTGGTGCAAGTTATACCAAAAACTGATACATATACATATGAATGTCAGCCATCATATTCAAGATTATCAAAAAGTTAGTGCTTGGGAGTGGTTGTCTTGTATTTGAAAATGGTTTTCTAAACCCTATTGGAAATTTTTTGATTGATAAAGAATAGGCCACCAGATGGGAGAGTAGCTAAAAAAAGAACATCAATGCGGATAGCCAGTGGCCCATGTGTAATACCTAATTTTTCCTCTGGTGGCACTACAGGGCAATTGAACACTTGCTTATTGATTCCCTACAGATCACAGGATGTTCTGCTGTGATCGCTGCTGATCAGCTGTGTTCAGCCTTACATCAGTGAACCCTTCTGAATTGTCCAATGTAGACATCCCCGTAACATCTTTATATTTTGATACAAATATTATGGACGGCACCTTTTAGTAAGCATAGGCTAAAAACTAAACAGAATTATTATTTATTATTTTTATTATTATTATTTATTTTAGAGCGCCGTTGATTCCAGGGCGATGTACATTCAAAGGGGGGGGGGGGGGTTTACATATATAAGAAATGTTGAACAAATAGAATGGTGACGATAAATGACTAGCAACTGATACAGAGGGGAAAGAGGACTCTGCCCGCGAAGGCTTACAATCTACAAGAAATAATGTATTTTTTGACAATGTTGGTATATATACAGCCTTTACCAACTAGATCAGATCGGCACTTGAAAATTATTAAATTTCTATCTGTGTTCCTAAGTTTACATAGAGGACCAGGGAAATGGGCACATTTTTTGGTTCTATCACTCACAGTGAACATTTTGCAGGCCACCATGGACACCTAACATCCTACTGATCCTAATGTAACACTTCTTTTTTCATTCTGCTCTTCATATCCCTTCATGACGTATTTTATGTTTCTTCCCACAGAGACAAACTTTCCGTAGAAGTCGTCTTTCTTGCCAGCAGCCCCAATGGACTTCTATTTTACAATGGGCAGAAAACAGATGGCAAAGGAGACTTTGTATCTTTGGCCTTACACGATGGACATCTGGAATATCGATATGATCTCGGGAAAGGAGCTGCTGTCATTAAGTATGCTATAAAGCAGGTTTCACACCTGTCTTTTTTGTCTCTATAGCAAAGATCTCAACTATCAAAGTTTTTAAGTTTTTTTTTATAGTTTTTAATGATATCTCTATTATTACAATGTGGGAGGAGGGAGGGGGGTGTACCATGATAAAGACACAGAGTTCCAAGCGGTAACATTCCTGACTCCGGCAATTAGGGAAGTAAAAAAGGAACAGCCAAAACAATTGCCACATGTAATCACTGAAATGATTATAATCAAGCACTCATTAGCACAAAAACCTCAAAGAATACACGTAATAGTAATTGCACTATTATGTCTGAAAAGTTACCTGCTAGAACTGATCGTACATTATATTCCATATGCAAGCACTTGAACGGAACAATTCCATCACCCCGAGAAGCCAGAATGACGTGGGAGGGACAGACTGACAGCTTTCATATGTATTTTCTATGGCACCATGGTCATAAATATGACTTAATATGCCAACCCCATATGCATATTCTCCATCTGACAGAGGGGCTCCAGGTAGGAATCATTGTATCGACAATTTGAGGACTAAAGAACGGAAGCGATGGGCTTAGAAGTTTTAAATGAGATCGGTAATAAGTTAGTAAAGCGGATTGACGACATATTTCAGGCAGCGACTAATATTTACGGGTATATTCATTTCCTCCACCAACATTGCTGTTTATATCATATACAGTACTATAATTATGTTATCAGCCGCAGACTCTAATACATGACTGTGGATAGGCACAGCTAGTAATCATACCAATCATAGTAAGGCATGGACTGTATTTTAAATGAATTTGCTATTTAAATGGTTTAAGGTTTTGTTTTTTTCTGTGAAATGAACATTTTAATGGCCCCAGGTGGCACGCCATCTATGGACCTTCATTACCCAATCTTCCAAATGCCTAATTTCACAATAGGACACAACGGGATTAATGCTTTGGACTGCATTATATCTACAGTTAACATAGAAGTAATGGAAACATTGTGCATTATGTACCCACCACAATCTTACAATGATATAAGGACATAGATGAGAAAATAAGCACAGTGGGCCTTATTTATTAAAATGGTCTAGCGGTAAGACTGTCCTTGTTGCCCATAGAAATCAATTAGAGCTCAACTTTTGTTTTTCCAGAGCACTATATGAAATGAAAGCTGAGCTCTGTGTGGTTGTTATGGGCAACAAGCAGAGTCTTAGGCTATGTTCACATGGCGTAATTGCGCCAAGTGATTTGGGAGTCGTGCTGATCAGCGCGTACTCCCACAGTGCGGGGGAGCCGGCAGCCAGCCGTCCCCATTGACATGCATTACTCGTGGCGCGTATTTGCCGCAAGTAATTGACACGTGCCTTATCTCCCCATTTGTACAATAAGATCGTATTGTACGAGTGGGGAGAGGAGGCGTAACCCATAGTTCTCTATGAGAACTTTGAATTACCGTAATTTCGGCGCGCAACTTGCTCGTATTAGAGCACAAATACGATGCGAAATGCGCGCCAAAATTTGCCCGTGTGAACATACCTTTACTGCTAGAGATTTTTCATACATAAGGCCCAGTGTATCCCAAGATGCTGCAATTAAAGTAATCTTTGAAAAGGAGTGCTCTCATCTCCCTATTTCCAGGCCTGTGTCTAGCTCATAACTCAATACAAGACGGCCGAAGAGAGCAGGGAGAAGGCAGCACTTACACAGTTCTCCCCATTCGTTTCTCTTGGGAGTTCCAAGCAAGTATGCCTGGCTGTATAGGAAACTCCCATAGAAATGAATGGGGAGAGCTGTGAAATTGAGGCCATGTCCCTGTTCTAAGAAAGCGAATATGGCCAGAAACAGTCCTGGAAATAAGGAGATGAGAACACCCTATTAACGGGTCTTTTAAGGGGATCTCCAGGTCTTTGTTATTTAATTTATATAAGATACTGCTGCTTCCATAAAATCAAATCTATAATCACCTCGCCACTCATGCTATTCCAGCGCTGATGCTCCTAGCCGGGGGCGTAGCTATAGGGGGTGCAGAGGTAGCAGTCGCTACCGGGCCCTGGCGCCTTAAAGGGCACAAAGACATTCTTCTGTCTACATCTGGCTTTTGTGGTTGACCCCACCACTGCGGCAGTCACCTGCCATTGCCTGATGTCCCCATTGAGAATTAATGTCATTAAGCAATGGCACATAGCCACAGCAGCCGGATCTATACAGATAACCAGGGAGACACCGCCGGCAGAGTCAGTGTTGTATTGGCGGTGAGCGACGATGTGAGTATATATGACGTGAGTATATATATGTTATATTTTGCAAAGAAAAGTTCTTCAAGCCAGCACCAATCCAAAAATAGATTAAAAGCAACAATTTTATTTTACATCTTCAGTAAAAAATGTATAGCAGTACAGATCCATTGATGGCAAATGCCTATTTTCACATGGATCTGTACTACAATACATTTTATTGAAAATGTAAAACAAAGCTGTTGCTTTTAACCTTTTTGAGGTTCACGTGGTCCCTGCACTGAAGTGAGGTGAGCTTGTCCTTTATTAAATTTTTTGGTTTTTGCTGGTTCTCTTTTTTTTTTTTTTTATATTGGAGCAGCAGTATCTTATATCCATTAAATTAAACAAAGGACCTGGAGAACGCTTTTTGCAAACAGCTAAGTTTTTCTGTTGTTGCCTTCCTCCATTTCAGCAGCAATAACTTTGTAATCCCCTCACTAAATTGGCTGAATGAGGCCCTTACGAAATTGAATTTTTTTTTGCTAAATAATAACCTTTTTAGAACTTATTTTTAAGTAAATTTTTTTCTTTTTTTATTTTTAAATTCAATCAAAGGGATGTTCCCACCATAGACTTTGATGGCATATCAATAAGCTATCAATCAGATATGCCATCAAAGTCTGATTCCCACCTCCGGGACCTGCACCTATCTTGGGAATGGCCCCCCAAAAGCGTCCGTTCAGAATAGTCGGTCACGCTCTCCGTTCTGTTCTATGGGTGTTCTGAGTACAGGTGAGCGGAGTGTTCAGTTGTGCGTGGAACCCACATAGAAGAGAATGGAGAATAGTGTACAAGCGCAACCAGCTCTCCATTCTGAGCCCACACTTTTAGGAACCTGTTCCCTAAATAGCTACGGGTTCTAAATGTGGGATGCACACCTGTCAGACTTTGATGACGTAGCCTATTGATAAGCCATCAAAGTCTAGGGTGGTAACACTCCATTAAGGCATTACTATTTGACATCTTTATTTTATACTTGTGTGTCCTAATTCATCATGATCTGAATCACTGTGAAATAAGCTAATGTTCAAACTAATGTGCCCCAACAGCTGAGTAAGTCTACATTCCTCTATAGGACCCCAGGACTGACTCTAAAGGGGTCCTTCAGTCCTCAGTCATGTCACCAGGAAACCTTTTTATCCAATCAAAGTTAAGGTCCCCCTTGATCATGCCATGGTCACTCCTGACGTTAGTGCCGGAGCCTGACTAAATAGCCAAGCACCCAATCCAGGGCTGTAGAATAAACTGTCTTAAAGACCACCATAAAAAGGCAATAAAAAGGTATATTGGTGGTCATCAAGGTGTTAAGGAAAAAACCCTTAATTCCAATTTTTTTTTCACCAATATTCATATTTTACATTTTAGGAGCAAAGAAAAGATTCCCCTGAACACGTGGATCAGCGTTACCCTGGAGCGCAGCGGCAGGAAGGGCTTGATGCGTATCAATAACAAGGAGCAGGTCACTGGAGAGTCTCCGGTAAGAGATAACTTTTAACATCAAGTTAAGAGACAAAGTCTTACAAGCAGAGAGCAAAAGAGGCTTGGTACAACGGCGACTACACATCTGAAACCATCACAGAGCAGAGAAGCCTTAGGGTATGTTCACACATGTTGGACTTCTGCTGTGTCCAGCGGATCTGCCATAGATCAGCCACAGTGTAGTTCAATGGGACTAACCTGCACCTTTTCCTGCAGAGCAGATTTTTTTCTACTGGATTTGAATGGTACATAACATACATATAAAATCCTCAGAAACCTGAATGTGTGAACTGTGGAATATCGGTGAATATGAACCCATATCTTGACAGAAACCTGAATGTGTGAACATGTCCATTTAGTAACAATTAAAACTTATCCTTACATCTGTTCTAGAAAAATTAAAGCTGGCTCTCATTTTGCCTCAAACAACATTGATCTGCCAGAGCACTAAACAAGAAGTGTCATGACAGGGAAAAAAGCACGGAAGGCCTATAAACTTCAATTGCTTGTAGTTCAGAACACAAATTTAAAGGGGTACTCCCATCTGTCAACTTCCTGGTTGCAGCCAGCCCAAATAGAGAGATGCTTACATTTACACGGCTTTCTCCATTCATTTCTGTCATAGTTATCATTAAAGTAGGGCACACCGGCACAGGAGAATGGAAAGAGCTGTGAAATGTGCCGTGCATGCAGCAGTGATCCATTTGTAATCAGACCATTAGCAGATCAGGATACCCCTTTAACATCCTCACCCTTACAAATCTCACTTAAAGGGGTTTTCTTAGCACACTGTTTCACTGGCTCACAGGCAGTTTTGCACTCACTCTGTCTCCTTGGGCTGGGGGTGATTCTACAGCAGTGATTAGCATACATTAACTTTAGGCTGTTGTTACTCTGACAGTGTAGGAGATTGTTATTTAACAAGATTACAGATAAAACCTTCCTTTTCAGTCCTCACAGCACATGTACCTTTTTTATACTGCAGCTTCTAAATCTAATTAGTGCACTCAGAGCTCAGGCCCCTCAGTCCATTCGTGGGGTGACGTCACTCACTGCTCTCATCTCTGTCAGCTAATCAGATAACCTGCACACCAGAAGGACATCTGTTATCATAGCAACCTGTGTGCACTCAGAGAGCTGATAAAATGTCTCTTATCTCCAGACTAAAGTAAAATCTATTGACCAATGTATTTAGAAAATGTCTTCATTTAACTGTCCCTTTATGTTGAAAGCAAATATTTGCAGTGAGAAAACACCTTTAAGGGGCTTTATAAATGTTTTGTTTGTTCTCCTTTAAGTAGATATATGTATTTATCACCAAAGAAACAAGGGTCTCACAAATCTCTGCACTAATCCTGCTGCATTATTCCCCTGCCCAAGAGCGATTCCCATCCAGCGTGTCAATGCACATTAATATGTCACATTAGGAGAATAAATGGGTCATAGGGATCTATGCAAATGCGTGAACAGGTACTAATGAGGTTGCAATAAATTATGTAATGAATATTACCAGTATCTGCTTTCTATACATCTGCTCCTATTGATGGATTATTTATGTATCAGGCTTTTAACTGGGAACCATGAATAATAGTTTACTTTTATTACGTGTTGTGATATGGATGTTTTTATATTTTGTCCAACAATTGTTGTAAAAGATACATTTTATACAATATTTCATAGAATATATTCTATTTTATAGAATATTGCAACCTAACTGCATGTATATGGTTTACCTAAGAATCAATATATAATGTATATATGCTGATTAGCCATGAGATTAAAATCACCTTGTCCCAGTAAAAGACATGGACAGAGAACATTGCCAATTGGGAATATCGCTGCCATGAAAGGGTGTAATTGGTGTGAAACACTGGCTGCATTAACACTGCGATTTTGGCAGCTATTTAAAGTATATGCTGATAAAACTTCCAATGTATAGGTAATCAAGGTTGTGATGGATGCATTGTGAGTTTTCTCATTATCCACTAAACAGATGCCATTATGGCCTATGGATAATGGATGTCACTGTTATTCATCTCTTTAATACATCCGTCACCCATAGGCTAAAATGACAACTGTTTAATAGATATATCATAAAATGCTATTGCAAAGTTTAAGATGAATACATGAAATGGAAGCCCATGATGTATTCCATGCAGTGCCATCCATCACCCATAGGCTAATATGTATCTATTTTACAGGATACCATCTCTTTTTTTTTCAAATTTGTTGTGGTATACTGATGTATATAAGTCAGATAGGGGCTCATAGAACATTGTTCTGGCTTCCATCTGATTAATAGACCTTTTATTTTTTATTTGAAAGCCCTAGTACATTCTCTCTTCCAACTCCATACAAGGATATGCTCTATCACAAGGATATGATCTATCATAGCCCCCTGCTAAATGTTATATCCTGATTCCTCCTCGAGGCCAGAAGTCATCAGAAGTACGGGACAAGTGGTCTCCCTCGCCAAAGTTCAGGAAGACCCATATTTGCGCTAGGGATCAGTCCAGGTGATGAGCCCAAACATCAACCAAAGAGACAACTAGAGGACTTCTCTGAAGAGAACCAAGGCTGCAGGGGAGAAAAGAACCAGATGGCCACACATTGTCCCCATAGACCTCGAGAGTGTCCCAAAAGGGCGCTGCATCCCAAAATCTTTGACAAACAGTGACATGTGAACACATAGTGACGTGAAAAACAAATGAAATAAATAGGGCTGTGCACAATGAATATTGCCTGGACATCTGTCCGGAATGATAAAAGTTCCTTATATTGCCTGGCCAGGAATAGAGATCTATGCACAAAGGGAAGTGAGAATTTGAACTGCGTGTAAATATGGCATCATTATTCAGTTGCGGCCCCACACCCAGTGAGTTCAGGCACCCCCCAAGGTCATGACTCCTAGGGCACTTCTGTACTTCGGGCTTTGGAATCATCTAAGTCCAACATGGCTTCCATCCTGGGGTCCAGGTCACCTGTAGTCCGAGTATATAATACAGACCATGTACACCCCTAGTGTACAAGCCCTAGTGTGCAGCATCCATTCATACATCATTCCCATACGTCAGTGTTTTTTTTATCACCAGTAAGGAACTGATACTACACTTGATATTAGCCAAAAAGGCCAGGAGCCTTCCCAATATACATGCCAAAAATAGGGACACAATGCAGTGTGAAACCAGCCTAACATCCACATGAATGACGGAACCCAAGGTTTTCCTGCAGAACGTTGCTCAGAGCATCACACTGCTTCTGTTTGCTTGTTTTTTTTCCCATACTGCTTCCAGGTGCCATCTGTTCCTCAGGTATGTAATGGACATGTACCTGGCTGTCCACATTAAGTAATAGAAGGCATGATTTATTAGCCCGGGCAACCTTCTTCTTTTGCTCATGGTCCAGTATTTAAGCCCACTTGGCCATTGAAGGTAGATTCAGCATGGGACACGAGTCTCTGGCTATGTGGCCCAATTTACATCAAGCTGTGATACCTTGTTTGTTCTGACTCCATTCTATAATTGCAAGCATTAAGTTTTTCAGCAATTTGTGCCAAAGTAGCTCCTTAATTAGGTTGGGCTGGCCTTCATTCCCCATTCAGATCAGTGAGCCTTGAGCCCCTATGGCCACAACACTGGTTCTTCTTCCTAGGACCACTTTTAGGTGGGAAATAATCAATGCATACTGAGAACAATCCACAAGACTTGCTGTGTTGGGGGTGACCTGACCCTGTCATCCAGCCATCACAAATCAGCCCTTGCCCAGTGACTTAGATCCTTACACATGCCCATTTTTCCAGCTTAGTAATGTAGTGTTCATCATAACCGGCAATGAATCAGAATGGCAATACGGGGTGTATACACATCTGATATGGGTAAGATGGAGTGGGGTCTCTAGTAGGAATCCTGCCCACATCTCATGAACAAAGCATCTTATTTTGACAGTCTGACTGGCAGGCTGATGGTTCATTGACAATCAGGCATGCTTAGGTTTGGGCCAAACCTCAATAATTTATGTTATTCGCTTCACCTGAAAAAAATGTTTTAACCTATGGCTGATCAGTATATATATATATGTATATATGTATTCCTTCATTTGACTATACAATAGGAACAATAGGTCCTATTGGTGTTGAGGTAAAGGACACAAAGAGTTTGTAGCTGTTGGAAGGTCATACTAGAGCATCAGAGATGAAATTTTTAGAGCTTACACACAACAATGCAAATATATACAGACTATTCAGACTACAATATGGTTTATTGCTGTAGATAATGGTAAGTATCCCCATATGGATAGAGATTCTATCAGCAGCCCTCTGTAGTCATGTCCCTCAGCAGGTCACATTTTAGGTCCTATTGGTGTTCAGGTAAAGGACACAAAGCGTTTGTAGCTCTTGGGAGGTCATACTGGAGCATCAGACTACAGTGATGAAATCTTTAGAGCTTATACCAAACAATGCAAACATAATATGTAAATATTCAGACTACAGTATGGTTTATTGCCCTAGATAATGGTAAGTACCCCCATATGGATAGAGAGTCTAACAGCAGCCCTCTGTAGTCATGTCCCTCAGCAGGTCACATTTTAGGTCTGTTGATGTGCCATGGTCATCAGTCAGCAGTACCACAGATACAGGAAATCCGAATGGCGAGTAGAGCTTTAAAGGGGTTTTGCCACGATGTAATGTTGACGTGAGATCCTCCAAAATGGGTATTTAATCACTTTTCTAAATATATGTGATTACAAAAAGTGAAGACTCTGAGAGCTACAGCATTGCTCAGTCCCCCTTAGTTTCCTGAAAGTTTACATTAGACAGGACCAGGACACTGACGGGAGTTGATCTGGCTGCGCTTGCGTGTTTTCACTTCTTATCTGATGACAGGGAATATAAAGGAGCTTGCAAGGGGCTGGGGAGAAAGTGCAGTGTATGAGTCTGTGTGCTGTATATAGAATCCACTGTTATAATGTTATTATTTGAGTAAACTTTAGAGACGCTCCCTGCTTCCTCGCTCTCTGCTCACCCCCTCCCTCTCACCCCTGCACGACTCAGCATGCTTTGTTTATATTCTCCCCTGAGCAGATAAGAGGTAAGGAACTCACTTTGTGGCAAAACCCCTTTAAGCTGCTCGCACAGTTCTCTTAAAAGAACGTGCAGGCAGCTATCACAGTATACAGTGATGTTTATCCACAGCTTTATTCCAGTTGGTAATGCCTGCAAAACCACTTGGAGCCACGGGTTGTACAAGGGCAGGTTTGCACTGTCTATTGATATAGTCAGGTGTCAAGTAGTAATATCCACTTTTAACACTGGTATCCAATGTAGCACTGTTTCATGTCATTAGAACTTTAAATATATGCAGGAAGTGGACTCTTTACACATAGGTAAAACCAATCTGTTTTTACAAAATCCCAGTTACCAGAATATCATGATGTACATCATTGGTGTGGCTATGCCAGAGGGGCACATCAAGCCCCGGATAGTATTGTGGCATTGTTTCTCTCTCCTGTTCATTTTGAGATAACACTTTGCTCTTGCTATGGCCTTCAGAGTATTTTGTGATCAGGCATGTAGGTATTTAGTGCAGAAACTTTTCCATACTTAGTTTAAATAGTTTCAGAAACTTTATTTTTTCTTTTATCTCTCACCTTTTTTAGCCATCTCGGTGGTAAGAAGCCTTGTGTTATATAACTAACATTTAGCTATCTGGGGGATTGCAAATAGGGTATCCATCACGTCAGTCGAGGACACAGGTTATGCCAGTGGGGTACATCGCCTCCCAGACACTGACATACACATATCTGTATCATACTTATAGAAGCATAAGACTCCAGCACACAGGATTGGTGTGACCGCAAAGGTAGGTGAGATGCACCGTGCTATCTAGTTGTATTGGGACAATAATATAAAAAATAGGTGACTACAATGTGTTATCATATTTGTCATAAGAGGGCAACTGATTGTCTTATACTGCTTTATTTTCCCAGATACAGCACTACTTTTGTCTGGTTCTGTAGCTCAGACCAGCTAACGTTAGTGAGGCAAAGTTCACCAGATATACCCTATAAGCAAAGCTGGCGCCGTTTCTAGGACATTTCTTCTTAAACAAGAAATAGAAAATACTTAACGTACTGTACAATGAAAGGATTTCAATCCATCTGTGCTCTGTATTTGCTGCTCTACCCGACTATATGTCTACACTCAAAACTATAACATTTTTCATAATTTTAACGGCCAGAGTTGGCCACAGATACATTATTATGTAAGGCTCTGTTCACACTAGTGTCACTGCTTCTGCTTATAATGGAGCCATGACAGCGACTTGGGACCTGTTGTCCAATTTTATTGTATCCCATTGAGTAAGGCTCTCGCAGAGTCCATTGGAGGTACATATTGAAAGATTTCCTCGGCACATATCTATGATTTATGCCATCTTTACCATAGAGTATTTTCATACGGCTAAAATATAACCTTTAATAAATTATTCTTAAAATTTCAAAAATTCTCAAAAAACATTTATATACCAACACTTCTGCAAGGACATCACAGTCTCATTTTGTATACACAATAAAGTTATGTCATATGCTCACAAGAGCTACTCACGATTAGTTGTAACCCAATCCTCTGCTGCAACATCCACACTTCACCAAGACATCTACAAAATCAAAGAGGAGATAAAATGAGTAAAAAACAATTCTATCCCTATCAACAAGTCTAACAATATCCTAAGACCTGTATATCAACGGGGTCATCGCCCCAAAAGGGGCGGCTCCGTTATCCTAACTCCGGCCCTAAGGAGACCCAACAATCTCCCTACTCTCCTCGCTCCGGTTAATGCTTCCCTATAAAATGCAATGGAAGCAGATAGATTATAAAACAAACATTTATCAAATTCCCGACGCGGTTCCCCCTCCTGTGTCCAACGAATATGCACAGGAGGGTTCATCAGGGGAAAACAGGTCACTGAGAAATACAAAAATGTGAAGCAAACTATAAATATAGCATCCAGCTGAGATAAAGACGGCAGACCAATGGTATTGGTATAGGATATTGCAGCAGAGGATTGGGTTACAACTAATCGTGAGTAGCTCTTGTGAGCATATGACATAATTTTATTGTGTAATCCCTATCCAGTCTATACAAAATGAGACTGTGATGTCCTTGCAGAAGTGTTGGTATATAAATGCTTTTTGAGATTTTTTGAAATTTTAAGAATAATTTATTAAAGGTTATATTTTAGCCGTATGAAAATACTCTGTGATAAAGTTGAAATTGTGTACGGTGGTGTAGTATATATTTTTTCTCAGTGATAACACTTAATGCCATCTGTCACACTTAGGCTTCCATGTAAAAGAAAAGAAATGTAAACCATGCTTCATCCATTTTTTTTTCCATTGGATGCCCATCTATGGAATAGCAATCAGTACTGACCCATATTCTAAAATGTAAGTGCCACACATACTGCCTAGCAGAGGTTAAACTGACATTCTTTTAACCTCTTTTGGGTAATGGGGGTCCATGGCCACATTTAATATATATACCAGGAGCTTCCCAGAACATGCAGATAATGTGCACTGCTACCAATGTATGAAAAGAGCCTTACAATCGGTTCTGTCGGGTTTCCATTGCAGTTACAATAAATTTTGCTGCGCTTTATGTTCATCTTGCTGTCAAAACTTTGGTAACCCTGATGGAGAACTCATAACGCAAATGTGAACAGAGACTGAGAAAATTGCTAGACATCTATGTTCCTGGAATAGACGATGAAACCTTGATCTATTGCGCTCACAAATCTATTCACATTGACATCCGCTGACAAAGAGCCGTTCCTCTACAGCGTATTATGTCAGCTCCGTGCACAGCTTCTCATCTCATTGAAGTGACAGTGATCTATGAGAAGGCAGGACACTTCCAGTAAATACATCAGAATGTATAAAAAGAGCATTGTAATTGACTTAAAATCGCCAAACAGAATTGCTGGTAGCTCTTGGCACCGGGCCATACAATTAAGAGAATGCCGTCTGCATTGTTTGAGTTAAGCAGTTGTCTCTGGACTGATGCTCTAATTGCCGCTCAGTACTCTTTAGGGACCACCGCCGTACCCAGACTATTTTCTAAAGCTTGCTGAAAACTTTGAATTGTGGATGGATGACGTCAAGCGCCCTGCACGCCAGAGCTTTTACAACTCACTGATGACTTCTTTTCTCCCCCTTTTCTTCTTCTCTCTGTCTTTGCTATTGTTGCACTCTCTGGATTTCAGAAATCCCGTAAGGTAAAGATAAGCACATGTGTTTCATCCCATGTCCCACGTGAACCCTCCATTCCCGTTAATCACCCTTAGACTAGATTACATCCCGGCTTTGGTGTCTCTCTCGCTCTATTTCTTTAATGTTTTCTTCTTCTTCAATTTCTTTCATCGTACTTTGCATTTTCCAGTAATTTCCAGCCATCCATCTCATAACTCCCGCGAGCATCAAGTACTAATTAATGTAGCCCTTTAATTGACGGGAGGGTGCAGGGGCTGCATTATGTAGGGAATAGCAGCTTATGTTGTGGTACAAAAGAACATAACAAGTGCATGCTCTGTCATAGTGGTATAGGAAGGTCGAGCATATGGAAGCCATAGTGGAGACAATTCTCTTAGACCTGGGTCACATCTGAGTTTAGCTTTCCATTCAAAACGGATCTATATCCAAAAACAGACATTTTGCTCTATTCACAAAGGGCGACATGTCCCAACTCGCCAGTTTTTTGGTCTATTTTGCGCCAAAACCACTTTTGATGCCATATTTTTGTTGCAAATGAACTGTCGTACACCAAAACCAAACCATTATACGCCGGGCACGACACTTTGTAATGCGCCTAAATAGGGTGCACTGTGCGCCCCCGTCGTGCATTGCTCCTATTGAGGCGCATTATATATGTTATGCTCCTCCGTCGGGCAATGCGTCTCGATAGGCGCATTGCATATACTACCAATGATATGCAATGCGCCGCGAGTTGCGCAATGCGACTTTTTTGATGCGATGCGCCTTTTTCTACGCAATGTGCCTTTTTAGGCGCATTAAGTTTTCTATGCAAGGTATACGTGATGTCAGTTTTTAGAAAGTATCAAACTTTCAGGCGCACTTTACACTGATTTAATGCGCCTAAAACTAGCATGGATACGCCACTTTTCGGACATGTCGCCCAAAGTGTTTGTGCTCCCCATTTGTGCTATCTGCCTGAATACCGTTAGAAACGTATCCCGACAGATACCGCAGCTTGGCCACAGAGTTCTATAGGGAAAACATAGTCTGAATTGCACTAGGTTTGCTCTACTTACTGAACTTATACGCTTTATACATTTGTGTCCGATGCAAAAACTGTATACGATTGGTAAGTAGGAAAAAAGTAGCCCAATTTGGATTACGTTTGCCCTATAAAACTCTATGGCTCCAATGTGATATCTATCGAGTTTATCATTGTATCCCAATAGAAATAAGGAAGGGGGAGCACAAACACTATGGGCGACATGCATGAATTTTCATGCGCATTATAATAGCATAGAATGCGCCTGAATTATGAACCTGTTCTACTGCGGGTCATAAATCAGGTGCACTCTAGGCAACATTTCTGGCTCAGGTGCTCAGCAGTAATGCGCCTAGAATTGCCGTACTGAAGCTATAAATCTATAGCTTCGGACGGTTCTAGTACGCCCCCGCCTCCCACACGACCTATATATATTTATATATATATATATATATATATATATATATATATATATATATATATATATACACTAAAACCTCAATTTTTAAGGGAAATAAATGGATGCAAACAGTGTATGGATGCATTAAAACAACGGGCTCATAGTACAATAGATACCTGCAGCGACTGATGCACCCCGTTAACTAAAATGGACAGAGGTTCTGAATGGAGTATAAAATACAGTTGAAACCAGAAGTTTACATACACTATACAAAAAGACACATATGTATGTTTTTCTTTATCCGACATGAAATTAGATTTATAAATTACACTTAATAAACCTTTTTAGGTCAATTAGGAACCAACATTATTTATATTTGCAAAATGCCAGAATAATGAGAGAGAGAGAATTTTTAAGGCATTTTTATTACTTTCTGCAAAGTCAAAAGTTTACATACACTAGGATTACACTGCCCTTAAACAATTTGGGACAGACCATATGATGAAGCTTCTGTTAAGTTTATTAGCAACATCTGAGTTAATTAGAGACACACATGTGGATGTATTTTAATCACACTAGAAACACACTGCTTCTGTGTGTAACATCATGGGAAAGTCTAAAGAAATCAGCCAAGATATCAGGAAGAGAATTGTGGACTTGCACAGGTCTGGATCATCCTTGAGTACAGTTTCCAGATACCTGAAGGTGCCTCATTCATCTGTAAAGACAAGATGGGAATGTCCAACCATCATACCGCTCATGAAGGAGATTCTGTGTCTCAGAGATGAATGTGCTTTGGTCCGACATGTGCATATCAACCCAAGAACAAAAGCAAAAGAACTTGTGAAGATGCTGACGGAAGCTGGTAAGATTGTGTCATTATCCACAGTGAAACGAGTACTGTATCAACACGGGCTGAAAGGCCACTCTGCCAGGAAGAAGTCATTGCTCAAAAAGAAACATATAAAAGCTAGATTTATGTTTGCAAATGCACAGGAACAATGACCTACATTTTTGGAGACATGTCCTGTGGTCTGACGAAACTACAATTAAACTGTTCGGCCATAGCGACTATCGTTACGTTTGGTGGAAAAAGAAAGAAGCTTGAAAGTCTAAGAACACAATCCCAACTGTGAAAAATGGGGTTTTGGGGTTGTTTTGCTGCAGGAGGGACTGGTGCACTTCACAAAATAGATGGCATCATGAAGAAAGAAAATTATGTTGCAATACTGAAGCAACATCTCAAGACATCAGCCAGGAAGTTAAACCTTGGGCGGAAATGGGTCTTCCAAATGGACAATGACCCGAAGCTACTGCCAAACTGGTTACAAAGTGGCTTAAGGATAACTAAGTCAATGTTTTGGAGTGGCCATCACAGAGCCCTGATCTCAGTCCTATTGAAAAGTTATGGGCAAAGCTGAAAAGGCAGATGCGAGCAATGCGACCTACAAACATGGCTCAGTTACACCAGTTCTGTCAGGAGGAATGGGCCAAAATTCCTACCAACAATTATGAGAAGCTTGTGGAAGGATATCCAAAACGTTTGACCCATGTCATACAGTTTAAGGGCAATGCTACAGAATACTAATGAAATGTATGTATACTTTTTACTTTGCAGATAGTAATAAAAATGCCTTAAAAACTTCTCTCACTATTCTGGCATTTGGCAAATATAAATAAATTTGGTTCCTTATTGACCTAAAACAGGTAAGGTTTATTCTGATTTCATGCCAGATAGTGAGAAAAAACATGCATGTGTGTCTTTTGATGTAAACTTTTGGTTTCAACTGTATATATATATTTATCCAAAGAAATCGCAGCACTCCAATATAGAGAAAAGAAAAAATTTATATTCCAAGAGGTCCAAGGCGACGTTTGGGCTCTTAAGAGCCTTTCTCAAGCCTTTCCTTATTATTTATATATATTTAAGGATCGGTCAACTTTTCTGTGTATAGGCAGACAAATTTTATATACGCAGAAAAATTGACCGATCTTTTAAAACTGATATAAGCAAATATTCATCTGTTTGTATCAGTTTTTCATTGACTTCAGTAAAAAAAAAAATAGGTCCCCTCTGTCACATTTAAGTAAAAAAAAATGGAAATCTAAACAGAATAGAGCTAAACTGAAACCCTAAAAAACCTTTTGAAATCAATGGCAGCTGTTCTTATCCGTTTTTCTGCTTCCAAAATGGAATAGGGTAACAGAAAGCCAAACGCAGATATGAACCAGGCCTTAGTGAAGATGAGTTTGTGCGGTTAGCTCAGGAGTAGGACATAGAGTTCTGTGTATAGACTTGATTTTGTAATGTGTACGCAATTCATATTTCTACACATGGCCAGCAGAGGGCCCTAGAGATGTTAAAATGTGCAGATCATTGCCACCTTTTTTGGATTGTCTCCTCAGGGTAAAATTGCACATAACTGTTTCATAGCTTCATAGGGTTCTGCTTAAGCTCTGTGGGTATGCATTATAAATACATTGAACTCTCTGTTTCCATTATATTCTGTGATACAGCAAGATCAGAGTGCCCTCTAGCATGCTGATAGCGGATGCTAAAAAGCACGTTATCACGCAGGAGAATAAAAGGATTCTTGTAGGGAAGAAGATGTAGCATAGTTATGTAGGGGATGGTTTCTCGGTATCCTAGATCCGGCGTACTTCCAGAGTTATACAAGGGTGAGTCAAAAAATAGCCCGGGGTAGAATTTATTTTAATCAACTTTCAGAAAAGACCAATACATTATTTTTGACAGAATCACTTTTCAATATATTTTGTCCATCTGTCAAAAAAGCTTTCGTATTCCCTCATTAAAAAATGTTTTAGTCTGAGCTACGAGCCACAACTGCACCTGTCTTCACCTCTTTATAGGACATGAATATTCTTCCTCTTTGGGCTTATTTCCGGGGACCAAACAGGTGATAGTTCGATGGGGCAAGAGAGGACGCTTTAGCACCACTGTACAAAGTGTACATATAATAGAAAATCCACAGCACTCCTTATGATGAAGAAAACCATTTAATTCACATATTCAGTACATGACAGAATAGTAGAAAATTCAACCCTCCATATAGTGTAGATAAGGCAATGAGAAACCCACGGTCCGACGTTTCGGCCAAAATAGGCCTTTTTCAAGGACCTAGCTAGTGGGAAACAAGAGACGACGTTTCGGCCAAAATAGCCCTTTTTCAAGGACCTAGCTAGTGGGAAACAGGAGACGATGTTTCAGCCAAAATAGGCCTTTTTCAAGGACCTAGCCAGTGGGAAACAGACGATGTTTCAGCCAAAATAGGCCTTTTTCAAGGATCTAGCCAGGGGGAAACAGGAGACGATGTTTCAGCCAAAATAGGCCTTTTTCAAGGACCTAGCCAGTGGGAAACAGACGATGTTTCAGCCAAAATAGGCCTTTTTCAAGGATCTAGCCAGGGGGAAACAGGAGATGATGTTTCAGCCAAAATAGGCCTTTTTCAAGGTCCTAGCCAGTGGGAAACAGACGATGTTTCAGCCAAAATAGGCCTTTTTCAAGGATCTAGCCAGGGGTAACAGGAGATGAGAGCAGGAGAGCACTGGCTAAGTCCTTGAAAAAGGCCTATTTTGGCTAAAACGTCGGACTGTGGGTTTCTCATTGCTTTATCTACACTGTAAGGAGAGTTGAATTTTCTACTAATCTGTCATGTGCTGAACATGTGAATAAAATTATTTTCTTCATCATAAGGAGTACAGTGGATTTTCTACTATATGGACTTTTGGCCTCCTGGCCGTTTCCACCGAGCACCCACACTCTCGCCATCATCTTTATATGTACAAAGTGTACAGAGAGTACAGACAGCACGGGCAGCGGTGGGCGGATGTAGACTGTCATACATTAACACAACAGCCTTGGATAGTCGTCCTCTACATCTTCATGTCTGACACTAGTCAGACTTTCCTTGAACGTCTCTCTACATTAATACACACTTCTTCACGACAAAACACTTCCTCCATACTGTGCACAAAGCCTTTGGTAAATATCGCCACTAGATATACCCCCAAACCATGTAAAATGACTCACTGCCCGCTGCTCTTCTTTCGTGCAAACCATAAGTAGGGCAGCTATTTTTTCTTGTACCGCAGTCACAAACGAACGTAACACAGTCAAACCTACACAGCAATGACTGGAGAGCCCCGAAAGTGTTGCTAAGACAGTGCAGCCAACAGAAATTTTAATATACCTGGAGTGTGGATAATTTTTGACTCACCCTTGTAGAATATTAGTGGTTAGCAAAGTGTCTGCAAAGGTTAAGAGTAACCATTAGTCATCATTAATACTAAAGATCACCCCGTGCACACCGTGACATTTTTCTTTTTATCTTTTTACTAGGCACCGCACACAGCTCTAAACCTTAAAGAGTCCCTATATGTGGGTGGATCACCAGACTTTAGCAAATTGGCTCGAGCTGCAGCCATATCTACCAGCTTTGAAGGAGCCATCCAGAAGGTAAGGATAAGTAAATGTACCGATGATGTCATTCATAGTGATGATGTCATCATGTAAGCGACTCAGCAAACAACATCGCTGCTTGCAGCACTGGTTTGATATTAACCAACGCAGAATTTTCATAGGGTTTGTACGTTCTTGTGTTTGATAGGCTTTCTATAAACTTGCCTCCTCAGTCTGTAGAGCTTCCTTGATGGGATGTCACTGAAACAAAGATTTGCTATAGTACCTATACTTTTCTGTTATGGAATTAATAGGGTTGTAGTAATCAATGACGAATTGCTAGAACTTTTCTTCATGAGTTGCCCATAGATCTAATGACAGCTGTATTTATGGGTATGAGACTAAGGACCACATGTATGAAAACTGTTTAGGTCGAAAACTCACTTTTTTTGCCCATAGGATACTATGGGCAAAAAAGTGAGTTTTAGACCTAAACTGTTTTCATACATGGGGCCCTAAGAGTAAAGATTAAGGGCAACATGTATGAATGGGGAAGCTCCAGTTTTCTGCCGTGCTTTGCCAAAATCCTGTGGTAGCCCTGTTCTATAGATATATTAACAGTCATACACACAAACTTGGCGCAATCTGCGCCAGAAACAACGCTTTTGTATGTGGCAAGTTTATGGGGGGAGGAGAGGGGTGTTGCGCCATACAAATGCACCAACATTTGGTGCGGAACGCACAAATGCACCAACATTTGGCGCATAACTGTTGTACAAATCCATACCAATTTCAAAGTGGCATGGCTGAGACAGATTTTGGTGTAGAAGAGGACACATATATAATATAGACATGTATAGAGTGCTGTGAGACACTTTCATGCGTACTGGCGCTGTCAACACTCCTCTATAGCGATCTAATACTGGCGTGTTGGTGCCAGGATTCATACATGTCGCCCATAATGTCTATATCACCTCATTTGTTTCTTGTAGATTTCCATTAAGGGGCTTCCTGTATTAAGGGAGGAGAACATTCGCAATGCCATTGAAATCTCTCAATACCGGGGTCATCCCTGTACCCAGAAGCCAAACCCTTGCCAGAATGGAGGACTCTGCTCACCCCAGAAAGAGACTTTTGAGTGCGTCTGCCAGAGAGGATTCTCAGGGGGGCAACTGTGAGAAAGGCAAGTTCACCAATTTTTGGTCTTTGTATTTAAATAGTGTGAATTCTCTCTCTAAAGCTAAATGATTTCATGGGAATGTAGAGTTCCTTGAGAAGTGAGGTACAACCTGATACTGTTGCCACCACTGTCTATTAGTAAACTGACAACATGGCTACCTTTATTATTTTAAGTGGATTGTGGTCATACAAACATGGGGAATGGTCCAAAACTTCTGTTCTTGCAACTAGTTTGCCCCTTTGGGATCTCTTCCCTTTCGTAACACTACTTAGTTCGTATGCATTTCAAGGCCCCAGTAGTGCTCTAGCCTGTACAGGATGGTGTTCATAGCTTACAATGGTCCTGGATACCATAGGTGACTGTACTGGAAATTAGCATCTGTGCTTCCAGTTTGTAAGTACAGTACAGACCAAAAGTTTGGACACACCTTCTCATTCCAACAGTTTTCTGTATTTTCATGACTATAAAAATTGTAGTTTCACACTGAAGGCATCAAAACTATGAAGTAACATACGTGGAATTATATACTTTACAAAAAAGTGTGAAACAACTGAAAATCTGTCTTATATTCTAGGTTCTTCAAAGTAGCCACCTTTAAGAGAATGCCAAGAGTGTGCAAAGCATTAATCAAAGCAAAAGGTGGCTACTTTGAAGAACCTAGAATATAAGACATATTTTCAGTTGTTTCACACTTTTTTGTAAAGTATATAATTCCACATGTGTTAATTCATAGTTTTGATGCCTTCATTGTGAATCTACAAGGAATACAAGTTGTTAAAGGGTTATCCCTGTCCTGATAGGTGATTGCGTACCACTAAAATATGGCATCACTGTATCATCAGTGGTTCTGACCTAAGGAACCACCATGGATCATACATACAGAAGGGGCCACTGGTTTATACTGGGGCCTTAGACAGTATCCATTTCAGAGAAAACAGAAAATTTAATCTGGTGCTAACCCAGCATTATGGTCCCTTCACTCCAAGGATTGGTGAGGCTCTTAGACTTTAGATCGCTACTGATCAGAAAATGGCGACATGCCATAGTGATAAAGGAATACAACTTTCAATGTTTCTACTCTATATATAAACTATCAAAAGTTGTTTAGAGCTCTGCACACATCAGCCTTACCTACACATAAGCTACAACTCTACGTTTCTTCAGGGACCTTAGAGTAATTCCTAGTTTCCCCAAAGAGCCTATTAAAAGTTGGGTCAGGTCAAGTGATTTCTGTCTACTGTCACCTTCTATTTTTTCACATACAGTTTCATATTTGTACATCATGATGATAATGATTCCTCCTCAGGATTCTCACACTCCAATGAACAGAAGATGAAAAAATAAATAGAAATAAATCGATAAATGAAAAGGACTGTCAGAAAGATCAAATCTAAGCTTTCCTCCTCATCATACATTCACCTCCTGCTGCCCCAGAGGAGCCCGCTGTGCCGATAGCCTCCTACCTGCAGTATTCTTCTATTCTAATTCCACCAGCCGACCCCTATACCTCTCCCTTTCCCATGACAACCACGCAGATGGCATTTCCAACATCTTCTACTACTTCCGCTACCCATTCACTCACCAGCTGTGTGGCTGACCCCTCCAGCACCCCGGCACACAGCACTCCTGCTTGATAAATATAAACTTATATTAATAATACCCAGCCGTCCATGACACAGCAGCTGTGAGTAAGTCAGACTTGGATATCAGATAGGAATTTCAGCAAGTAATAAGGGCGTAGGACGTTTTGAAGAGGGGGATCAGGTATGGCTGAAATCCAGCTTGACTGGCATGATCATATTGGAAGGATCATGCGGAATGCCTTCTCGAAGGGGCACTAAACCTAGAACCTGTCTAGGCCAAAATATACAGGGATGACGGTTGTATACTTCTAAGGGGTTACTGATAAACAGTCCTAAAAATCCCTTCCATATCTTCAGTCCTGAGAACCTTCATAGATACTTGTCATCAACATTTCAATGCGTTGTCTCAGTAAATCAACCCCTTTTTAAACTGGAGCTACAATGGGTCCAGCTTGTTTAACCCTTGGTGATCACTAGATATTGATGGGGTTACCAAGGCAGAGACATGTTCAAATGGTGGCCATTGATCTGAATGGCCAAACATGCAATGTGTGAATATGCTAGGACCACCAGAGCAGGAGCAGCTCAGCAATGTAGATCATAGATGTTGGTCCCAAGTTTGGGACCCTATGTTGTGATGTCCATATGGGACAAACTGAAGTCCATAAAATCCAAAAAAAGAAGCAGCATATCCGAGGTATAGCAAACAAGTGGGAAAACTTTATTCCTCCATCAAAAAATAGTGCAACATTTAGACCCCTGACAAGGTCTGAATATAGAGTGAATCATTCAACTATAAATACACACACCGATTAGTGTGCCACCAACCACATTCGCATGGGCAACACCGATCATCATAAGTATTATAGATGTCGCAGGGAAATGATGAAAATGGGGATTTGATCAAATCCGTAAGGGAGATGATCAAATCACGGAAGATGTTAAAATAACAACTCTGTGGGGTGATTTCCCGAAAGAAAGAAAGTCAGTGATTTGATCAAATCCCTGAACTGTTTTAGTGAAAAGATGAATCCTCTCCCTTAGGGATTTGATCAAATCCCTATTTTTATCATTTCCCTGCGACATATATAACATACAGAAAATATACATATCAGAGATAAAACATAAGCTATGGTCACAATGTACAAATTATTAAATATAGTGATAAATATAACTTGCTGAGATGTAAAGATCATGGTGTACATTCTATTTTAGTTGCGGCGTCTAGTGCAATCTACTGCACGTGCGCCAAGATGTTCATACCACATGATCCAAAGCATCCACCTCTCAAGGCTCAAACAGACCTCCCGTGAGATCAACCAGGAAGGTTCTAACCAGATCATGTATCCAAAAACCTGTTAGTTTGTCTGCGCAGAATACTGCCAATCAAAAGACCGCACCATAGTCTCCATAGGAGCCATATACATACCCTGTTTCCTCGAAAATAAGAAATTCCCCGAAAATACTGCAACTTTTTTTAAGCTTAGAAATATAAGGCCTCCCGAAAAAAGACCACGAAGCATTGCGCAGCCACCTCCATCCAAACATTAGCTTGGCAGATCTTTTGGGAAATTTTTTTACCTTTTTTGGGACTCCCGGGAACAAGAGGTGCTCTTTAACCCCTTAAACCTTAGACGTACCATATGTAGGCTTTGGGGTTAACGCCCTGGACTAGGGATACGCCTGGGGATCGCGCAACTCTAAAGCAATTTCGCGCGAGGGGGCGCGGGGGCAGCTGTATTTACAGCTGACATCCCGCACGTCGGCCCCGCCCCCGATCCTGGGGGAGGGGGGAGGGAGGGGGGTTTAAACCCCCCTTTTTTACCCGGACATGGGGGTCGAAATAACAAAGGGAGACGCAGGGGGAATCGCCCTCCGCCCTGTCGGCGGCAGCAGCCACGCTCTCAACTATGCGATGCAAAAACGTATTTTCCTGGTTTAATAAAGTTTTTTTTTGTATAAAACATAAAACAAAAAAAAAATAAAAATTTGGGGTATCGGTGTAATCGTTTGACCTGCTATAAAGCCCCATTCATATATCCGTACGGACCGCTAAAAAAAATAAAAAAAAAAACAACCAATTTGCTGTTTTTTTTGTTCAAAACATCTCAAAAAACCTTAATAAAAATGAACAAGCATCATATGCCCCCATAATGGTACCAAAAAAAACCAACTCATCCCGCAAAAAACAACCCCATACAAGCTCTGACACAGCAAAATAAAAAAGTTATGGCTGCAAATGGAACAACAAAAAACAAAATTTTTTTATAGACTTATTTCTACTGTGTAAAAGAAAAAAACAAAAAAACTTATAAAATTATACATTTAATTTACCGACCCCCAAGTAAAGTTATCACATCTTTACACGGCAGGCGAATCGTAAATTGAAACTCAAAAAAATGACCGAACTGGGGGTTCCCCCCCATTTTAAACCCCAATGTAAAAAAAAAAACTATGGAACCCCTTCATCCAAATGCACATACCCCCCTAATGAATCCCCGATGGGGGGTTGAACCCAAAATGGGGTGCTTCGGGAAAGGGGTTTCGCCGTTTTTGCTACTTTGGGGGCTTTAAAATGCGACATGGCCCCCCCAAAAATCTGCTTTCCCAAAACCCAAATAGCGCTCCCCCCTTATACCGCCCTCCCCATGCCCCACCAGATTTTACACCCCCATGGGGGTATTGCCAAACTTGGAAGAAATTGCTTAACAAAGTTTTAGGGTTTTTTTTTCCAGGATTCCTTGTATATATGAAACTTTTTTAAGCAAAATTCAGATTATTAAAAAAAAATTTTTTTAAAATTTTTCACGCCTTAGCTAAAAAAAATTTTGAATCACCTTGGGGTCATATACCAATGCCCCCCTGGATATTTTCATTAAGGGGTGTATTTTCCAAAAAGCGGTCTATTTTAGGGGTTTTTTATTAAGTTTTAGCACCTTGTGTGTCCCCAAACCTGAAAGGGTGCCTAAATAAAACGTATTGAAAAATGAACCCCAAGTATAGTAGGTGCTCCTCCAATTCGGGGGGCTTAGGGGTACCAAATAATGCACTAGGGCCCAATGGGATACTCTAAAAACCAGACCTGGGGGAATTGATATTAAGTTCATTTAAACCTAGTCACTTTTACCGATTCCATGAATAATGATAAATTTGAAAATCGAAAAAAAAAAGTGAAATTTTAAAATTTCCCCCCCACTTTGCTTAATTTCTGTAAAAATCTAAAGGGTTATCAAAATCCTAAATATGTTGTAAAACTAAGGGGTCTAGTTTCTCAGATGGCGTCACTTATGGGGGTAAAAAAAATGCGGGCCCCCAAAGCCCGCAAACTGGATGGCCCCCCAAAAAAAAATGAATTGCAAATTTCTTAAAATGTGAAAAATTTACTACTAAATTTCAAGCCCCTAAGTCGAAAAAAAAAAAAAAAAGACATTTAAAAAATGATCCCAACCATAGTGACATAGGGTGATCATTTAAAAAACTATTTTGTGGGAATAATTATCTTTTGCACCAGAAATTTTGCATCTTTCAAAAACCTAATTTTTCCAAATTTTCAGAAATTTTAAAATTTTTCCAACAAACAAGGGTTTTAAGGTAAAAATTTTTTACTAAATTAAAAACACAATTGTCACGAGAAAACAATCTCTGAAACACATGAATATAAAATGTCAAAAAATTATCTCACATAAATTGACACATGCCAAATTTTCAAAAATAGGGGTGGTCAGGAAAGGTCAAAACAGGCTGGGTCCTTAAGGGGTTAAGGAAATGTTGTTTTTAGACACAAGAATTGGGGCCAATATTCTAAAAGAAAAAAGGGGTAACAAGAAATTTCCCCGAAATTCAGGGGTTTTGGAGATGATTAGATGTTCCGAAGATGATGATGTGGGAAATGCACTATAGATTGGTGTACATGGAAATATAGTCATAAGAAATTATTGATGGAATTCAGAGTTTGGCTGGTGATAACATTACTACAGTATATTAATAAATATTGACTTTTCTTTTTTTTTGTTCAACACTTTGTGCGACATTTTCCAACACGCCAACGGCAGTTTTTTTGGTCTATGTTGCGCTAAAACCGCTTATTTTGGATGTAATGAACTTCATACACCAAAACTAGCGCATTATAGCCGGGGCCGAACATGTAAAGCGCCTAAAAAGATGCACTGTGCGCCCCCATAACCAAAAGTGCCTATTGAAGAGCATAGAACACATTACAAGTCTATATGGTTAGGCCATTTCACATTTTTCAAGTATGTTTAGGCCATTACAAGATGTGTTAGGCCATTACAATATGTTTTAGGCACATTGTCAATACTTTTTCTGACACTATGCACCTTTGTGCGTGAAGTGCCCATAGGGGGGTTACATCCTTCTAATGATATGCTATTGTTCCCATTTGCCTAATCGCGGCACAAAACATTTAATTGTAAGATTAAACCCCCTCGAGGGACATGTGCACAGAGGCGCATGAAACTTACAAGTATATGAAAAAAGCGCCTAACACATATTGTAATGCCCTAACACATACTTGTAAAAGTGAAAGCGCCTAACACATGTACACTTTTTAAGAGTGCTATGTGCCCAATAGGGGGCATTTCGTTTATGGAGGCGCACATCGCATAAATTTTTAGGGGCCATTAGTTTTCAAAGCAAGATATACCTCCCAAAATTTTTTTTTAGGGGCGATTTCTGAACACATTTTCACTGTTTAATGCCCTAAAAACTACAACACCACCCAAATTTTTGGGTTCTCACCCCAAAAGTGAATTCTGGTTTAGGAAAAAAAACAGCCCCCGAAAAAAGACCTGTGCGTCTTTTGGAGCAATAAAATTTAAAATAATTTCTTCTTTTTTTCAGGGAAACAGGGCAACTGTCAGCCTCATACTATTTGATTCGAATTATCTAGTAGGGATTTACGAACCATCTCATATGATAGAGCATCATATATATATATTTTAAAGGGTATTTAAAAAGGTTTGTGATACGATCTGGTTAAACCTTCCTGGTTATCTCACGGGGGTCTGTTTGAGCCTTGAGAGGGGGATGCTTTGGGTCATGTGGTATGAACATCTTGGCGCACGTGCATAGATTGCACTAGACGCTGCAACAAAATAAATGTACACCATGATCTTTACATCTCACAAATTATATTTTCACAATGTAATAATTTGTACATTGTGACCACACTTTTTTTTATCTTGATATTTTTTAAATTTTCTGTATGTTATTTTATAATGAGATATGATTGGTGTTTTCCCGTGTGAAGGATTGTGGGCCCCAATCTTGTTGATTTTTTAGGTGAAAAGAGTTACTCTATCCAGCCCCGATAAAGACCTTTTTTAGGGGGGCGAAACGTTTCACTATTTTCTGATAGAGGAATAAAGTTTTCCACTTGTTTGCTATACCCCGGATATGCTGCTTTTTTAGGGGTGATTTTCTGGACTTCAATTTGACCCTTTTGTAACGAGGGTAAGAAGCTTTGCATACACAGTCTCCTGAATATATTGGCTTTCTGACTTTGTGCTGCTGGTTATTTTTTGTGATATGGACAAGGACCATCTCTTCCAAAAAATTCCCTTTAATAATATCAGCCTTTCTCTTATTCCACTCATCCTTCAGATCTAGGGCTCTGTTAATCCAGAGCTTCAGCAGCTACCTCATATGAAGAGCATTTCCCTCACGTAGTACGTGTCACCACTCAAAGATCTTAATTGTACTTGAGAAAATTGCTTTCCTTTTTCTAATAGAGAAGAACAACAGAACAATATTGTCAATTTGCCGTTCCTTTTCATAAAGCTGAAATGTGTGTTGGGCTCCGATATCAAGCTGTGGATGGCTTATGTGGGCCCGGGCAACAATGAACCATTGACAGGATGACGTTTTATTGTTATACTTGGAGTGCGGGAATTAGACGCGTTTCATTATGTCGCGCTCTTGTTTGGGTTCTGCTTTTGTGATGCAGAATAGATCAACGTTAGTATTTGAATTGCAGAATAAACACTCGCTATCGTCAATTTTCTGTGTATAGATTTATGCGGAGAAGCAAAAACTTTACAAACAGGGAATTTGCATTGAAAAAAATTAGTGCTGACTTAAGTGGAGATGGGAACATAATGCAGCTTGCTGGAGAAATCTAATGCACTTAGGAGTTTATGCTTGTCGATGTGCTTTACATACTGTGAACGCCATCTTTGTGCTTGTTGGAAATAGGAAATACTGTTTGGAACATAAGGAAGTAAAAGAACTTCCTTCAGAGGTTTGCATTAAAGGGGTTGTCTCACTACAAGGATTGCTTTTTATGTTAAAGATCTTGCAAAAACAAATCACTTTGCAATATATGTCCATTAAAGGGGTTTTGCCACAATCTCATTTCATACCTCCTGTATCCTGCTCTTCAGCTCTGTGTGCTCAGAAGGAGGTGTGTGTGATTTGTTTGAACAGTATATCATGTGACCCAGCAGGATGACATCACCAAGCCTTTCCTCTCTGTAATCAAAGAAAGGTCTGTTTATGTAAAGCATTGTGAGTGGCTGAGAGGTAAAGTTTTTGCCTCTAGGCACAAGGGTCATAGATTCGAACCCTTGCAGGAACCAAACCTGAGGTTTTTTTCTCTTTATCAATGCACAGACCTCATTGGGGTTTCTTTTTTATTTATTTGCACTGTTTGACTAATTACTAAGGAATAAAGAGGACAGGAGTAGAGTGACAGCACCTGGGGTTTGAACACTCAGTAGCTGCCTGAGAGGAGAGGTGATGTCTGAGCATGTCTGACCAGGACTGAGGAGCTCTCAGCCCTGGTCGTAGCCCCTAGAGACGAGCTGTAAACAATGGATCACTAAAGGAGCAGCTAAAACAAAAAACGGTCTAGAATTTTAAATAAATAATGAATGGTGAAAATGTTTGTTATTTCATTTGCAAGCTTCCCACGTCAATTTTACTTCGTGGCAAAACCCCTTTAACAGTGTCCTACCTATTCTGAGATATCCCCTCTTGTATGGGCTGCATCAGCTCCTCAGGTTGCTATAGCTACAGACCTATTTGATCTCTCCTGGTCACTATAGCTACAGACCTGTTTGATCTCTCCTGATAGGCTGCCAGCACTGGTGCTCTGGCTACAGACCTGGTGTTCTCAGCAGCTTGTCACTGTGGGCCAATAGAAACCAGTAAACATGCACCTGACTTCAAAAATGAAACCAAGAAAACAGGACTAAGATAATATGAAGCGATGTAGTGAGACAACCCCTTTAAAGGAATATGCCTTTTAAAACTGGTACATTGTATACCATTATATGCTTAGTGCAGGGTCCGAGGGGATGTGCTTGTCATCTTTATGTGGTCTTTGAATTTCTGTTTCTGCACTTGTCATTCAGACACAGGCTAATAGTGCGCAGTACTGCATTACCAAATTCCTTTACATTTCCATATATTTCGCAATACAGTTATCAGAAAATATTCAATCTATATCCATAAAAAATCCATTTATCTCATGCTCCAGCTTTTCAGGCTTTTATCTGGAGTGTTCCTTTAAGTCTGCTGATTATGCTGATGTGGTATGACCACCAAGTCTCATGGGGAAGACATCTCTGATCTTAGAAGAAGAGTGGAATGGGGGATTCTATCAAAGGCTCATTTGGCTTATGTAGCGGGTCCAGCATTCTTTACTGTTTAAGCTTACAGAAATATTAATTATTTATCTGGAGAGTAACATTTCTATAGGCTAAGTGCTTAGTTAGAAGCAACTATAGCTGAGACACATTATTAAAACTCCTTGACGACTCCATTTTTCTGCCAAAGAATGGCTTCCCTCTTCCAATTTAGATTGTTGAATTGAAGGTAATGGGACTGAACTGCAATACCAGGCAGAGCCACAACCAAATGTATGGTGCTGTGGTGCTAGAATTCAACTGATTGGTAGAGTGCTGAAAATCAGACTCCCATGACAAGCCATCACTGTTAGTTACCTGGAATGTGTCACTAGGTTTTTTTTTTTGGTTTTTTTTTCAATTGTTTTTATGTCATTACCTTCATTCAAAAATATTTCTAAAAAAGCAGTATTCACTGAGCTCTATAATAATCTGACACTTCTTGTCTCATAGAGTCTTGCAGTCTTCTTCTCGTTACAGTCAGGATTACAATGACAGGTGGCGCCACTGCATACTGTAGATCAGTGATTTTCAACCTTTTTTGAGCCGCGGCACACTTTTTACACTTAAAAAATCCCAGGGAACACCACCAACCAAAATGGCACAAAATGACACTAAAACAGTACATATTATACATATAGTTAATAATATCGATTCTAGCCAGAGATGCCCACCCCTGTAGCCAATGTGCCTCCATTGTAGCCAGTGATGCCCCCCTGTAGCCAGTGATGCCCCCCTTGTAGCCAGTGATGCCCCCTCCTGTAGCCAGTGATGCCCCCATTGTAGCCAGTGTGCCCCCTTGTAGCCAGTGATGCCCTGCTTGTAGCCAGTGATGCTCCCTGTAGCCAGTGTGCCCTCATTGTAGCCAGTGTGCCCCCATTGTAGCCAGTGTGCCCCCTTGTAGCCAGTGTGCCCCCATTGTAGCCAGTGTGCCCCCCTTGTAGCCAGGATGCCCCTCTTGTAGCCAGTGTGCCCCTCTTGTAGCCAGGACGCCCCTCTTGTGGCCAGTGTGCCCCCCTTGTAGCCAGTGTGCCCCCTTGTTGCCAGGATGCCCCCATTGTAGCCAGTGTGCCACCCTTGTAGCCAGTGATGCCCCATGTAAGTAATTATAAAATAACAAAAGATTACTCACCTGGGTCCGTGCGTCCCGGTCCGGAGCTGCTCAGCAGTGGGAGCTGCAGAGCGGTGTAAGCGGCGTGACGTCACCATGCTGCTTACGCTGCACGCAGCTCCCAGGGGTCTCATCGGCGGCAGAGCTGCCAGCCGAGGAGACCCAGCGTCACAGGGGGTGTGGTGAAAGCTGTGCGCCCCCTGTGACGCTGATACAGGGAGGAGTCAGGACAGGACCGATCTGTCCCGCCTCCTCCCTGTGCCGGCAGCTGCTGGCTCTGCGCGGCTGTTATACAACAGTCGCGCAGAGTCAGGGGCGCTCCTCCGGGCGGGCAGGGCGGCCGCGGCTCCCCCCGCGGGTGAGCGGAGCCTTGGCGCCCCGGGCGACCGCACGCCCTGCCCGCCCCTAGGAACGGCCCTGAACAAAACACAGGGCGCACCATAGTTTGGGGAACTTTCCCCGCGGCACACCCGACCATGTGACGCGGCACACTAGTGTGCCGCGGCACACTGGTTGAAAATCACTGCTGTAGATAACACAGGATCCAGCATTCACTATAGTTGAATAAATCCTTGAATCAATGACCCTTCTCCAGAATCCTAGTCACTATAACTTGTTATATTATTCATTCTAGAATAATGCATCCAGACTCTTTTTGAGCTCTGTTAGTGAATTCACCATGACAAGTTCCTCTGGCAGAGAGTTCCACAGTCTCACTGCTCTTAGAGTAAAGAATCCCTTTCTTTGTTTATGTAGAAACTTTCGTTCCTCAAGACGTAGAGGATGCCCCCTTGTTCTGGATAAAGTCCTGGGTATAAATAAATCTTTTAGCGAGATCTCTATATTGACTTTTAATATATTTAAACCTATTTATTATGTCCCCCGAAGCCGTCTTTTCTCTAAACTAAATAACCCTAATCTTGCTAATCTTCTGGGTCTTGTAGTCCACCCAGTGCTTTGATTATGTTTGTTGCCCGCCTTTGTATCTGCTCAAGCTCTACAATGTCTTTCCCGTGCACTGGTGCCCAAAACTGTACACAATATTCCATGTGTGGTCTAACCAGTGACTTGTATAATGGGACAATGTTCTCATCATGTGCATCTATGCCCCTTTAAGGTTGCTATGGTCTCCATGGCTGTAGTAAAGCATATCTCTAAATGATGTTTATAGCAGCTTGGGCAAGATGACTGCCCCCAATAAATGATGTAGACAAAATAGATTTTTTTTTTTTTTTTTAAATTACAATCAGAAAATCAGAAATAAAAGCAGATTATAAAAAAAAGAATATATCAGTATCTGGTCATAATTAGTAAGAAAAAAATAGGTGACACGTTTCCTTTAAACAGAAAACTTTCCTTTGATTTTTATTTTATTTTATAATAAATTGTTGGGTGTCCTTTTCTCCCACAGTTACCATTGAAAAGGCAGCAGGTGACTCTGAAGCTGTGTCCTTCGATGGAAAGACTTACCTGGAATATCACAATGCAGTCACCAAAAGGTAAATTTCCCCGGAGGTTGTCTGGGCATGTTCATCCAATAAGATAACATTTAATGTGGGTTGTTCAAGACTAAAAAAACAGCTTCATTCAAAACTGTGCTGCAAATAAGCAAGGGCTACAACTGGAATCTCAACATGGCCCTGCCGAAATGAGTTGCAATACCACACATAACCTTTAGAAAGAGTCGGTGCTGTTTTTGGAAGATAGCAGCTATGTTTTACTAGTCATACACAACACTTGTAAGACAACCATAGACATAAGAGAATTGTTGGCCAAAACTCTGATTGTTCCATTTGCATGCATGTTATTTCCAGGAAAAGACAGAGTAATCCATTCTGTCAGATCCCAGTTTCCCCTCTGAAGGTGGCTCTTACTTGAGGGTTTGTCAGACCCGCAATCCTGAATTTGACCATGAACATGAAGTGTCCAGCAGCCAGTTTAATGACCATCAGAGTTCAGAAGATGGTCTGCAACTCTTGTTGACTTGTCTTATATTTTAGATCAGTTATGATGAGGCAAAGCAATCAAAAATTTTGATTTTGATCAATTTTAGTTTTAATTAGCCACATCATAAAGCCCCAAAAAAGGCATCAACTGCAGGTCTACCTATCAAATGTTGTCATTCAGTCTTATTTAGGAAGGGTGCCGAATATAGCTGGGCACTGACAATATTTCAAAGGTTTAGATGTTCCTTATATAATGAAGGTAGCAAAAGTCCAGTTTTCTATGCAAATAGTGCAGACAGGGGCGTAACTACTACTGTGTTCCCCCGAAAATAAGACAGTGTCTTATATTAATTTTTGCTCCTAAAGACAAGCTAGGTCTTATTTTCAGGGGATGTCTTATTTTTCCATGAACAAGAATTCACATTTACAGTTGAACAAAACATCAACCTGTATTAATATACTGTAGTAATTTCATCACGAACATCAGCAGAAGCAGCCAAACTCTGAATTGCATTAAAAAAAAAGCACTATGCCTTTTTTTCGGGGGTGTCTTATTTTCGGGGCAACAGGAGAATAGCAAAATAAGATATGCTCACCACCTAATGATAGAAAACTGAAAGAGCAGCATAAAACGCAAAACAGGTATAAATAATAGTACTAGTGTCAGATTGCAGAAAGCCACCAACTTATTATTCCATAAAAGAAAATGTACAATGTTCTTGCACCTTCAACCCCTAAGCCCTATAGCAGTTGCTAAGGCTATAGTTACGCCCATGAGTACAGACATATGATCATAGTAATATGTCAGATGTCTCCTATACCAGGCTGATGTATAGCGACTATTGTTTCAGGTTCAGACCATGGCAGTAACAGGTAATTGGAGAACACAGTGTCACATGGACATCACTGTAAAAATCTTGGTTTTCACAAAAAAATAATAGTAACCGTAGCTGCCCGGAAGTTATGATCATTTACTGTGCACTGCCACATTTGCCACACAGTAGGTCCTGCTTGTTGGACTGGACTATTAAAGGGAATATATCAGAAAAGTACTCAAAAAAAAAAAAAAAAACAAGAAGTAGCCTTGTTAGGCTTTGATAGCTTTGGCACTATTAGGAGCCTATTGCTGTGCTATTTTACCTGTCAGAGGGACAGACACTACACCTGAATTTTCCAGCCTTATTATACTTCAGTGGTGTCCATCAGTCACCTCCAGAGGCCGTTGTGGAGTGTATCCAGCACAGTATCTGGGTTTCCTTATGACAGAAGCCACAATGCAGATGTGAACAGAGCTTAACATATGTATTTATCTGTTGAGTTCCAAGCTGGTCACCAGGCTACCTCTTGTGTACAATGGACCTTGAGGTTTGTCTATAGCAATTTCAGTGCATTATATGATTATATTGGGCTCCTGGTCTCTGGCTCAGGAACATAAACATGCCTGAATGTCTTTTCATGCTTCTAAAGCTTAATTAGCATGAATTCAGGTTAGTACAGCTTCTCCTTGAGACATTTATATGATATCTGTAAAGTGTAGCAAGCATAATGTCGATCAGCAGCCATATTTCATAGGAATAAGGATAAAGATCCAAGTGGCTGTGTCATAGTGTGCGCCAACAGCTGCTAAAGAGTACTCCAGCCATGATCATGTATTACCTATATAGAGTATACATGTTTAATTTCTCACTCCCCAATAGTACATCCTGGCTTAGAAGGTGTATGGAGTAGTAGGTAGTTATATGCTATGCTGCTCCATAAAACTCTGTTGGTGGTCGGGAAACAGCTAAGTGATATTACTTGGCTGTAACTTAACTTCCCTAGAGTTGCATAATGTATCGGCACACATGCTTGGCCACCACTCCCCATTCAGTGGTGCCAGTAGTAAGAGGTGAAGAACTGGTAAGTCCATTTTGAAAGGATTAGCCAGGTATTTTTTGTAATAAATATAAGATAATGTGGCTTCAAGAATATAACGAACTCTATGCTTACTTCTTACCATCGGAAGTGGGGCTCCAAGCGGAGACATCAAGGCAATGGCCTAGAGTCAACTGTGTGGAGATGGATGTGAAGACCTGAGGAGACAGTCCGCACCATTAGTATTTTTTTTTATTTTCTTGGAGCCACAACATTGTATATTCATTTTTACAAAAATTACCTGGAAAACCCTTCTAATGGAAACATTAGCAGTCATTTCCATTGATTTATGCCCCATGACATTGGTATCTTGTCAATCTAATGTTTCTGTCAAAGGGGTTTTCTGGGTATTTCTTTTTCCTTTAATAAATGTAAAATACTACAGCTTCAAGAAAAAAATAAATAAGAAGCTAAAAAAAGCAGTATAGTCATCTCTTTACCGACACCATTTCAAAGCTGAAGGTGCACTATATGGCCGCCGGGCTTCTGTACACTTACAGTACAGCTCCAGATAGTTGGCTCGCGGCCACTGTAGTGGTCATATGCCATTGCCTTGAGATCACTGCTCAGAGCTTTACTTCCAAATGGAGACTTCAAGGCGACGGCCACATGACCATTGCAGCATCCACAATCTGACTGCCCGGAACCGGAAGTAAACACAAGACAGGTGGCGCATTAACGGTGTTGGGCGTAGAGACAGGTATAGATTTTTTTTCATGGAGCCAAAGTATCCTTAATGGATTAAAAAAAAATAATCCTGAAAATCCCTTTAATGGAAACATTAGTCTGATCAGATACCAATGGCATGCTGCAGAAATCAATAGAAAGGATTGCTTTAGTCACAAGAGAAAGTCGTGCCAAGTCTTTCCTTGCACCGAGAGAGCCTTGTGCCGAGCGCTACATTCAAGAGATCTTCTAGTATTAGTACAAAAGAATCTACAAAAAACAATGTAACTGTGCTGCACAGTCGATGTTCTCACTATAACAGATGATAAATTCCCTTTAATGTGCTGGTAGTTGTCAATGTGTGTCACGTGTCTGTCTTCTGTCTTATATGTGTCCGTGTTGTTTCCTTGTTTTCAAGCCACCTGACTAATGAGATACCTGAGTAAGTAAATTGCCCACACATGCCCAACCCATGCGTCACACCAGGTGTTCTCTACATTTTGCCAGATCCATTTACGTGAGCTTGATCATTGCTTGCACGTTAGTCTGCAGATGTGAGAGCATCTCCCATTTTCATTTTCCATTGCTATCAAAATACATTGTTGGTCACTGTTCTCATCAATCTACATGACAGCGAGTTGCATACATGTCCCGCCTGTGTATCTCCAAATCTTTGTCCTTTTCAGATTCCATTTAGAGCATCCATTGATTGTTTAGCTTCTTCTGAATCACTGTCATCATCGTAAGTTCAATGCATCACTTGGTAAACGGAACAATACAAGCCGTTATCACAGAGCGCCAGCCCAGCAACATAATAATATACATTTTCTCTCGTGTCCTTGTCTTCCTATAGTGAAGTCTGTCTAACTCGTCTTTGTAAACTTTTAGAATTGCATTTTAGTGGGTTTGGGATGTATAAGACAATACGATAAGATCATCTTCAATGTGCCAGATGATGGCTGCTGTAATGGCAGCAGATTGTCGAGTCCCTAAAGTTCTTAGCAGTAGGTTTATTATAGTTAGGGACAAATTATTAACCTACTGCAGATATGATGGTCTGTTAAGTTTCTTTCTCCAAAAATGCAGTGAATGGTCCTGTTGTTGGGTAGTTTGACCAGTGTCCTCTCTGTGTTAAACCTTAACCCTAAATACATCCTAATTTCAGTGGCTAAATTTAGCAGTGTTGTCCAAAGGTCTAAGACTGGGGGGTGGGACACTCACTTTTGAAACCAGCTCCATTCCAATGCTCCTTCTGGGCGATGAGGTCACAGTCAGAGGTCAGGTGACACTGTAGCCAATCACAGGCCACAGCAGTCATGTGCCATTTATCCTGGAAGAGACAGTCACGTGCCATTCATCCTGGAAGAGGCTGTCATGTGCCATTCATCCTGGAAGAGGCTGTCATGTGCCATTCATCCTGGAAGAGGCTGTCATGTGCCATTCATTCAAGAAGAGACGGTAACGTGCCATTCATCCTGGAAGAGACAGTCACGTGCCATTCATCCTGGAAGAGACAGTCATGTGCCATTCATCCTGGAAGAGACAGTCATGTGCCATTCATCCTGGAAGAGACTGTCACGTGCCATTCATCCTGAAAGAGACAGTCACGTGCCATTCATCCTGAAAGAGACAGTCACGTGCCATTCATCCTGGAAGAGACTGTCATGTGCCATTCATCCTGGGAGAGACTGTCATGTGCCATTCATCCTGGGAGAGACAGTCATGTGCCATTCACCCTGGAAGAGGCCTGTGAATAGTAGTAGATGGTTTAGCACAGTATCGAGAGTAATATTAAGAACACGTTTCACGGATAAAGTTGTGCAGTTTTAGTAAAATTTTAGAACTTTGTACAATTTTTGTAATGTCTTTCCTGGAAATTCTGAATACTTATTTCCATCTATTTAGAGTCTCTAGATCTCCGTTTTAGCAAAGCTAGCCGAACCTCTGAAGAAATTGTGGAACCACAAGCAGTTGGCCCTATCGCTCAGTATTTTGAGGGGGGTTACGACGTGCCTTTGGTTTTTGGCATCCTGGCAGCCAAATATTTATTGATCTCTAGTCTTCTATGTCTGTTATGGATCTTTCTATGTGAAAATAAGCTCTCTATATCAATCATTTAGTTTAAAGGGATTGTTCATGATATATAAAAAATGTATATAATGACCTTGGGGCCCTATAAAAAAAAAAAACAACTTATACTCACCTACCTCTGGTCTCCAGGTCCATAGTTGGCTTTCCCTGGTCTTCTGCTGATATGCTGTCACTTCAGATTGGGAACATCACCCCTGCAGCAGCTGATTAGATGTAGTAATGCCTCCACTTACATCATCATTCAAAGCTGTTCATTTCCGACTGGTAATCTAAATTAGTGGCATGTGACCCCTGCAACCAATCAGTGGCTGCAGCAGTGACATGCCCAATTGGAAGTGACAGCATATCAACAGAAGACCGGGGTGATGCACTGGAACCAGGGACTGGAGGTAGGTGAGTATAAGTTTTTTTGTTTTGATGGGGATCCGAGAGCATTCTATCATTTTTTTTTATATTATATGCTCAACCCCTATAAAGTAAATTGTTATGGGACATTAGCAAAGCATTTTGCTACACAGCTTACGCCTATGATTGGTACACAAAATAGTTTGCACAATAGAAAAATAGCTTTTGTCCCATCTCTAGTCGTTGGGGCCCAATTTCATGTTATAGGACCTCACATAAAGGGGTTGTCTCACTACAAAGATTAGCTTTCAAAATGTAGGGAACACTAAATGAAGACGTTTTCCAAATATATTGCTTTGTTCATCTTTTTTTGTTAAGGAGCTACAAGTGATTTTATCACCTTCTGTGCTCTCTCTGGTTCCCCAAGTGACCGACCTGTGTACTTCTCCCCCCTGCTGTTTGTTCTGATAGCAGGGAGTGACAGCACAGAAATCCAGACAGTGAGAGCTTGTGTGTTAGCTGATCTTTCAGACAAAAAACAATAATTACCGTTTACATTAGCTTAGAAGCTTCTCAGGACCTCATAGAAGGTAATTTATTTAATCTAGACTAAAAAACAGAGAAGTCTGAATACATGGAGCTCATATGCTAATTACAGACAGCTTGACCAGGAAGTGGCAGAGCAAAGCAGCATTATTTCATTCATGCATCCTATGAAACTTTGAGATGAGACAACCCCTTTAACTCTTGAGGGAAAGTAGTTAAACAATGAATATGTATACAGTGATTTTAGTCAGTTCCATGCTTTGAGCTCAAACACCCACAGAATAGATGTTTTCGGGGTGATTGTGCGTTTGAGGATTCATTTATGGACTTATCAGGTTTGTTGTTTAAGGCTTATTGAGCTTCATCTACTTTGAAGATCATATAATGCAGATGATGGAAAACTAATGAATCCAGTTAATAACCTCCACCCCTGAGAGTGTTGAGTCAAATGTAACAAAGATTAGTGAGTCTTCTAATGCCCCCAGATCAGAAGAGAGACTAGATCCATCCACTGCTACCTTATAGAGTCATTTTTACACAAATCCTCTATAGTGCGAAGTAATAAAATAATGCTTTTAAAATAACTGTATTAAAGTCCTCAGAGCAGGATGATAGACAGCAGCTGGGGAGCACCGAGCTCGCTCATGAACCAAAGTCTGTTCTACGGAAAACTGGCACAGAACAGTTTCAGGTTTGTTAAAGGGGTTTTGCCACGAAGTGAGTTCCTTAGCTGTTATCTGCTGAGCAGATAATATAAACAAAGCATGATGAGTCATGAATGGCTGCAGGGGTGAGAGGGAGGGGGGTAATCAGAGAGCTAGGAAGCAAGGGAGCATCTCTAAAGTTTACTCAAATAATAACATTACAACAGTGGAATTTCTATACAGCAGACAGACTCATACACTGCACTTTCTCCCCAGCCTCTTCATGTTTCCTGTCATCAGATAAGAAGTGCAAACACGCAAGCACGGTCAGATCAACTCCTGTCAGCTCTCCTGGTCATGTCTAATGCAAACTTTTAAGTAACTAAGGGCTTGTAAAGAAAGCTGTAGCTCTCAGAGTCTTCACTTTTTGTAATCACATATATTTAGAAAAGTGATTAAAAACCCATTTTGGAGGATCCCACATCAACATTACATCGTCGCAAAACCCCTTTAAGAACTTACTAAAAAATGGCAGAATTATAGATGTTCTTCAGGCTCTGTTCACATCTGCAGTTGTAAATTATTTAGTTCTGCTTGAACATAGGAGCAAAACAACGACATTTATGGAATGTCCATAACAAAACAAACCCCAACACCCTATGGACTCGAATTACTTCTAATGGGGTTCATCAGTTTACATTGCTGTCTCATGTCACATGCATGGAAATTTTCCACTTTGATTTCAACCCAAGATTGGAGGAGGGGAGGAGATATTAAATGTCACTTTCAGTTACTGTTTCATCAAAATGGCAGAAAACTAAAAATAATGGAGAACCTAAACCATCAAGACTGGCAAAAAGTGGACGCCGCAGACTCCACTAACTTGTAAAAGGGTCCATCAGGTGCTGTCATAGTGCCCATAATTTTCATTGGAAACAAAATAGTGCTGCATTCTGTGTTATTTTTCTAGCCAACATGATAGAGTCTACAATGTAGGCTCCAACGAAGATGTGAACAGAGCCTAATATTAGCAATCTGCTTTCAATAGTTGTTAGATGAATGCTTGTTAGACCAATAACTGTTTTTAACAAACGCTGCACACACATACTTGCTCGACTGTGTTTCATCAATGGGGAGTGAGGAAAATGGCAGCTTGTCTTTCTCAAAAACAAAAATGTTGGGCATTGATTGTCAACATGCCGATCCTTCCTTGCCCTGACGTCTATCAGGGGAGATCAGGACAAGCCCATACAGATAAGTTCTGCCAGAAATCAGTTCTGATTACCTTAGTGTAATGCAGTGCTCTCAAACTGCGGCCTTCCAGCTGTTGGTAAACTACAACTCCCATCATGCCCACTGCTATAGATTATATAAATGCATGATGGGAGTTTTAGTTTCCCAACAGCTGGAGGGCCGCAGTTTGAGACCACTGGTCTAATGTGTATGTCAAATAGAAAGCAGTATAGCATCAGTAACCATATAAGTAGGTCTCAATCAGCTGGTGGACTCTTCTGCTGGTTTTACCTTTTACTTACTGACCCTTGCAATCAGATAAACAATAACAGCTCTTAATAATGCATCCTGGTATTTGTAGCCACATTAAGGCTGCTGTCATATTTGGGGGGCATCTTGTTGGGGTGAGGGGTCTAAACGTTTTGTGCACTAGTCCTGCCGCTGCTTACTGCATGCCTCCCACTTTCTTTCTGCTTCTAAAGTCTTGGCCCAGTGGACAATCCAGATGACCCCAGGTAAGCTTCTCCATTGCCTGCTTTGTCTGTCGCTGCTCTGTGTGTGATCCAACTAGTTTGGATCTGCTATGGTGTTTTCCATGTTTTTTACTAGTTGTGCACTGTAGATTAACTAAAGGATGAGCGAAGTACTGGCATGGGACAAAGTGGGACAATTTACAAATATAATTCAGATATGTACAACAGCTGTGAGGAACAGCCTTGGGTACCATGCCATGGGCAAAATTTTGTTTCTCCCATTAATTTGCAGACGTATGTTATTTTGGGATTATAACACTTTCCTTGAATCCGCTTCTACTAAATTATAAAAACATGAAGTCCCTAACCTTGCTATCCTTGGAGTTATAGTGTAACCCTAGCCTTAATGTGATGCCAGATGAGGGAATTTGAAGCTTCTCCACTATTCAGCCAACGTATCAGGTGTAGTTGATTGTTTAATCCATGGAAAATTATCCATGCAGCTATCTGCATGTATCTAGCCAAGTTCAAGAAAAAGCCTGGGGTGGAAGGTATTCCTAGTTAATGTATTCATCAACATTCAGAGGGCACCACTAGTACTAAGCACTGGTCTACAAGCTATAGACTTCAGGAGATATCTCTTGAACCTTTACATGTAATCTGATGCAGCTTTCTTGGCATGTTGAGTTAGCTGTGCTACCGCAATGCCATTTCATGAACTGTATGTCCACATGTCAAGATATTAGCAACTCTTGCTATTTCAACTGGATGGAAACCCCCCTGAAAGCTGGACAGAAGCTTCTTAAGGGAAACTCCCTGTCTGTAAAAGCTAAGCTCATCTCCTTGGCTTCTTTGACAGTCAAACCCTTTCCCTTTTTTTGCTGATTATTCAGTTTGCTTTACATTGCTTTACATTATTACATAGAGCAGTCATTAATATACAGTGAGGGAACATGACTTAGGGTCTTCTTGGTGCTGGTTTCCTCCATTAGATCACCCAATTCTATTATAGAAGGGCCGAACGTTTATCTGTCCTGTTCCCTTGTAAGAGAAAATAGCAAGATGACCTTCAGACCAGTGTCTAACTCTTGTCTGCACTCCCTATGTAGAGTAGGGGTATTATGCATGTTCATATTGTCCATGTGAACGGAAATGTGGCCCAACTAAAGAAAAGGCCAGCCTCATCAGGGCTCCACGGCCGCTGTAAAGTCTGCCTCCACAAACCCTTATGTACGACATTAAAGCACAGTCTCTTCTCAAAGAGCAAGAATACCATTAGTTTACGGTTAATGTAGAGTATTAACCTCTTCATTGGGGCCAGTGCACCTCCTTTGTATGCCTCTATGTCAAGCATTTAGTTTTATTCTTTGGACTTAAGTCCGCAATAAGCAAAAATAAGTGAGACGTGGGTGAATACTGAAAAAATGGTTGTTTGTAACCGAATATTGCCCCACTGTCCTTGTCACCCAACCTGGTTATTTCCCTTAGGGAACTTCCCCTGTCTTCTCAGCTGTTGCTGTGTGGGTGGAAGCATCCAGAAGTTTTGCTAATCCTGTCATTAGAAGTATCCCCTCATTGTACATATAACAAGCAGCCCTAAATATGGAGAGTGGAGGCGGTTTGTGATGTTGTGTCGTTTTGTCATTGTGCTCTTGGTGGTTTGTATTTGTGATGTGAATTGATGTTGTACATGAGTTTATTTTCGATGTATTAAATCTAATGTAAAACTTGCTGCGTACTGAATACAATTAACAATGCAATGACCGAGTAGGACATAGAATAAAATAAATCACTGTATTATCAAAGTGACGGTTTAAACTTCGAAAAATAGGTACTGCCAGGTCTGCTACGAGAGGTACCTTCACGCTCCCACAACATCCAACATATTAATGCAGCAGACTTATAGGGTTTTCTGATTAACTCCTTTTTTATTTTACTCAAACAAACACACTAATAGTGCAAAAACATTAAAAGGTCGTTATACCCGCGATTAGTAGTTAGGCAGATTTTTAGGGAGTTTTGTCATTTCTCCTTATAGAGTCCATGAAGTCCATATAGAACATGCAGTATCCACTGCTAGTAGTAGAATGAGGGTAGCTACTGGCCGGCGGTACATTCGAGGGCTTGTCAAAGAGGAAACACCCTGCAAACAAATAATTGGGCTGAAAAGTAGTTGGGACTAATGAAAGAAGGGATCCAGCTATGTATTGGCCATGATTAAGAGAGACTCTCCGCTCGAAATGCGACAGGATTTGTGTGCACACACTTTTTCTGCGTCTTTTTTAAAGATGATTTAAATGAACTTCGCTATTGTATACTGGAGCTGGGTCACATCCTTTCGTTTTCTGGATTTCCACAACCTAAGGTCCTATAGGCGATCGTGTTACCAACTTTTCCACCAGGAACTGTTAAAACAACAGGTGAACTGGTTTGGAGACTTTATTCTCTCTTGAATGCTTTACTCTGATACCTATTGCCCTTTTTTTGTGAACAGGTGGTAAGTTGTAAATTTCCCATTAAATTAAGGGGTTTTCAAGCTCATATAAAAAAATGACACAATCAGCTACCGGTGTCCAATAAACAAAAAATAAACTCCCTTTCCACCTCTCCTTCGTTCCAGTGCTGGCTCTCCCCAGTCTTCTGGTTACCTTCTGTCTTCCGCTGAATAGGTGGTCACCGCTCCAGCCGCTGATTGTCTTCACAGGTCACCTGACCCTGCTTACATTACTATTTGGAGCTTTTTACTTACGAATAGTGATGTGCGCGAGCGGCATGTGACACCAATGGGCTGCAGTGGTGATGTCCCATTTGGACCATTATTTTATCCCTATATGAACTGGAAAGCCCTTTTAAACTCATGCACCTTTATGTGTTTCATGAAGTCGAGATGTTCAGCTATTAGCCAGACATTGCAGCAAATGCACAAATCACAGATACTATACAGAACAAGTTAAAAAAAGCTACAAACCTCTACTGATATCTGACGTACAAACATTACAAAGGCTTACTGTAACAAAATCACTCAAGTCCTATCTAGACAGTAACTTATCATAAAATTGTTTATTAAAGCATATACTATATACAAGGTTAAAGATCCACCAAAAGACAAAAACCATATAAGACTGAAACAAGCATGTTATCGACCATAAGGCTGCGTTCCCACGGCAAAGACCAAATACCGGTTGGATTTTCCAACCGGTATTTTGTCTTTCTCTGGCATGCAGGGGACGACTTTTGTCCATGGTTTGCGGATTCAAGCCGTCCCCCTTCGCACCCACATGTTCATGTTGTGCCTGAAAACTGGGCAGAAGAATGGGCATGTTCTAAGTTTTTCGGAACAACGACGGTGTAAAAAACCGTCCAGCATTCCGAATTTTCTATTAAAGTCTATGGGGGAGCATTGCATGTGGGTTTTCAGATGGTTTCTGAAACCGCAAACCGTCTGATAAACCGACCACAATAGCATGCCATGGGGACAAGCCCTAAAGGTACAAAACATAAAACAAAAAATAAATGTAACATACAAGATGATGTCAAGGTCCAACAACAAAGGGTTCTGAAACACATGTTGTCGTGCTTCTTTTTTGTGGTAAGAACATATGGTATTCATGTAGGCACTTTTAAGTACTTCCCCTCAGTGTTTATAGATGGAATGTCCCTATGGTACTTTCTGTTGCGTATATAGTGACTGAAGCTATTCTTTATGCTTTTGCACTGTATTAGATTTAGATGATCACTGGTACTGATGGTACGCTCCATGAATTGCTATGCACTTGTACTTTAGGTTTACATATTTATGTATTTATTCGACCTTGACATTCCATCTGTATGTTACATTTATTGTTCCTTTATGGTTCATATCATGTTTGTTGTGTTCTTATGTGGGTCGGTCCTTTAATCTGTCTAATCTTGTATGTGGTCTATGTATTAATAAACCATAACTTTTATGAGCTTGGTGTGGTGTTGCATAGTTGTGTAACCATCCTTTAAGTGTGATGGTTGCATAATATTGACCATAGGGGTTATAGAACTGGAGCTATACAAAGTTGAACTAATGGGAACAACCATATGTACAAAAACATAACCCTATCCTAAAAGATATTCATGGCTTCAAAGATAGTAAGCGCCCGGACATTTCCTCATCTGTGCAGGGAACCGTGTCCTTGCTCTGTTGGATGGCCAAGAGGGGTTAAAGTGGAAAAAGCATATTCAGTAAGATTGCACCCACTACACAAACTTTTAAGATGTTATATTGAGGTGCAGTAATTACACCTGTTTGCGCATATTTCTGGGACACCAGTGTTAAAATGACTTACTGTAATGTGAAGAATTAACGAATTATAAACAATTGTGCATGTTATAGCAAAGATAGTCAGAAAAGTGAAATTTGGCTGCTATTAGCCGATTAAAAACAGGGTGTATGTCTATAGCACAATGCTAACGAGAATGGTAAAGGGAGCTGGACCCTACAAATTTACTATTTAAGCCAAGAGAGGCCTTTGCATCGGGATCACTTTTCTTCATGGATTCTGTATGAATTTAAAGTTTAATGATAGCTTTGATTGCGAAACCAATGCAAGAGAAGCTCTTCCTGCTGTCTACAGATAAGATACATAAATTACTCATTGTGCTTTCTTTCTACAGCGAGAAGGCCCTCCTAACCAACCAGTTTGAGCTGAGTATCAAGACTGAAGCCACCCAGGGTCTTATTCTGTGGAGTGGAAAAGGAACCGAGCGCTCTGACTACATCGCTCTCGCTGTGGTTGGGGGTTATGTTCAGATGACCTATGATCTTGGATCTAAGCCTGTTGTCCTCCGTTCTACTGTACCAGTCAACACCAATCAGTGGATTCGCATAAAGGCACTAAGGTGAGACATGGTGAAACAAGACATTTTTGAAAGTTGCATTATTTAAATAAACCATGAATAGGAAGGACTATGCCTATGTAATCCTTTGACGGGTTCCATTTCAATAACCATTTTAAGAAAGTATTTAACAGCATAGCCTCAGATGTAGGATGTTTGGACATGGCATGTTAAAGATCGCCATGTTTTACTTGTGATATGGTTCAGTTGGCGTGAGGATGGGTGCACTGGGTCGAGTAGGAGTTAGCATATGCTTGGGATTATCCCTCAGTCCGTTGTGCCCTTCAGTGCCCCCTGGGATAAGAATAGAGTGAGGCATCTGCAGAATGGTGATCGGGTGGAAAAGCTAACATAGGCGTGCAGGGACTTGATTGCTCCAGATTCCTGCGCATTCCTCTGGACCTTGCTATCTATTGCTACTGCAGAGACCTGTGCTATGAACATTGTTCACCTTAATGAGATGCAGAAGACAAGAATTTGTCATCAAGAAGTCTCTTTACTCGCAGAGCTATAGGAAACCACCGATGAAACGGGAAGCCGACTTCCACACAGTTTAATGATTGACAACGACAAATCGCAGTCTGCATATTGTTTTGATTAAAGGGGTATTACAATCTGATGAAGTGATGGCATATTGCTAGCATTTGCCATGACTTTATGATCGTTGGTGTCTGACCTCGAAAATCCCAACGATCTTGAGAATGAAGGGGACGCAGTGTCCTCTACATTGATTTTCCTTGCACAGTGGCACCCTCGACTACCCAATACAAGTGGAAGGGGTCAGCTGTAGGGTCAGGAGAGCCAGGTAGCCGGGAGTAAAAAATTTGCAGCAAAAATTTGCAGAGGTATACAGTGCTGCGACCACTTTGTCCTCAAGAATAAAGTTAGGACCATCACTTACCATAAAGTGATGGCGTATACTAGTAATGTACCATTACTTAATGTAAAGGGAATAACATTTTAATCATATGCTTTGTACATTGGTTTGGTCTTAGCCATCCTTATTGTCGTCTACATTGACTTTAAATGTACAAAGAAGTTCAATACTTAAATGTAAGTGCACAAAGATGTAAGAGAAATGATGAGCTTAATCGATTCGTTTAGCATGGTTGCTGTACAAGTCGTGAAGGCAATCAAAAGCAAATAACAAAAGCCTGTAAATATCTAAAGCATTGTACTGTTCCTTTAACATCGGAGTATGTATCAGGGTTTCTCCTACTTAGGATGAAAGGGGTTAAGCTATGTAGGATCTGTAGTCACATTACATTCCATGAAGGACAGAACTCTCCATGGGGACTGGCAGGCCATGGTTTTGGATGGCTGCCGCCCATGGGGAGATCATTGGGGCTCTGAGCTCTCTAGATGCTTCACATGCCAGGGCTGGAGGATGAGGGACACAATGTACTCTACCATTGCAGAAATTATAAAAACATTGGTTTCAGGTGGCGGCTGCAGAAATGCGCCACGGGTTTGGCGGATAGGAGAGCAGTGTGAGATTCAGCATAATGTGAGGATCCTTAAACAGACATCATTCCTATAGTCATTGACTTGTGATCTGTGGACTCTGATCAACACAGCACTTTAGTGTCTGACCGGCAGAAATAAATTACCTGCATCGTTTGCTTTCTTCTTGTCTCTTATGTTTTGTTTAAATTATTTCCTAGGAATAACAGGGATGGCATCCTACAGGTTGGAAATGAGGCTCCAGTCTTTGGCTCATCTGCACTAGGCGCGAAAGTACTGGATTCCGATGGCGCCCTCTGGCTAGGTAGGTCAAAGTTCATTAGTATGTAATGTTGTAAAATGTTACAAAATTATTAAAGGAATTGTCTCCCTTCTCAAAAAAATCCACCTTGATAATCAGAGGAGTCATGCTTTTGAGATCACTTACAATATATCAAGGGGAAATTTTGCCCAGTTGCAATATTGTCCCATCCAAATAATTCAGCAACTGTATAATACATGGCTGTGTGTGCATGTTGTTAAGGCTAGGTTCACATCAATGTTAGAGGTTACATTAGGAGCCTCTATCCCAGAATCAGTCATTTTTCCAAGCAGCACTATGTATTCAGTAACGGGATGGATACTATAACCAAAGCCACTATCAGTAAATGGGGTCAATCGGATGCCATTGGTATCTGTCACATGACAGGTCATGCACTGCCATCATTTTTAGTTTTCTTTTCCTATAATGAAGCACAACAACAAAAAACAGAAATGAAAATGAAGCTGTAAACCCAGACCTATATATTGAACCTAATAATAATATAATTAATATAGTTGTATTCAGTATGCTCATGAGCTCCATCAAGTGGTGGCCACAGGTAGCAAGAATTATTTCAGTTAAATCCATACTTAACCAGGAGATTTAGAGAGCTGTGCCAACTACTTTACAAGATATATTTACAGGGTTGTTTATTTCTCATCTTATAGGGTGATGACGCATCACTAGCATCTGCCACTATGGGGCTGATCTCTGGGAATCTTTCCTGAGAATAAAGGGGTCATAGCACTCATATAATTTTGCACCCCCTTCACTGTTTTTCTATGCACAGCGATACTTCCAGGTATCTATTTTGCACGGGTTTGCAACACACCACTTTTCACATAGAAAGGTTATTTCCACCTCCTAGCTTCCAGGTTAGGAGATGGGAATGAGCTGGCGGCACTTGTGCTGCAGTCTCTGCCCTGTTCTATGGGAGTTCCAAGTACAGCAGAGCGAGTGTGCCTGGCTATACTCAGAATTCCCACTAAATTGAAGAGTGTGCTTCACATGTGCAACCACTTTCTCGTCCTGCATGACAGGTTCAGGTCTCAGTGATGGAACCCACATGTTAGACATTTATGGCATATTGGCATATCCTATCAATATGCTATGAAGCTTTGAGATAGGAATACCCCTTGAATGGGGGTGGCTATAGATCTTTGCACAGCTGGGTGACCTGGAGTGACGCTGAGCAGAGAAGTCTTGAAAAGGGAAGGAACAATCAATTATCGCTGCAGTCACTTCATTTTCAGAATCATGGGTGTCTCAAACATTGGACACCCACCAATCATAAAGGGGTGGAATAGCTTAGTGATATGAAAAGACAAGACAGCATTAACAAATCTGTACAAAATGCTGGACCTCTACTGGATATGGTGCTCAAAGGTGGAGTTTCACTTTAAGAAAAGCTCTTTACATAAATCTCTATTGAATATTGGTCAAATAATTTTCTTTCCCCCATATTTACACCATTCACATGAAGCCCATGCACAATACAGTTGCACAATAGGAGACACATATAGCTTATTATGTTCGCAGTGAAAAGCTGACTGATCAGCACCATTTGTGTTTCGGCATAAAAGGAAAATGAGACTGAGCATCATAGAATCTGCCGCTTAGCAACAGCTGGACTGCCGAGGATTACTCAATTCTCATATGCCCTGATAAAAACACAGATGCCTCCGCACCAAATTTTAAAATGGGGAAAATGCCAGGAACAAATTCTGCATGCAGTTCATTTCATAAGAAAGCGAGAGCAGTAGAAAATTGATGTAGTGTTTTACAACCATAAAACCTTTTGTATCTTTATATTTAATGTTGTGCTCGGCTCGGCAGACAGCAATCATTCGAGGGGAACAGCCAAGTCGTAATTGAGATGAGATGATAGCTAATCCCCATCCCTGATACACATCTACTCATGTTCCATCAAGTCAGGGCAAGCCTGAATGATGTCTGTCATTTCATGATCTTTATAAAAATAAGGGACTTTCTGACCTGATCCTCTCCACAGATAGCAAAATAATTGAGGCAACTCAGGGGAGTCATCAAGGTTAAGGCTTCATGTTTCAGAACTCCCTTTGTAACCTTAATTGTAGGTAGTGAATAGTGTCCTGCTGGACAATTACACAACTCAGAATGCACTGCAACAATATTGTTGGCTCACTCAGTGTAACTACATTGATGGTTATCAGATCTGGAATTCAATAAGAGGGGCAACATCATAGTTCTCTATATTGTTAGAAGTATAATGAAATATTTGTAGTTCCCTAGTCGCATGATAGACTCTTACACCATAGCATCATTAGTGGAGCTAAGCCAGCTGTTTTTTACAGATGCCACCCACCATCAGCAGTGGGACACCCACCATCAGCAAGTGTAGCCACTTGCCCGTATTTTTAGGGCTACTTTGTTAACAAAATGGCTGCTACCGATCCAGATGCAGTGGTCAAAACCTAAAGGCCGGGTTCACATGGTATACTGTGGCGCATACAGTATACTGCAATTCACGCTCATTGCGCTGTTGAAATTGCGTGTAGTTTCAGCAGCGCAAATGAGGCGCAATAACCCCGAGGCAGATTTCTGCCTCCGATACTTAACTCTGTGACAGCATGTATACACCTGAAAGAACTGACATGTCAATTCTTGTCAGATACGTGCTAAATTTCGATCATAAATTTTACAAGTCTATGCAAAGTGTATTGTACATTGTTTGGGACATATTTCTGCAAAATTACGCTGCGTGAATACGCCCAAAGAGTTATTCCCACCTCCTAGTTTCCAGATTCTATGACGGGAACAAGCCAGTTGCAGAGAACGGAGAGGTGTCCATGCTGCGTGGCTCTCTCCATTTATATCTATGGAAGTTCCAAATACAGGCGAGCACACTCACTCAGCTGTATTCGGAACTCCTATATAAGACTCAAAAAGCCTCACAATGGAGGCCACCTCTCTGATCTAAGAGGACATCTCGTTCCCATCTCATAAGAAGTTAAAAGACAGAAAACCTCTTTAAGTAGATTTTCCCATTCATCTTGGTTGTGTTTAACTGTGCTGTTTTTTTTTTCTTTATCTACAGGTGGAATAGAGAAATTGAGTGTTTCATATAAGCTGCCCAAAGCATACAGCACTGGCTTCATAGGTTGCATGAAGGACGTTCTTATTGACCAGCAAGAGCTGCACTTGGTGGAGGATGCTCTGAATAATCCCCCAATACTATACTGCTCAGCCAAATAATCCAAGACCAACTCATCTTCCTCCTTTCTGGCCGGCCCCCTTTCCCTCCTCTCCCCGCCATCCACTGCTGTAATTATTTTCTATTTTTGTAAACTTATTGCTTTTTATATTTTGTGTGTGGGGGGAGGAAGGAGAAGGCGATGTCTGTATACGTGTGGACGCGTGTGACTTCCGATAATGCAACCAGACCAAAATCCCCATAGGGTGGGCACAATTTTATCTAATAGAGAGTTTGTTATTCGCAGGTATTATGTGAGGAATGTGCACCTCACAAGGGCCTTATTCAAGTCAAATCAGGGATTACTGGGAGAGATAAAGCAGAATTTTGTATTGAAGTGCTAAATGACATTTGTATGGGGGTTGGTTGCATCTGTGTTGTTGCCTTGGTGTGTATGAGTGCATGCGTCTTGACCCCCTTCTCATCATGTGTGGTGCTTGGGCCGTACACTCTCACCGTGAGAGATACCTGTGTTATGAGTTTTGATGGATGTCCCTGCTGCTGACTGCCTTGCATGCCTGAGACATGATCTTAAGAAAAGATAAGGAGGTGAGGGGGTCTCTGGTGTAAAAACGTGGCCTTCTTGTACAATGCTCTTCAGTTTTGCAAGGTCTGAATGATTCCTAAACCCCCTACCCATGAACTTCCCATATCTCATCAATATTGTAACGCTCCGCTAGGGATCTCCATTATAGAACCTTCCAGTCTTACATTCCTTGGTTTTCGTTTGCGGTTCTGACTGTGAGGTGATGTTGAAGTCATTTTTGTCACAGCATAATTAAAGTGGAGGACGCTGGAGGAGAGTGGTGTCTGACCTCCAATTCCATTTGTACATTCGACCTGGAAGGTGGTTGTTGATTTCTTTGGTCCAGTAATGTCGTAGAGTAATTTCCTTGGCTTATCCCATGTTATAATGCTAAGGAAAGGCATAATCCCTTCTAGGACAGGGTGTTTATAAAAAATGCTGGAGGAGATATTTTTGGAGATTTTTTTTTTTGTGTTACTTTTATTCAGCTTTTTAGTTGTTTATGAATTCATAATTACCATCTTTTTGTTCTGGTAACATTTGTTTAACTCTTACTCTTAACCAATTTTACACCCAACAGCCTCTAGGAGTATTGAGGAGGGTTGTAAAGAGGTCTAATTTAGGACAAAAAAAAAACAATTAGCAACGAAACATGATCAATTCCCATAATTCCCATTTTAATTGAGGATCTCATTTGTCTTCACAAGCTGGGACCTATATACCTATAATAATTGCACATTTCACATCATTTGAGCTGTACATAAAGTTACATCTAGATGGCGTGTCCTTACCAGATATATAACAATCTGGAACTTTAAATGTGAATTTGTGGTACAAACAGCTAGACCAGTAATTTCATTCGGATAACCATAAATTCACATGGTTGACCAGGAACTCTTGTAGAATCCATATGACTAAGTCTTGTCACCAGGTAACAGATCCAGCCCCGCTTTCTTACTGCTTCTCTTCTCCCATGAGATGGGAATGCCTTTGTTCCCCTCTTGAATGATAGCAATAATGATCCATAAACGAACAATTATCCTAGAGATTCCATGGTCACCATTCTGATGATGGTTCATAGGCCACCAGTGGTATCATAAATGTTATATGGTGTCGAAGCAAGGCCTCCAAAAAATGGAAGAGACCATAAGGTTTTATGTTACACTGTTCATCTCATAAATCAAACGACCCATAAAAGAAGGGTTAAACAAATGTAAAGCATAATTTTACGGGAGGATTATCTGTGCATTGTCCTCCTATGTAGAGGATCATGTCTGGACAGTTATGGGGTATGCCAACATATAAAGCTTATGTAGGTGGTGACACAAGCTCTTCCCAGGTGTGAACGCAATCTGCTTTACTGTCTTATTGTGTATGAAATAGGAAGACATTGTATCCGATAACATGGATGTACTTCTGTAGGTACAACGTTTCTAACTGTGTTTTCGATGAGTAACTCATGATGGTTAGGTTGATGAGATCTTAATCTTGTGAGTGTCTGATGTGTGCGCCTGATCCTTCTCCCTGGCTTGTCTGTAATTCTACCTTGTTCTAGTATGAAATATACATATTTATATGCTGTAAATTCCTCTGTATGCACAACACTTAGAATTTTCTTTTATGGAGAACAGAAATCTCATGTCTTCTCCTCGGCATCCATATGTCTTAGTTGTTTTTGTTCTTCGGAAGCAGTTTTATAACTGTTAAACAATACTGGTAGAATATGGAAGAGCTGAATGGCGACCACTCTCCAGCCTTTAAGAGGGAAAGATTCCTAATTTAAGCCACAAAACCAGATTTGCCCTTCTAGGTTGCAACAGATGGTCATGTCCAGCAAGCAATGCAGTAGACATTAAGTTTACAATGTATTATTCCTACTCAAATTGCATAGAAATCTTCATTTTTTTTTGGTGGTGCTATTTGTGTACTTAAAACAGAGACCAAAAGTATTTCCAAGTTTTTTTGACTAGAGGTGGAATGGGCATTATAATAAGGACCATATGCCAACCTCTGCAGACTGCACATGTGCATACAAGTGGGATTGACTGTGTATGGAGCTTGTTTCTTGTGTCCAAATGAGGACGATTCACTTTACCTTAGGGAGAGAGGGGTGGGAAGGGTAAGCTATGTATTACCAAGGGCTTGTCATACACTATCCAACACATGCCAGAGAACAAATATAGGGGACAAAACAATTGTGTCCCTGCTTAGTAACCACAGAATATGCCCTTTGATGATACTAGTTAGACATAGTTTTAGTCTCTCAGATGGTCATGCGGTAGTCTCTCCAGAGCTTTCGAGAGTAAGAGGCCAAGCTCAAACGTTAACATATTCAACCAATTATTTTTATGCTGTAGATTACCCATTTGTTTGCAGTGACCTTGTTCTATAGGTTACAGGGCAGTTTTGGGGGTTTTTTTGCACGTCATTACAATAAAGAACTCTCTGTGGTTTTACAAATATGTCAATCAAAATAACATTTTATTAAAAAAATGGTGAAGAACATTGTAAAAATGGAATTATGCCACAGCAAATTTTCTGTCGGCTGCAAAGGATAATGGACTCCTGAATGCCATAGAACAATGGTGGCCAACTTAAAGGACAGTCAGTGGTCAATGGAGGAGCACGTGATGGTAGGAGAAAGGCCAAGAACTTTACATTGACCGCTGCAGCTGAAGAAGATATCCTCAAACAAGCCCGTCCTGTGTTCGATACAGCCATAAATATGACCATTCACCATCTTTCCAGGCATAACTGACTTTGTGTGCACTTACATTTCAGTTAGTTTTACTTTTTCTGGTTTACTAGCATCTATATCCATAATGTACAAATTGATTTTTTTTAATTTATGTCTGTCAATACATCACAATTCTAGGGTAGTAAATCCGCTGTGATCTGCTGTAGGAGTCTTGGAGGACCGGGCACAGTATACAGTACAGCATGTTATAACCATTACTAACTTTATTACTTGTCTTTTGTCCAATCACCACAAAATAAAGTCTGAAAACTATTTAAAAAAAAGTCTCTTGTTACTTTACCAAGGATAGTGTTCAATAGGCATGTTGTGAAATTACAAATGAAAGGAGTTTAACTATTTATACACAAGTCAATCAGTTTATTTAAAATGCAGGATTTATGAAAAAAAAATCTTCATTAAAAACATGGTAAATAAATGCAATTGCAGAACCTTTTAGCCCAAGACACCATTGGGACATGCAGTTTACTGGAAAATTTACCATGAATCCTTTGGAACTTTTTTTTTTTTTAAAGTACTTATTTTTTAAATTTATTTTTTTAAACTTTTTCCACACAAGAGAAAAAGAACATTACATACACTCAGTCCAGCATGGTCAAGTATTACATCCGATTAGAAGTATATTAATAACCAATTTTGGTAGTCAGGCGATAAATTTCCTGCACTTAAAGGGGTTGTCATAGGCTGCATGAATGAATAATGCTGCTTTGCTCTGTCACTTCCTGGTCAAGCTATCTGTAATTAGCATATGAGCTCTGTGCAGGGCCGGACTGGGAATAGAAATCAGCCCTGGCACTAAGCCCCCAGCAGCCCACATACAATATCCACTTACAAAATTCCCCTTGTTCTCGCACCTCGCCACTTTCTAAAATAAACTACACTATAAAGGTGCTTTCACACAGAGCATTTTTTTTGCGTTTTTTATGTGTTTTTGGTGCGTTTTTGTGCAGAAAGGCAGAGTAGTTAATGCTGTTCTTTTCTGCAAAAAAAAAAAAAAAAAAACGCACCAAAAACAGCTCCATGTGAAAATCCCCTAAAGACAAGAAAGAAAGAGAAAGTGGTGCAGAGAAACCCCTCATCACAGAGTCAGGTGTGCGCTTTACAATCAGGGACAAGCCCACACTGACACTACATAAGCACCAGCATAACCTACAACCAATCACATCCCCAGTAGTCAGGTCACCATCACATGAATACAGCACTGATTCAACACAGGAGTAAAATTACCGCTTACAGCAGGGACTCACAGGAGACGTCATCTCTGATGGGAGTTGTCTTCTTCTCCTTTTCTTCTGCATCTGGCCCAAACCTCCATGATGTCTTCCCTGATGAGTCGTTCCCTTCCCTTTTTTTCTCTCTCCGGTACAGCATGCAATGTCTTCTTCTCCCGGTCACTACTCGTCCCTGTAGAATTTACCACAAATACATCTTAGACTCCTCTCTCTTCCAGCACTTTCCTATCAATTCCCACCTCTGTACAAACTCCCCATCCATAGAGGCCCAAATAGTAATAGTGCCCTTCTGGTGCCCTACACAATAATTGTACCCCATTAGACCCTATTAGGTCTACCCCATTAGGTAGGTAAACAGGGCCTTCCTCCATTAATTTGGTAGGTAGACAGGGCCTAAACCTGTAATTAGCCAGATAGATAGGACAGCCCCTAGTAAATAGCCAGGTAGCTGGGGCTGCCCCCAGTAACTAGCAATGTAGCTGGGGCTTCCCCCACTAACTAGCCATGTAGCTGGGGCTGCCCCCAGTAACTAGCCATGTAGATGGGGCTTCCCCCACTAACTAGCCATGTAGCTGGGGCTTCCCCCACTAACTAGCCATGTAGCTGGGGCTTCCCCCACTAACTAGCCATGTAGCTGGGGCTTCCCCCACTAACTAGCCATGTAGCTGGGGCTGCCCCCAGTAACTAGCCAGGTAGATAGGGCTGCCCCCAGTAACTAGCCAGGTAGAAAGGGCTCCCCCAGTAACTAGCCAGGTAGATAGGGCTGCCCCCAGTAACTAGCCAGGTAGATAGGGCTGCCCCCAGTAACTAGCCAGGTAGATAGGGCTGCCCCCAGTAACTAGCCAGGTAGATAGGGCTGCCCCCAGTAACTAGCCAGGTAGATAGGGCTGCCCCCAGTAATTAACCAGGCGACAGGGCCAGTAAGGAGCTAGGCAGGGACAGGGCCAGTAAGGAGCCAGGTGACAGGGCCAGTAAGGAGGCAGGGACAGGGCCAGTAAGGAGCTAGGCAGGGACAGGGCCAGTAAGGAGGCAGGTGACAGGGCCAGTAAGGAGCCAGGCAGGGACAGGGCCAGTAAGGAGCCAGGCAGGGACAGGGCCAGTAAGGAGCCAGGCAGGGACAGGGCCAGTAAGGAGCCAGGTGACAGGGCCAGTAAGGAGCTAGGCAGGGACAGGGCCAGTAAGGAGCTAGGCAGGGACAGGGCCAGTAAGGAGCTAGGCAGGGACAGGGCCAGTAAGGAGCTAGGCAGGGACAGGGCCAGTAAGGAGCTAGGCAGGGACAGGGCCAGTAAGGAGCCAGGCAGGGACAGGGCCAGTAAGGAGCCAGGCAGGGACAGGGCCAGTAAGGAGCCAGGCAGGGACAGGGCCAGTAAGGAGCCAGGCAGGGACAGGGCCAGTAAGGAGCCAGGCAGGGACAGGGCCAGTAAGGAGCCAGGCAGGGACAGGGCCAGTAAGGAGCCAGGCAGGGACAGGGCCAGTAAGGAGCCAGGCAGGGACAGGGCCAGTAAGGAGCCAGGCAGGGACAGGGCCAGTAAGGAGCCAGGCAGGGACAGGGCCAGTAAGGAGCCAGGCAGGGACAGGGCCAGTAAGGAGCCAGGCAGGGACAGGGCCAGTAAGGAGCCAGGCAGGGACAGGGCCAGTAAGGAGCCAGGCAGGGACAGGGCCAGTAAGGAGCCAGGCAGGGACAGGGCCAGTAAGGAGCCAGGCAGGGACAGGGCCAGTAAGGAGCCAGGCAGGGACAGGGCCAGTAAGGAGCCAGGCAGGGACAGGGCCAGTAAGGAGCCAGGCAGGGACAGGGCCAGTAAGGAGCCCGGCAGGGTCGGGGCCAGTAAGGAGCCAGGCAGGGACAGGGCCAGTAAGGAGCCAGGCAGGGACAGGGCCAGTAAGGAGCCAGGCAGGGACAGGGCCAGTAAGGAGCCAGGCAGGGACAGGGCCAGTAAGGAGCCAGGCAGGGACAGGGCCAGTAAGGAGCCAGGCAGGGACAGGGCCAGTAAGGAGCCAGGCAGGGACAGGGCCAGTAAGGAGCCAGGCAGGGACAGGGCCAGTAAGGAGCCAGGCAGGGACAGGGCCAGTAAGGAGCCAGGCAGGGACAGGGCCAGTAAGGAGCCAGGCAGGGACAGGGCCAGTAAGGAGCCAGGCAGGGACAGGGCCAGTAAGGAGCCAGGCAGGGACAGGGCCAGTAAGGAGCCAGGCAGGGACAGGGCCAGTAAGGAGCCAGGCAGGGACAGGGCCAGTAAGGAGCTAGGCAGGGACAGGGCCAGTAAGGAGCCAGGCAGGGACAGGGCCAGTAAGGAGCCAGGCAGGGACAGGGCCAGTAAGGAGGCAGGTGACAGGGCCAGTAAGGAGCCAGGCAGGGACAGGGCCAGTAAGGAGCCAGGTGACAGGGCCAGTAAGGAGCCAGGTGACAGGGCCAGTAAGGAGCCAGGTGACAGGGCCAGTAAGGAGCTAGGTGACAGGGCCAGTAAGGAGCTAGGCAGGGACAGGGCCAGTAAGGAGCTAGGTGACAGGGCCAGTAAGGAGCCAGGCAGGGACAGGGCCAGTAAGGAGCCAGGCAGGGACAGGGCCAGTAAGGAGCTAGGCAGGGACAGGGCCAGTAAGGAGCCAGGCAGGGACAGGGCCAGTAAGGAGCTAGGCAGGGACAGGGCCAGTAAGGAGCCAGGCAGGGACAGGGCCAGTAAGGAGCCAGGTGACAGGGCCAGTAAGGAGCCAGGCAGGGACAGGGCCAGTAAGGAGCCAGGCAGGGACAGGGCCAGTAAGGAGCCAGGCAGGGACAGGGCCAGTAAGGAGCCAGGCAGGGACAGGGCCAGTAAGGAGCTAGGCAGGGACAGGGCCAGTAAGGAGCCAGGTGACAGGGCCAGTAAGGAGGCAGGTGACAGGGCCAGTAAGGAGCCAGGTGACAGGGCCAGTTATGAGTTTAAAAAATAAAGAAAAATACAACTCACGTGCAGGAGCCGGCTTCCTGGAGAGGCAGAGGCGCGTTCAGCAGGGGCTGCAGGACTGGGGAGGCGGAGCCAGTGATCAGCTCTATTGTTCCCTGTGAGCTAGCTGCCTCCAGGCTCCCTCTCTGCACCTCCGGCCCCGCCTCCTGAGCTGTCAGCACATCACCCAGACAGCACAGACGAGCTGCGGCCGCTGCGGAGCGTCCGGCTCACTGCGGCCCTCAGTAGTGGCGCGGCGGCCGGCGAGCCCTCTGTAGTGGCCGCAGCCAGACGTGTCTATGTCTCAATCTTGCTGTAAGCACCCCTGCTTACTGCGGCGGCCCTCAGTAGCAGCACAGCGACCTGCAGACCCACTGTATTGGCCGCAGCCCGCCTCTGCGCGGGCGCGGCCGGCAGCCCTTAGTAGTGGCCGCAGCCGACATCAGATGCGTGCTGGTGCTGCTATGTCCTGCTTTGGACATAGCAGCACCATAGCAAACAAGTACCAGCACGCGCAGCACTGCCTTAGCAGCCCGTCGCGGCGGCTGCTTCACTCCGCGGCGGCACTGCTATAAGGGGAGCAGTGCCGGCAGGTACGTTCGGGCGGCCCACCTGTGTCCCGGTTGCGCGGCCCGCCGGGCATCCGCCCGGTCGGGCAGGTTCTCAGTCCGGGCCTGTCTCTGTGTATTCAGACTTCTCTGTTTATCAGTCTAGATTAGCTAAATTACCTTCTCTGAGCTAAACTGCTGACCTAATATAAACAGTAGAGTAATTAGTCTTTTGTCTGAAAGATCAGATAACACACAAGCTCTCACTGCCTGCCACAACCTGTGTGATGACTTCACTCCCTGCTATCAGATAGAACAAACAGCAGGTGATAGGGAGTACACAGGTCAGTCACTTGGGAAACCAGAAAGCCCTCAGGAGGTGATAAAATCATCTGTAGTTCCTTAACAAAAAAAGATGAACAAAGCAATATATTTAGAAAACGTTTTCATTTAGTGTTCCCTACATTTTGAAAGCTATTCTTTGTAGTGAGACAACCCCTTTAAGCAACACAAAATATAACTGAATATGGGCAGAAGCCGATTCAGCAATACAAAAGTACAAAGAGGAAGCAAAAGCATAACACACCGTACAAATGGTATCTTATCTGACCAACTCCGATGCCAGTTTAATATTAGGGAACTTAAAAATTAATTTGCCAGGGACCTTCTAAAAAAAAAAAAAAAATCAAACATTTTTGGATTTTTTGTAATGGTTGCTGAGTGTCTTAATATCACAATTATACACAGGTCCCTGAACATATAATATTAATTGGCTCCAAAAGGCTATTATGTGTTGTAACCAGAACTCTGGATAATGGTTCTGTAGCCCCAAAATGTCACCAACATAACGAAGATTAAGCAGATAACTAATACAGATAAAGTAAGTCCTCACATGATATCAGAAAGAGCTGCTGGAAGCTGGAAACACTTTCTACGGTGAGGAAAGGAGCTTCTTTGGGTCATGTACTTCATACATAATGTACCAGAAAAAAAGAAAATGGATCCCTCACATGCTGCCCAAAAGAGCCGCTAATCCTGGCACATGTAAGAGCAGTACAGGACACGTAATACAATACTGTAATGTAGAGAAGCGCTAATAGATCGTCAATCACTGCATGTTGCTTACACATGTAAGAGCAATACAGGACATGTAGTACCTCACTGTACTGTAGAGAGGCGATCACTGCAGATACTTCACTAATACAGATGTTTTATAGATAAAATGTTTGTGATAATTGGTTGGATCTTCCATCAGTCACATGTGCTGCAGATCGACAGTGTCTGGGACATTGTATGGTAAATGTGGTCTCAAGATACAATGTCCCAGGAAAGACCATTGTATTTTGAAAAGAAAACATTGTATCCGGAGGCCGTTGTAACTTGATAGACCTCTATAGTGTGAATTTGTGGATTTTTATACTTTCTTACAGTTATTATTTAAAATCCGCACTCCAAGTTCTCTACCTTTTAAATATGGTCCTGCAAAGAGTTTGCCCCATCTGAACATCCTTTTCCATATGTTTTGTTAGAATAAACAGATGTCATAGAGGGGAGAACTCAGATGGAAGTACTCTGCCTGGGATCCAACTCTATACACTATGACGTAGCAGTGTGCCCCGCTCAGGTGGTCCTGGCTTATTTAGAAATGACATGGTCAGCCATTCAGCTGAATGACCGGCATGTGATACTAAATTTAAACACCTAGCAAGCCTGGTCCGAAGTAAGAACTCCTAACTAAAGATACCTTTGTGGTTTACAAACTAACAAGAACTCATGGTGTATGGTAAGGCAACAAACTGAACATTGGTGGGGAAAGAAAAAGCAGCGTGCCTGACCCTTCAAATATACAAAGACCAGTGCACACCCTAGTGGGGCAGAGGAGGATGATGCCAGTGACAGGGAGAGGGTTGTAATCAGTGGATGGAGAAAGCTACTGACAGCGACTTCCTTACAGTCAAAATTACAGTTACCATATTGAAACCCTGATGGACCCAATCTAAGTCAATCTAGTCTGTTGGGATCCCTAACATGATGGATCTCCAGCTGTGGTTTTTGTTATAAACAGAAGCCTCAACACAGTTAGGCTGCGTCCCCACGGCAGACGACAAATACCAGGTTTATCCGGTTTGTGTGCTGTGCCGCGGGGTGGGGCGGCTTTTCTCCGCGATGAGCAGAGAAAAGCCCTTCCCCTTCACATTGGAAACCGGACGGAAGAATGTGCATGTTCAATCTTTTTTGGGCGGCCCGAAGGCGGAAAAATCACTACACGGAAATCCCGTGCAGTGGGGACTGCTGCACGGTTTTCCATAGAGCCCCGTTGTGCTCATTTGCGGACGGTTTTTCAGACGGTCTGCAAAACCGCAAACCGCCTGAAAAACCGGCCGAAAACCCGTGCAGTGGGGACATGCCCTTAACAGAACATAACCTTTCAGTGTTCTCCTACCAAACCCTCCGGACGCCATCCTCTGTACACAGTAGCTTATCACTTACTAGAACATTATTTGTGATGTGAACCTTTCCAGAATATAAATGTATTTCCCAGAATGCTACAAGCAAACATTTAAAATATGTTTTCTTCTTCCAGAAAAAGAAAGAGAATCTGAATATGATTCAAGGTCAATCTGTATAAATATGTATATATAGAATTCTAAATATGAAAGAATATGACTCCGCTTAGATCAATTTCACTGTATTCAGTATCACATCAAATTCATTTCAGCCTATTTGCAGCCAGCAAAAATTATCTTAAAAGTAATGCAAGCGGAGATGTAACCAGAAGCTACTGAGCCCAAATGCATCTGTATAAGCCCCCACCTATCAAGTGCCATTTATATTACTGGTGATTTGTCCCGTGGTGTAGGGACCTTGAGACCCCGGTGTGACTGTCAGTCAATATCCTTAACTGCAAACAAGAGAGTCCTGCATTTCTGATATAACCCTATTTAAATAGTGAAAAAGAGCTAGAGCTATTGGAAGTGAGTAGTGTTGATCGAACTGTTCTAGAAAAGTTAAGTTCTAGTAGAAATTCTCGAATTTTTAGAACACGAACCAAACTTTTTACTGTTCGTTCATGTAAAGTTCTTGTTCTACGCGCCATTTTCAGTTTAGTTTTCAGCGGCTTTCTGCACTTATGGCAGCCATCGAATCAGTGCAGAGCACAGAGAAGCATCAAAAATGTCAACACTGAGGGGTAGGGCCCTCATTGGCTCCTAAAACCACATGACCATGTTATATATATTTCACTCTATTGCCTTGTGAACACCATTTTCAGCTCACTCTCTATACTGTACAGGCTGCTCTTAGTTAGATAGCATTTTCCTCACAATAGACATCACTTGTAAGGGAGTTTGGTATTGCTGGCTGCATCTTTTCCACACCCAGAAGCTGTTATTTGGTGATATTTGCAGGCTCACATAATGTCTAATTCTCATATATATGGATATATATTATACAGAGTGCTTGGATTTGCTAAATCATGCTCAGTGCCCAAAAGTTCAGTTTTTGCAGTTTTGCGGTTCTGTAGTTGTGTAACACACTGTCTCCAAATCTTCTATGTGTCAAAGGGGCTTTTGGGCCCTCTTCAGGATTCAGGGCCCCATAGCAGCTGCTACTGCTGCACCTCCTATAGCTATGCCCCTGCTTGCAAGCTGTCCTCATCTTTTCAGTTAGCCATTGAAAGGAATTAAGCATTTTAGCCTCTCAATTTTTTTTCTGTCACTCTTTGGCCGTGTTCACACGGCTTATTCCCGACGGATTTGTGCGCCGTATTGAGCGCACAAATCCGCCGTGAATAAGGGGCGGGACAGGGGCGGGGCCGGAGCGCGGCGGGGGCGCCGCTCCCGGCCCCATAGACAATGCATTGTTTACGGCATGTCCGCGCCGTAAATAATGTGCATGTCACTTTCTCCCCCCGCGGCGGATTTGCCGAGCGGGGAGGAGCGACGGATTCCACTGTTCTCAATGAGAGCAGTGGATTACCGTAATTGCTGCCGCGGATTGGCGCCGTACTGAAGCACAAATCCGGCGCGCAGTACGGCGCCAATACGCGGCAGAGTAAGCCGTGTGAACGAGGCCTTAGAGACAAATTTTCTTCACTAAGTTGTTCCACGTGTCCATTTTACTGTTTTGGATGGTACTTCCAGCGTCTCCTCACCTGTATAGGTTGCAAAATTAACCAGAACATCTTCTCCCATAGACTTTAATGGGGTTTGAAGTTTGAATTCAAATAGAACTTCGAACCGAACTCACAAAAGTTCGAGGTTCTAATCGAACTAGAACTTTTTACTGTTCACTCAACACTAGAAGTGAAGTTTACTTACAGTCACATCCAACCCATTAAAGAGCCTTGAAATATAATTGGGCATTTTCAGCCAAGCCAGTGGCTTCTCTGTAAGGAAAAAACTCCCATCTGCAGACAGCCCATGGCATTGTGGAGCCGATCTTTGCCTGGCTGGGTGAAAAGCCTTTGATGTAGTTCTGAGGGAATAACATTTCACGTCAGAAACAGAGCCGTCTTAACAGCATTATGGGCCCCTGGGCAGAGCTGTGCACTGGGCCCCCCAATCACTCACAGGAATAAATATACACATTATCGATAAACTTATAGCCTACAACACTGTCACTTAGAGACCACATAGCGGTCAGACACTAGCTCATGTCACCATCACATGGCAGTGACTACAGCACTAATTTAACACAGAAGTGAATAACTCCTGACATCCCGGAACTCACAGGACACATCCCAAGTCGTTCTTTTTCCCTTTTCTTCTCCATCCGTCCAGACCGCCATGATGACTTCTCCGAGGCCATAATTCGTCCCTGCAGAATTTAACACAAAAACATCTTAGAATCCTCAGTTTATCAGCACTTTGCTACCAATTCCTACCTTTGGTATGGGTGCCCCCTATTCAGTAAGTGGTGTTTCCCACCAATAAGTAGGTAGGTAGGTATATAGACCCCCAGTAGTTATATAGATCCCAGTAGGTAGGTATATAGGCCCACTGTAGGAAGATGAACAGACCCCTGTAGATAGATATATATGCCCCCTTTAGATAGTTATACAGCCCCCTGAAGGTAGGTATATATGCCCCCTTATAGACAGGTATACAATCCCCTATAGGTAAGTAGGTTGGTAGGTAGTTAAATATGCACCCTGTAGCTAGATAGGTAGAAATAATTGCCCCTTGTAGGTAGATAGAAAGGCCTCTGTATATACAACCCACTATAGGTAGGTAAGCTGCCCCCTGTATACATAGCCCCCTGTATATATGCCCCCCTGTAATATAGTCCCCTCTATATATGGCCCTTTGTAATATAGTCCCCTGTATATATGGCTCCCTGTACTATAGTACCCTGTAATATAACCCCCTTTACATATGGCCCCCTGTCGTTCAGTCCCCTGTTACATGGCCCCCTGTATTAAAGTGCCCGGTAATGTGGCCCCCTGTATTATAGTCCCCTGTATATATGGCCCCTTGTATTACAGTCCCCTGTATTATAGTCCCCTGTAATATGGCCCCCTGTATTATAGTTCCCTGTACATATGGCCCCCTGTATTACAGTCCCCTGTAATATAGTCCCCTGTTTATATGGCCCCCTGTATTATAGTCCCCTGTATATATGGCCCCCGGTATTATAGTCCCCTGTATATATGGCCCCATGTAGTATTGTCCCAAGTAATATGGCCCCTGTATTTTAGTTCCTTGTATATATGGCCCCCTGTATTATAGTCCCCTGTATATACAGCCCCCTGTATTATAGTCTCCTGTAATATGGCCCCCTGTATTACAGTCCCCTGTATATATGGCCCCCTGTATTATAGTCCCCTGTATATATGGTCCCCTATATTATAGTTCCCTGTATATATGGCCCCCTGTATTATAGTCCCCTGTATATACAGCCCCCTGTATTATAGTTCCCTGTATATATGGCCCCCTTTATTATAGTCCCCTGTATAAACAGCCCCCTGTAGGCTCCTCTGATTTAGAAAAGAAATAAATAAAAATGTTACTTACCTCTCCACCGCCGACCTGGGAGCTAGTTTCTGGCGTAGCGGCGTGATGTCATTGTGCCATCTACACTGGGATGTTGCTCCCGGATCTCCTAGGTCGGAAGCCTATGGGCTGTCGGCTTAGGAGATACAGCCGCGCAGGAGGTGTAATCTCGCCTTCTGCTTCGCTTAATGATGCAACGAGTCCGGGCCTCCCACACAGACGTGCCGCCTGGACCTGCCGCAGGGGCTGTTACTGCACCGAAGGGTCCTTTGCACTAATGAGAAGCAATTGCCCCAAAACAGCAGTCTGCAGATAAAAGGCTTTTGTTCAAGGAATACCTACTGGCTTGGATGAACATCACCAGTCATGTTTAAAGGCAGATTTGCTTCACAAAGCAGCAAAGAAGAAGTCGGACACAGGAAAGGAACATGTCACAAAGCAGTGCACATATCTCAGGCAAATTATAGTACAAGAAAAATTACAGAAAATGTTATTTTGTGGGACTGCATTAGGGGTTCCCCAGGAGTAGAAACATTTTTTACGGGTTCTCCTGCAGTAATGAGGTTGCAGATCACTGCTTCACGGTGATATGGAACAGAAATCTCAGTTTGATATTAAAAACCCAAATGACATCCATTGCTTTGTTTCCCAATACATTCAGGCAGTTCCTAGGAAACCATAACTGATGACATCGCAGGGGTTCCCAATGCAGAGAGGACATGGTCTGTGTTATTTCTGCAGCTTGCTCTATACAGACCAATGGTGACAAGAACCCAGTTGGCTTCTAGCATTATTTATTTATATAGCACCATTATATGGTCCATATAGTGCAGAGATTGTCATTATTCACATTGTAGCCTGTCTCCTTTGGGGCTCACAATCTAAATTCCATTTTAAACTACCTGTGTATTTTTTTGGTGTTTTGGGAAAACCGGAATGCCAGGGGAAAGCCATACAATGCCATAAATCCCTTGGTGGGATTTACAGGACCCCAGTGCCAACTACTGAGACAGGGCGCTGCCTGATATCACTATATCACTGTTACTAGAGTTAGGGTTTATTCACACGGCATGTCGGGTCCGTGTGAACATATGCTTTTGGATGCATGTTTAGGTCCATCTAGACCAGTGTTTCTCAACTCCAGTCCTCAGGACCCACCAACAGGCCAAGTTTTCAGAATTTCCTTAGCATTGCACAGGTGATATAATTATGGTCAGTGCATTCTGCACAGGTGATGTAATTATGGTCAGTGCATTCTGCACAGGTGATATCATTATTGTCAGTGCATTCTGCACAGGTGATATCATTATGGTCAGTGCATTCTGCACAGGTGATATAATTATTGTCAGTGCATTCTGCACAGGTGATATCATTATTGTCAGTGCATTCTGCACAGGTGATATCATTATGGTCAGTGCATTCTGCACAGGTGATATCATTATGGTCAGTGCATTCTGCACAGGTGATATCATTATGGTCAGTGCATTCTGCACAGGTGATATCATTATGGTCAGTGCATTCTGCACAGGTGATATCATTATTGTCAGTGCATTCTGCACAGGTGATATCATTATTGTCAGTTCATTCTGCACAGGTATTATCATTATTGTCAGTGCATTCTGCACAGGTGATATCATTATTGTCAGTGCATTCTTCACAGGTAATATCATTATGGTCAGTGCATTCTGCACAGGTAATATCATTATGGTCAGTGCATTCTGCACAGGTGATATCATTATTGTCAGTGCATTCTGCACAGGTGATATCATTATTGTCAGTGCATTCTGCACAGGTGATATCATTATTGTCAGTGCATTCTGCACAGGTGATATCATTATTGTCAGTGCATTCTGCACAGGTGATATCATTATTGTCAGTGCATTCTGTGGGAGATTCTGAAAACATGACCTGTTGGTGGGTCTTGAGGACGGGAGTTGAGAAACACTGATGTAGACGGACCCAAACACGCATCAAACAATGAGCAGTAAGTTTTACATTGCTCGCAATGTAAAACACGTATAGCCGTTTACGAGTGATCGCCGGTGTGTGTTTACTTACGTCTTTCGGATCCGTTCCAAGGATTGACATGTCCAGTCTTGATCCAAAACACACAGCAGGAGCCCTATAATAAAGTATAGGGTGCGATCCTGCTGCATCCAACATGGACCCGAAATCGTATCCAAAAACGCTGTGTGACCAAACCCTTACATGTTATTTTACCATAAAATGCAAGTGCACAGGGCAATAAACCCATAGTCCAGTATTAGACATCCTGCAGAAGACATGAGTGTCAGGTGCTCAGACAGTAATATGTTCATTTCATGCAGAATACGCTAATTACACTCAGACACTAATTTTCGGTCTGTTAAACCCTGGCCTCATCTGTTGTTATCTGCTCTTGTGCCTGCACTAAGAATTCCTGTACCACGATGATTATCAGCCATGTACAGAAAATGTAAAGCTTAGGGTATGTTCACACGATGCACTGCGGCGTAATACATTGTGTGTTTCGGCAGCTCGTACTACTGTCAGAGTAATAAGTTATTATAATTACTACTCCCAGAAGGGTCACATCTTTGGGTGTCGCCAGCTGGCTACGAGGTGGGGGGGGGGGGCAGCCCGCCGGCCCCATAGACATGCATTACTCGCGACGCGTATTCTCCGCAAGTAACTGACATGTCACATATCTCCCCGCGCGTACAATGCGATCGTATTGTACGAGCGGGGAGAGGAGGTGTAATGCATAGTTCTCTATGAGAACTATGGATTACCGTTATTTCGGCGCGAATCTCGCCCGTATTAGAGCAAAAATACACGGCGAAATGTGCACCGAAATTACCCCGTGTGAACATAGCCTCAGTTGTGCACATACACATTAGAAGGCATTTATGGCTGCACTGCCAAAACCATCTACTATGTATCGGGGTGTCCTAGGCCTCACCCAACTACCTCCACCCCTACCAACCGCAGATTTCAGAAGAAAGAAGTCTCAGGAATTAAGGCATATTGGGTTTTAACAAAATCCTTTGTTCCTGAGGGAGAGAAGCTGATACCAGGGGAGACCATCAGTCAGTTATTTTGCCCCAACTAAAACACATCCTCCACCAAGTTGAGCATGTATACATGTTAAGGAGGCAGAAGGATTAGATATTGGGCCTTATGTATGAAATCAGTCTAGCAGTAAGACTGTCTTTGTTGCCCATAGCAACCAATCAGAGCCCGTAGCAACCAGAGATCAGCTTTTCTTTTTCCAGAACACTATATGAAATGAGAGCTCTGATTGGTTGCTTTGGGTAACAAAGCCAGTCTTACTGCTAGACTGATTTCATACATAAGGCCCAGTGGTGTAACTAGAGAAACATGGGCCCCATAGCAAACTTTTGGATGGGGCCCCCTACCCCCCGACCCCGACCTGCCCACCAACATTTACCGGGACATGCAGTTACTAGATAATACAAGGGACAAATACCTCACCGTACATCTCACCATCATACTGCTACCAAAAAATCCCACTATACCAAGACCAACATTACCAATAACTCTACTACATAAGCATACCTCCCAACTTTTATAGATTGCAAAGAGGGACATATCAGGCCACGCCTCTAACCACACCCAAAATATGACATCACACCAAGACACGCCTCTAACCATGCCCAAACACAAAACATCACACCAAGACACACCTCTAACCACGCCCATATACATACATGCCAACCTTTTAGACAACCGAAAAGGGAGATATTTTCAGGATTGTATTGTATCCAATGATGAAATATTATACAGCTAAGAAGCAGTCAGATACTTTTTAAAGCTAGACAGTCAGTTTATTGACGCAAATCTATTGCCCAAATTAAAAAGAGGGACACTTATAGAGCTAAGAGGGACAGAGGGACAAGGGTTAAAAATAGGGACTGTCCCTCCAAAATAGGGACACTTGGGAGATATGCATAAGGACCGGATTAAACCGGCAGAACATGACCACAAATTACCACCACATAGTGGTACACAAAGACCAATAGTACCGCCATATAGTGACCATATAGTGGTAGGTATCACTTCATTTTTTTTTTTGTTTCCCAGTATGTTCTATGGTACAGTCAATAACACCAAAAAATACATCTTGTGCCACAGAAAACAATTACATGGAAAAAAAAGTTCCTGCTTTCAATAAGGGGTTAAGGAGTTTGGGGCAGGATAAAAGTGGCAGTTTCATCTCTTTTATTGATTTTTATTCATTTTTTTTATATTGTGCCCCACATAAGGTCAGAAAAAAACCTTTAGGGGCCATTTTTACAGAGCTGATCTGGATGTCCTAGGAGTACGTTCACACGGCATAATTGCAGGGTGCATTTTTGGCACATAATTGCACTGCAAGATGCCCAAAATGCGCCCCGCAATTATGGCGATTCATAGTTCTGACAGAGCTATGAACACCCGATGTTTTCCCCAATATACAATATGCAGCGGGAAAAACAATTGCTATGTCACTGCTTCCCAGCCTGTATGCGTCGGGGAGAGTGAAAGTCAATGGGGGCCGGCAGTCAGCGCTTTAGAAGCACATGCTGGCCAACGCATACTTCTAAAGCACCCAACGTATTGCTGCGCACACACCCCAAGACCCAACACACACACCCCAAGACCCAGCACACACACCCCAAGACCCAGCGCACACACCCCAAGACCCAGCACACACACCCCAAGACCCAGCACACACACCCCAAGACCCAACACACACACCCCAAGACCCAGCGCACACATCCCAAGACCCAGCGCACACACCCCAAGACCCAACACACACACCCCAAGACCCAACACACACACCCCAAGACCCAACACACACACCCCAAGACCCAGCACACACACCCCAAGACCCAACACACACCCCAAGACCCAGCGCACACACCCCAAGACCCAACACACACACCCCAAGACCCAACACACACACCCCAAGACCCAGCACACACACCCCAAGACCCAACACACACACCCCAAGACCCAGCGCACACACCCCAAGACCCAACGCACACCCCAAGACCCAACGCACACACCCCAAGACCCAACACACACACCCAAGACCCAACACACACACCCCAAGACCCACCCCCCAACACCCAAGACCCAACACACACACCCCAAGACCCAGCGCACCACCCCCCAAGACCCAACACACACACCCCAAGACCCAACACACACACCCAAGACCAGCGCACACACCCCAAGACCCAAAAAAAACACCCCAACACCCAGCGCACACAACCCCAAGACCCAACACACACACACCCAGACCCAACACACACACCCCAAGACCCAGCACACACCCCAAGACCCAACACACACACCCCAAGACCCAGCACACACACCCCAAGACCCAACACACACACCCCAAGACCCAGCACACACACACCCCAAGACCCAACACACACACCCCAAGACCCAACACACACACACAGAGACCCAGACACACACCCCAAGACCCAACACACACACCCCAAGACCAGCGCACACACCCCAAGACCCAACACACACACCCCAAGACCCAGCACACACACCCAAGACACACCACACACACCCAAGACCCAACACACACACCCCAAGACCCAGCGCACACACCAAGACCCAACACACACACCCCAAGACCAAACACACACCCCAAGACCCAGCACACACACCCCAAGACCCAACACACACACCCAAGACCCAGCGCACACACCCCAAGACCCAACACACACACCCCAAGACCCAGCACACACACCCCAAGACCCAACACACACACCCCAAGACCCAACACACACACCCCAAGACCCAGCACACACACCCCAAGACCCAGCGCACACATCCCAAGACCCAGCGCACACACCCCAAGACCCAACACACACACCCCAAGACCCAACACACACACCCCAAGACCCAACACACACACCCCAAGACCCAGCACACACACCCCAAGACCCAACACACACCCCAAGACCCAGCACACACACACCCCAAGACCCAACACACACACCCCAAGACCCAACACACACACCCCAAGACCCAGCACACACACCCCAAGACCCAACACACACACCCCAAGACCCAGCGCACACACCCCAAGACCCAACGCACACACCCCAAGACCCAACGCACACACCCCAAGACCCAACACACACACCCCAAGACCCAACACACACACCCCAAGACCCAGCACACACACCCCAAGACCCAACACACACACCCCAAGACCCAGCGCACACACCCCAAGACCCAACACACACACCCCAAGACCCAGCACACACACCCCAAGACCCAACACACACACCCCAAGACCCCGCAAACACACCACACAAGACCCAACACACACACCCCAAGACCCAGCGCACACACCCCAAGACCCAACACACACACCCCAAGACCCAACACACACACCCCAAGACCCAGCACACACACCCCAAGACCCAACACACACACCCCAAGACCCAGCGCACACACCCCAAGACCCAACACACACACCCCAAGACCCAGCACACACACCCCAAGACCCAACACACACACCCCAAGACCCAACACACACACCCCAAGACCCAGCGCACACACCCCAAGACCCAACACACACACCCCAAGACCCAACACACACACCCCAAGACCCAGCACACACCCCAAGACCCAACACACACACCCCAAGACCCATCACACACCCCAAGACCCACCTCACACACCCCCAGACCCAACACACACACCCCAAGACCCAACACACACACCCCCAAGACCCAACACACACACACCCCAAGACCCAACACACACCCCAAGACCCAACACACACACCCCAAGACCCAGCACACACACCCCAAGACCCAACACACACACCCCAAGACCCAGCACACACACCCCAAGACCCAACACACACACCCCAAGACCCAACACACACACCCCAAGACCCAACACACACACCCCAAGACCCAGCGCACACACCCCAAGACCCAACACACACACCCCAAGACCCAACACACACACCCCAAGACCCAGCACACACCCCAAGACCCAACACACACACCCCAAGACCCAGCGCACACACCCCAAGACCCAACACACACACCCCAAGACCCAGCACACACACCCCAAGACCCAGCACACACACCCCAAGACCCAACACACACACCCCCAGACCCAGCACACACACCAAGACCCAACACACACACCCCAAGACCCAAACACACACACCCCAAGACCCAACACACACACCCCAAGACCCAGCGGCACACAACCCAAGACCCAAAACACACACCCCAATACCCAACACACACACCCAAGACCCAGCACACACCCAAGACCCAACACACACACCCCAAGACCCAGCACACACACCCCAAGACAACACACTCACCCCAAGACCAACACACACACCCAAGACCCAACACCCACACCCCAAGACACAGCGCACACACCCCAAGACCAACACACACACCCCAAGACCAGCACACACACCCCAAGACCCAACACACACACCCCAAGACCCAACACACACACCCCAAGACCCAGCGCAAACACCCCAAGACCCAACACACACACCCCAAGACCCCAACACACACACCCCAGACCCAGCACACACACCCCAACACCCAACACACACACACCCCAAGACCCAGCGCACACACCCCAAGACCCAACACACACACCCCAAGACCCAGCACACACACCCCAAGACCCAGCACACACACCCCAAGACCCAACACACACACCCCAAGACCCAACACACACACCCCAAGACCCAGCGCACACACCCCAAGACGCACCTCAACCACCCCAAGACCCAACACACACACCCCAAGACCCACCACACACACCCCAAGACCCAAACACACACACCCCAAGACCCAGCGCACACACCCCAAGACCCAACACACACACCCCAATGACCCAACACACAACACCCAAGACCCATACACAAACACCCCAAGACCTAGCACACACACCCCAAGACCCAGCACACACACCCCAAGACCCAACACACACCCCAAGACCCAGCAGCTCCTGCAGTTACCTAGCCCCAGAGAACATTTGATCTGTATATACAGCATGCAGTGATAACTCTCACAGCTGCACAAACACCGTGCAGCTGCCAACTTTTCATTTTATTTAACCCCTTCAGGACCCGGAGGTTTTATTTGTAAAACGTTCGTTTTTCCCTCCTCGCCTTCTGAAAGCCATAACTTTTTTATTTTTCCACCTACATAGACACATGAGGGCTTTTATTTTGCGGGACAAGATGTACTTTCTAATGGTGTTATTCACTATACTATAGAATATACTGGGAAACCGCAAAAAAATTCCAAGTGGGACAAATTGTGGAAAAAAAAACGTATTTTCGCCATGTTTCTGGGTGATTTGCTTTTGCGGCGTTCAATCTTCGGTAAAAATGATGTGTTATCTGTATTCTACAGGTTGTTACGCATCCGGCAATATCAAACATGTAGGGTTTCCGTTAACTTTTGGTACCGTAAAAAAATTCCAAACATTTTCTATTTTTGACATTTGCACCGCTGCGCCAGTTTGTGCGACCAATAACTTTTTCGTACTAACCCTTTTGGACGTCAGTGAGGGGGCATTTTTTGCGGGCTGAAGTGTACTTTTTATCGCTAGTAGTTTGGAATGCATGCGACTTTTTTGATCATTTTTATTCCATTTTTTTGAGTGACGTAAAATGACCAAAAAACGCAATTTTGGCGTTTGGAATTTTTTTTCTTCTACGGTGTTCAGCGTACGGGATAAATGATGTTATATTTTTATAGATCAGACTTTTTCGGACGCGGCGATACCAAATATGTGTAACTTTTTTATTATTTTAATGATTTTATTTGTAAAATGGGGAAAGGGGGGTGATTTGAACTTTTAATACTTTTTTTTTGTACTTTAAAACTTTTTTTTTTTTTTTTACTGTAACATTTAGTCCCCCTATGGTGCTTGACCACTAGGGGGCGCGATTGTTAATACAACCTAATGCATTGCAGTTAGACAGGTATATATGTCCCCTCAATTAGGCAAGTATATATAGGTCCCCATCAGTTAGGCAGGTATATAGATATGCCCTCTCAGTCAGGCAGGTATACATATATGTCTCATCAGTCAGGCAGGTATATAGATATATATAGGGTCACTCTCAGGCAGGTATATAGATATAGGGTCACTCTCAGGCAGGTATATAGCTATAGGGGCTCAGGCAGGTATATAGGGACACAAAGGCAGGTATATAGCTATAGGGGCTCAGGCAGGTATATAGGGCTCAGGCAGGTATATAGAGATAGGGGCTCAGGCAGGCATATAGGGGCACTGAGGCAGGTATATAGGGGCACTGAGGCAGTATATAGGGGCTCAGGCAGGCATATAGATATAGGGGCTCAGGCAGGCATTATAGGGGCTCAGGCAGGCATTATAGGGGTTCAGGCAGGCATATAGGGGCTCAGGCATATAGGGGCTCAGGCAGGCATTATAGGGGCTCAGGCAGGCATATAGGGGCTCAGGCAGGCATATAGGGGCTCAGGCAGGCATTATAGGGGCTCAGGCAGGCATTATAGGGGCTCAGGCATATAGGGGCTCAGGCATATAGGGGCTCAGGCAGGCATTATAGGGGCTCAGGCAGGCATATAGGGGCTCAGGCATATAGGGGCTCAGGCAGGCATATAGGGGCTCAGGCAGGCATTATAGGGGCTCAGGCAGGCATATAGGGGCTCAGGCAGGCATATAGGGGCTCAGGCAGGTATTATAGGGGCTCAGGCAGGCATTATAGGGGCTCAGGCAGGCATATAGGGGCTCAGGCAGGTATTATAGGGGCTCAGGCAGGCATTATAGGGGCTCAGGCAGGCATATAGGGGCTCAGGCAGGCATATAGGGGCTCAGGCAGGCATATAGGGGCTCAGGCAGGCATATAGGGGCTCAGGCAGGTATATAGGGGCACTAAGGCAGGTAAAAATAACAACATTTATACTCACCTTAGCTGCTTCCCGGCCGCGCGCTCCTCTTCTGTCATCTTCTTTTCCGGCCACGCGCTCCTCCGGCAGCTCCTCGGGCAGCTCCTCGGAAGCACAGCCTGTGACGCGCTGTGCGCCCAAGGACAGGCAGCGGCGTGATGAGGTCATTACATCGCGCCGCTGCCAGCTGAGCGCACGGGGCCGTGGCGGGTCCTTAGTGCTGTGAGGACCCGGCGGCCCCACTGTGTCGGACCCGGCGCCAGTCCGACACTGTCTGTGGAGCAGGGAGTACTCACTCTCTGCTCCACAGAAGCCCTCAGCTGTATGTGCGTCCAGCGGACGCACATACAGAGACCGCCGGCGCTTCAGGCCCATGACTGCGCGAGGTTTGGGGCCCCTGTCTGCGCCCCTAAGTGACAGGCAGAGGCAGGTGCCCTAGGCGATCGCCTACCTCTGCCTACCCGTCGTCCCGGCCCTGGGAGGGGGCACCTGAAGGGAAGCACACAGACATGAATGTAGAGGGTACCTGAAGGGGGGAATGAAGCACACACATGGGGAGCACCTGAAGTGATGGAGGGAAGCACAAAGACATGAATAGAGGGGGCACCTGAAGGGAAGCACACAGAGATGAATGGAGGGATGGAGGGAAGCACACACATGGGGGGCACAGATGAAGGAAGGGAGGGCATCAAGAGGAGAGGAAGGGATACACACACATGAAGGGGGGGGGGGGAAAACAACAAAAAGAATTGGCCGCCCTACCAGTAACACTTCACCCTTTATACCCACCCCCCTTGAGCTGCAGACATGCTGAGGCTGCAGTGGGGGCTTCCCCTTTTTCCCTGTCTCTCTCTGCAGGACGGCTCTCTTTGGTCCCCGGTGAGTGGCCCCTCTTCCTGCAGGCACCAGGGTCTGCCTACTACAGCCCATCATCACCGCACCCCCGCAGCAAGGGCTGTGTGAGGGAGGGGGCGGGGTGTTTGGGGGGGGGGGGGCTGGTGTGAGGGGGGGGCGGGGCGTGTGGGGGAGGTGGGGGGGCCCTGTTGGAGGAGGGGGGGGGGCCCCCACGGGCAGGGAGCTGAGCCCCCGGGAGAGCGGGGAAGTGACGACAGGGAACAAAACGGCCACGGGCACCCAGCAAGCTCCCTGCGTCCCCTGAAGCGGCCATGTGGAGAAGGGGGCGTGGCTGCACAGAAGAATACAGGTGGGCAAAGTCAGGAATAAATTAAAAAGCAAGCCCTGTGGGGGGCCCCCCGCTTTGCCCCCGGCAGTGAACTGTTATTTCACTGTGGAGGGCGCAGGGCCGAACTACGGGGGGAGCAGGGGTAGCAGCTGTCCCGGGCCCCTGGGCCACTGCTAGTCTGCTCCCCCGGTAGCTACCCCCTCAAAACCTTTGTTCTGTATGGCTGGCTTAAAAGAGAAGCCCCAAATTTGGTAAATTCAGTTAAAGGGCCAAAGGGGGAGAAAAAAAAAGAAAAAAACTGGAGAGGGGGTGAATATAACCGTACAAAGCTAACATTTATGCTTCAGTGCGGGAATTTCAGGCGCATTATGCTGGAACAGGTTTTGAGCACTTTTAAAATGGTTTACCTAGCCAAAGTGCCAAATTTTTAGCTAAAAAGCGCAAATCTAGACCACAGTAGAACAGGTTCATAGATCCAGGTGCATTCTACATAAATAAGGCTACGATAGGATAGCAGTCACACATGATGTGTAGTCCACCATGCTGGCTTTTAGCTTTTGGTCATGTCTATACTATTAGAAGGTGCTGGACAGTTTGACTGAGCTACGTAGACCTACAACCCTATCCACACCAACATCACCGGGTCAGGCTGCAACCTGCATCAATGATGAACATGAGGTATTTTATGATATTTTGGCCAAAATACACAAGCTCACAACCCACAGCAAGGCTTCTCATTTTCTTGCAAGTCCCAACATAAATATTACATTCAAATCACCCCAAAAAAATATAAAAAGGGAATAAAATGGGTAAAAAAAACTGTAAAAAATCACTTTTACGAGATGTTCATTTGCTAGATTTTTCTCCAGACAAATTTCCCTGCATAAAAAGGCCGAAAAACCTAGAAAACATCTGCTGAAAAACATGTGGTAAAAGGCACCATTTTTTCCCTCTACAACGCAGATTTATTATTGTGGATTGTGACTTTGTAGTACAAACCAATGTATTCTGAAATAAACATGAAATTGGGGGGGGATCGCCTGCTCCGGGGTTTGGCTTTGTGGTCAATCTTCGGGAGGATGAAATAATGTTAGAGAACAT